>SJYT01036096.1:0-199764 GCA_006410635.1 Cephalophus harveyi | reverse complement strand
GGGCGGGTGTTCAGGATGGGGAACACGTGTACACCCATGGCAGATTCATGTTGATGTATGGCAAAACCAATACAATATTGTACAGTAATTAGCCTCCAATTAAAATAAACAAATTTAAATTAAAAAAATACAAATTCCCCAGTGCTGCTTTAAGACAAGCCCACAGACCCATGAATATTTACTCCAAAATCCTTAAGGAGAGCGAACAAGAACTGAAAGCTCTTCTGTGCATGTAGCCAGCTTATATTACCTCATGTCTTAGGATTTTTTTTCTAACTCAGGGAGATTCATTTAGCTATTGATTCTGTAAGTCTTCTGCACAATATGTATTTTTTTTTTCAATTTTTTGGCCACATCACACAACATGTAGGAACTTAGTTTCCTGACCAGACCAAGGATTGAACCACTGTCCCCTGCAGTGGAAGCATAGTGTCCTAACTGGACTGCCAGGGAAGTCCCTGTAAAAAGTATTTTTTATCAAGAGCAATCACAAGATGAAACAAAAGGAAGGACAATTTCTAAAAAATCGTCTTTGAGGAGTTTTTTTTAAATGATTTTTTGAACCATCATTTTTCTAGGAAGGTTTGGGATATTGTCAGCAAGAGAGAGGCAAAGAAAAGAATAATTATAGCCGTTGTCTTAGCTGTGTCTGAACTTGGTCATGACGATGCTGATAAAATCAACTAAGCTGGAAGTGAGTGTGAGCTGTTAACGTGAGAAATAGCTGTGGATCTGGCAGCTGAGAAAGCAGAAGAAAGCAAAGTGTTTGTTCATTATCAAGATTTATTGCTTTCAGCTCTGGGAAGTGTTGGCAAAGCAAAAATAAGGTCACTCATACCCGTCTGCAAGGTAAATTTCACTTTAAAAAGAGAGAGAGAGAAAGGAAAAAAATTATTTTCCTGTGAATGGAAAGTAGGGCAAGGGACTGGATTATCTGCTTATTTTCTGTTTTTTAAAATATTTATCTATTTATTTGGCTGTGCCAGGTCTTAGTGGTGGCATGTGAACTCTTAGTTGCAGTATGTGGGATCCAGTTCCCTGACCAGTGATCAAATCTGTCCCCTTGCATTGGGAGCATGGAGTCTTAGCCACTGGACCACCAGGGAAGTCACTGGATTTCCTGTTAGATCATTAAAGAGCCAGATGGGAAATTTCATAGAGTACACATGCTGGAGAAATATATTTGAGATTAAAATAATTATAGCAGAATCCACCAACGAGGGAGATTTGGTGACACAAGTTTGGTGATGCTAACTTCATATGGCAGAAGGGGTGACAGAGCTCTCTGGGTTTTTTTTTTTTTTCATAAGGGCACTAAATGCTATTCACGAGGGCCTCTTTCATTCATCCTATTGGTAATTGCCTTGAGATCCATCCAAGCTGTTGCTTAAATCAACGGTGTTCTATTCTGTTTCCTACTGCTCCCTGGTATGAATGTACACACTACAGTTTGTATAACCATTATATTTGAGCAACATTCTAGACTGAAAGTGAAAGTGAAAGTTGCTCAGTCATGTCCAACTCTTTGCCACCCCATGGACTATATAGTCCATGGAATTCTCCAGGCCAGAATACTGGAGTGGGTAGCCTTTTCTTTCTCCCAGGGATCTTCCCAGCCTTGGGATCAAATCCAGGTCTCACACAATGCATGCATATTCTTTACCAACTGAGCTATCAGGGAAACCCTATTCTAGACTGGGGCTCTTTCAAATAAAGCTGCTATGAACCTTCATATATAGGTTTATAATTGATTCATTTTCTTAGAGCCCTTGCCGGCATTTATATATATGATTTGAACCATTCTGATAAATGTGTGGTGGTATCTCCCTGTGGTTTTAATTTGCTGTTTAGTGTTTGGATACATATTAAACTCCTCTATTTGATTTTGATAACAGTTATTGCTACTTAGGATTAATTTACTTTATTACTAACACAGAGGCTACATCACTTTTGTTTACTTCTGTATTTCCATTTTCTGGCACTTACTGGTGCTAAATAAAAATATACTAGTTACTAAGTTAAATCCTATAGTTTCTAAGGTGTTAAAGACAGGCTCTGGCTTTTGAAAACCTTAAAGTTCAAGTGTGGATTTTCTTAGCCCTGGTGCCATGAACATTTTGAGCCAGAAAATTATCAAGGAGGGGAGTTGAAGCAGCTGTTCTATGTTTAATAAGATATTTATTTACTTTTGGCCACACTGGGTCTTCATTGCTTTGCATGGGCTTTCTCTAGTTCCAGCAAGCGGACGCAATTCTCTAGTTGCAGTGTGTGGACTTCTTATTGTGGTGACTTCTTTTATTGCAGAGCATGGGCTCTAGGCTCTTGGGCTTTAGTAGTTGTGGCTCAGGGTCTTAGTTGCCCCATGGCATATGGGATCTTCCCAGACCAGGGATCGAACCCACGTCCCTTGCATTGGCAGGCAGATTCCTAACCACTGGACCAAGGTCTTCATAAGATATCAAGCAGCATCTCCAGTCTCTACCCCACTGGGAGTGTCACCCAAATTGTGACACCCAAACTCAACTCTACACATTGCCAAATTTTCCAAAAACTGCCCCCAGTTTGGAGAACTAATGCTCTTTTCCATCTCTATTATAATTTTTTTTAATGCTTTTATTTTTTAAGTTTTTTTATATTAGAGTTGATTAACAATGTTGTGATAGTTTCAGGTGTAGAGCAAAGGGAGTCAGTTATACATATACATGTAGCCACTCCTTTTCAAGTCCTTTTCCCATTTGGGTTGTCACCATAATATTGAGCAGAGTCTCCTATGCTATACAAGGAACTTATTGGTTATCTATTTCAAATATAGCAGTGTGTATTTGCCCATCCCTAACTATCCCTCCCCCCTACTTGAGAACTAATGTTCCAATAGGAGAGATAGATATCTCCACTAGGAAGAAAGTGTATCTTAATATGCTCACCAGGCAAGCCCAAGAATTCAGCTCAAAACTCAGTTGACTGGTAGTTCCTTGTCTCCCACAATATAAACTACATCCCCAGAATTTTACAGGATGCCCTGCCAGAATTTTGAGGATATTTAATTATTAAACAAACACTGAATGAATTAGAACAATTGCCAGCACCATGCCAGATGGAGCTGGGAATGACACAGACACACTTTTTGTTCTCATAAAGTTACTCTCTGCAGAGGAAGTCAGAGGTGGGACAAGTTACCTTGAGGATGAGGATCACTTGGGATGTGAAGTCAAGGATACTTTGGGTTTGTTCAATGTAGTCATCATTCAGAACTTACCTTGCTTTTTGGTCAGCTCTTAAGTTTAACGCTCAGGGGAAAAACATTAAAAAAAAGAAAAAAAGTCTTAAATACTGGAAGCAACCTCTCTTGTTCCATTTCCAGGATTGTGAAAAGTAAGAGAAGCTTTGTCATCTCATCCTTGGCAAATCCTGGAATTGATCAGAGTAAATTAATCTATGAGAGGACATGATCATTAGAGAACAAGGAAAGTTCCTCTCTCTCTCCCTTTTTAAAATGACCTTTACTGTCACTGTGAGTGATAAGCTGACAAGCAATGTCTGGAAGTGGTCCCTGAAGACAAGCTTCTGGGTTAGGCTGTGCTACCCACCTCTTGTATTTTTTGTATCTTGATACTTTGACATCTGGGCCCTTGCTGTCATGGAAGGCACTGCTGTTCTCAAGATCAGCAATTCCTAAGACAGCAGGAAGGCCTCACATGTGCTTTACAAATAAAAAACAATCCATCTAGAGTCCCCACCCCAGCCACCTCTCTTTTGCAGCTCTCACACTCAGGACCACTATCCACCTGCTCTCATCACCCCAGGGCCAGGTGCCAGACAACTGGGACAGTTTCTTCATCCCAAGCCCAGTGAAATCGGTTGAGTTAGTGGATCCTAAGTCTGGCTACTCTTCCTGGGCACTTTCTTCCCAGGGAAACCAGAATAAAGACTCTTGCTGTCTTATTCCCTGGATCCGGGTAAAGTTCGAAACAGGGTGACGGACACAGACTTAAACAACAGAAGTCATTCACAAATCCCATGCTGGGTGGCTTTTTGTTTGAACTCTCTATTTAATGCAGGAGTCAGCCTACAATTTACAAGTTCAAGTCAGTGATGAGAGGCTTTCCCTATACCAAAAGATGCTGAGAATGGCGCTTGTCCTTTTCACTTACATGGGCCCCATCTGCTTTCTTCCCCCTCCTCCAAATACGTGTACCATGCCGCTCCTCCATGAATGAGGGCAGCTGGGGATTTCTTTTTGTTTATTTATTATTGAAAAGTGGTTCATCTACAATGTTGTGCTAATTACTGCTGTAGAGCAGAGTGATTCGATCATGCACACACACACACACACACACACACACATACACATATATTCTTTTTTATTCTTTTCCATTATGGGTTTACTATAGGATATTGAATATAGTTCCTTGGGCTATACCATAGGACCTTGTTGCTTACTCATTTTATATATGATAGCTTGCATCTGCTAATCCCAACCTCCCACTCTATCCCTCCCCCAATTCACTCACCCTTGGCAACCACAAGTCTGTTCTCTACATCCATGATCCTACTTCTGATTCACAGATAGGTTCATTTGTGCAGTATTTTAGATCCCACATATAAGGGACATCATTGCATGTGTCTTTCTCTTTCTCACTTATCTCAGTATGATAATCTCTAATTGCATCCATGTAATTGCAAATGCCATTGTTTTGTTCTTTTCTATGGCTGAGTAGTATTCCATTGCATAAATGCACCACATCTTCCCTATCCATTCATCTATCGATGGACACTTGCATGCCTTGGCTACTGTGAATGGTGCTGCTTTGAACATAGGGGTACATGTATCTTTTTGAATTATCATTTTTTTTCCCAGATATATGCCCAGGAGTGGAGTTGCTGAATCATATGGTGGTTCTATTTTTAGTTTCCCAAGAAACCTCCATACTGTTTTCCACTATGGATGCACCAACTTACATCCCTGTAACTTACATTCCAGGTGGAGTTTTTCTTACATTTCATCCCATTTCAGGTGAATCGACTATAGTCCCTTATTATGCATCTCATACTTGATGTCATGAACCATGTACCTTGTGGGGTCCTTTCCCAAGATTGATCTCATGATGCTTCCACAAGGCTAGATGGCCACTGATATTCTCCCCAAACTCTAAAGCCCACAGTTTGAACCACAGGTCCACAGACACACTTAAGTAGCAGTAGAAACAGCCAGAATCCAGGCTACGCCTCAGGACTGGAGTGACGGTGGCCCTAGGTGAAGGGTTTGGCCACATCCTGTGTGTGGCGCTTGGATCATGATGTAGGCAGACGCAGGGCAGGGGAGGACAGAACTGTCACAGTGCCCAGAGATGCGGTGCGGTCTGCACTGCTCACTCGGGGAAGGACGGTCTGCTTCCCACAGAGCCCTGAAGACGGATGGTCCGTCCACTCTGAGGTGTGGGTCATCTATGGCCGCCTGTGGATCAGGCTCTATCGACACTGCCGTGTGACTTGTTGACTTGGCGATCCTTCTTCAGTTTGACAGAGAGGAATGTGGCAATTCATCTCGTGCTTGACATTCTGCTGAATCGCAGTTTTAAATTGCACTTTACAGTGTGTGTTTGTTTTCCAGAACAAATGGCTCCTTCCAAGAGATCTTGCAAGTGGACTTCGGAGTGGACAACAGCAGTGGCCTGGCTGGTGCCCAGCAGATCACCTGGCAGGTGGAGTACCCCCTGGAGGACACCCCGAGGGAGCTGGTCGTCTCCGAGATCTTCAGCCAGACCTCCTTTGTGGGCATCGTCCTGCTCCCATTGGTGAGATGCTGGGCTTCAGAATCAATTTCACAAAGATGTTTTCTTTGAGGCCTTTCAATATGCAAAGAAACACAAGCATCTTTACAGTCTGCTGCTTCCTGTGCACCTGATGAAGCTGCTTGAACAAGGGGAATACACTTAAACTGCATTTTATTTACCTGCTTTCCATAATGCCTGCTTAGAAACTATTCGGGGTCTGCTGTGTAAATTCCTTTTCTTTTGTGGATGTTACTGAACTGTGTCCTGAGAAGTCTGGGTGTGTGTGCAAGACGGAAGCACCTGAGCTCAATTCAGGATCAAATGAACTGTTAGAGGGACTGTCCCTCAGCACCTTGGCTGAACTACAATCCCCTACTCCTACCCCTGTCCCCCTCCTCACCTTCTTCCTCCAAGGCCATCCTTTCACCAATCTTCCCTTTAACTTCCAATTTCTATTCATTTTTTACCTTAACATGACGTGAGTCAAGTGACTTGTTTTCAAGGGCTTTCCTTATAAATGTTGCTCATGGTCTAGAACCTCTTTTAGAAATATGTGATTTCACATTCACAAGATTAGCATCCAGAGCCCCTGTGAAGTCCCAAGGGTAATAAATCCTGGTGAATGGGGCACCATTCTGCACCTCTGCCGCAGTCACAGTCTCTGTGGCCAGAGGGCCCGTCTTGTGATCTCATTTGAAGGACTAGCACAGAATACTGGGCTCTGGCTCAGAGAGTCTTTGGGAGCTGAGGCAGGGGCTGATCAGGACATTACTGTAGACGAGAGAGGTCAGGGCTGGAGGGAGAAGGATCTGGGAAGTGATTAGGAAAACAAAGAGCCCAGGATCCCAGCTGAATAGAAAGCAGGACAAAATCAAGATGCTGGCCATCTCTGCCTGTTTTCTTGCTTAGTGAAAAACTATAGGGACTTCCCTATAGCTCAGGTGGTAAAAGAATTCTACCTGCAATGCAAGGGACTGGGTTTCGATCCCTGGGTCAGGAAGATCCCTTGGAGGAGGAAATGGCAACTCACTCCAGTATACTTGCCTGGAAAACCCCATGGACAAAGGAGTCTGGTGAGCTACAGTCCACGGAGTCACAAAGAGTCGGACAGAACTAAGCTAGTTCTGTTTGTTTTTCACACACGCTAGTGAAAAGCAAATACCAACCTAGGGTTAGGGCTAGGGGGTTCCTGTCTCTCTGTTTCCTTAAGGGCCAGCTCCTTCAGCCCAGCAGCTCTGCTGTGGAGTCTCCTGGAAGAGCAGAGTGCAGACACGGTGCTTTCTGAGGACAGGAGAGTGGTGGGGACAGGAGCCTGGAACTCTCAGAGGTGGTGAGCAGCTGGGGATGACATCAAAGTCCAAAGAGCATCTCTGGCAACAGCCTGAAGAGGCACTGAGCTGTGAGTTGGTGCAGGATGCCCTGGGGAGGCGACAGAGGAGCTGGCATTTAGGGGAAGGGCTTGTAGGACTAAATAGCCTGAAGAAGGTCATGTGGGAGAGTTGGGACCCTGCCCCAGGCAAGTGAGTCTCATCCAGCCAGGCAGCAAAGTTTCTGCCTGTAGACAGAGTATTCATTAAGCCCCAACTGTATACGAGACACCATGCTAGGTGCTGGAGAAACAGCTGGTGAACATATAAACAAAGTGCTTGTGATCCAATATGGAAGCAAACAGATATGCATGAATTATAGACACTGATGTGATCTACAAGAGGCAATTGCAAGTGAATGAGGAAGGCAAGAAATAATTTATCCAGGTGGTCAGGAGAGGCCTCTCTAAAATTTGGCCTTTAAGATGAAAAGAGACCAAAAAATCAGCCGAGCAGAGCTTTCTGGGTCAGTGGACCCTTCTATATATAAAGAACTCATAAAACTCAGCAGAAAAACAGCCACCAGAACAAATCCTATTAGAGAATGGGTGAAAGGCATAGCTATGTCCCCAAAGAGGAGATATGGCTGAGAAATAAACTCGTGAAAAGATGTTCAACATCATTTGCCATAAGAAAAATGCAAATTAAAACCACAGTGAAATACCCCTACACGCCTACTGCTGTTGCTGTTTAGTTACTAAGTTGTGTCTGACTTTTTACAACCCCATGCACTGTAGCGCTCCAAGCTTCTCCATACATGGGATTTCCCAAGCAAGAATACTGGAGTGGCTTGCCATTTCCTTCCCCATTTTCATCTTCCTGACCTAGGGATCAAACCTGCAGATCCTGCTTGGCAGGCAGATTGTTTACCAGCTGAGCTGCAAGGGAAGCCCCACACATCTATCAGAATGGGCTAAACTAGAGAATGCTGACCCACTAAATGCTGATGAGGATGCAAAGTAAATGAGCAGGGCAGTTCAGCTACCCACAGCTAGTTATCCACTGGTGTCACATGTGAACACATTCAGGAAACCTGTCAGCAGAGTGTTCACTTTACAGGGTATGGGAGTGGGTGAGGTTATGCCATTTACTAGTGGTTCAGACGATAAGGAATCTGCCTGCAATGCAGGAGACGTGGGTTCGGTCCCTGGGTCGGGAAGATCCCCTGAAGAGGGAATGGCTACCCACTCCAGTATAGAATCTAAACCTCTATTGTTCTATTTTTTCGAGATCCCCTGGTGGCTCAATGGTGAAGAATCCACCTGCTAATGCAAGAGACTCGGGTTTGATCCCTGGGTCAGGAAGATCCCGTAGAGTAGGAAATGGCAACCCGCTCCAATATTCTTGCCTGGGAAATCCCATGGACAGAGGAGCCTGGCAGGCTATAGTCCATGGGGTCGCAAAGAGTCAGACATGCACAGAATAAAAAATTGAAGGTGGAAACAGAAAAGGCTGGAGAGCAGAATGCAGGTAAAGTTAAGCAGAAAAGAAAAAGGAAGAAACCACTGAGATGTTGGATTCAGTCCACCTGTGTCGGCTCTGGAAAACCTTTGCTGATGGAGAGTTTCTGAAAAGATAGGTCCAGCCACACAAGTTTGAGAAAGAAGCTGGTGGCTGTCAATGGGAGGAACAAAGTGACAGGATTCTGGGTGTTTCTGTTGCAGGAATGTGACATGACAAATTTCTAAGGCTCTGTCAATACCATTAATATTTATGACCTATCTCACCAAAAAAAAGTTTGTCCGGCGGCACATCCATCAGAGCCTCCTGCTCAGGAATTATTCTGTTCTGTTGGGTGATGAGCCCTGAATGACAAAATTGAGAGCGATTACGTGAAGGGGTTGTGCTTCTGTATGACTCACCCTTCAAGGTGGTAAAATCATCAGAAGGCTGTATTCTGAGAAAATAATTTTCTTTTTGAAAAAAGAACATCACCCTGACTGTTGAGGGAGGAACTGAGTTATTTATCACAAGGTGGAGTCATAAATATGCAAATGTTTATGAGCACCTGAGACATCGACTCTCTCCCAAATTCACCTCAGTCTCCTTTAATTTAGAGCTTCTGCTTAGAAATGCTGAACCTGGGTCCTGCCTACAAAGTGTTTCTCTGCCTCTGTGCTCATCAATAGAGGAACAAGGCTTCCTCCTCCCCCACAGCTGCGAAAATGAGGCTGCCTGTGGTGAAGTGAGGACATTTCCTTAAGCCGTAGGATCTAAGACACCTCCTCAGCCTTCTGGAGCCGGGGTTTCCTTCTCCGTCAAGGGTGTAATAGGACTACCTCAACAGGTGACTTTGAGGATGGAATGAGACAACATTATATGCACAGTTCTCCTTACCAAGTAAGAGTATGATAGATGTCATCAACTAGTTTTATTCGGATGCCAACTTGCTTAAACGAGAGACACTTAAGACGAGTGGTGAAATTAAATATAATAAAAATGTTTTATTTTATTTATGAAATTAAATAGAATATAATTTTAATATATAAAATTTTAAAAAATATATTTCCTAACAGGACGGCATGGTCACTGACCCACGGGACTAGATACAGCTTGTAGGTAACTGCAGCCCTCCCTCTCCTCCCCTCCTCCCCCGCTCCCAGGGCACACCAACTGTACTTCGGCCCCGCTTGAGAGAAACTGCAAATAAATGTTGCGATGCACCTTTTTTTTTTTTTTTTGCATAGCTTACTGCAGAGTCCAGCACATCTTTTCCTAAATCGCTTTAACTTTGCAAACCGCTAAGATGGCGTTTTTGATTGGCTTGAACTCCTTTTTTTCCGAAGAGAGGGGATCACGCGCGGCCGTCCCCGGGGTGCCCACTAGGTGGCGCTCACAGACCGACCAGCTCGTGACCGCACAGGCCCTGCGCTCCCCTCCCCCAGGCTCTCTGAACTCCTGCCCCGCTGGCCCAGTGCTTCCCCATCCAGCCCTTTGCTCACCTGGGAGTGAGAAATGAAGGCCCCTCCCGCAGCCCCATCCAGTCCTTAGCACAGCGCCTGAGACCCGCCTGGCCTGCGGCATCCGGGCCCCTTGGAAAGGCGCTTACTCTCCACCCACACTACTGCCGGTCCTGCGCTGAATGGAACCAGCGTGTGGCTTCTTTTTCTAAAAGGCTTTATCATTTTGATTTTAAATAATATATATTCAATCAAAATGTTAAAAGAAAAAAGCGCAAATCCCAAAACCACCCCGCCCCATGACATCAGTGATAGCAATCATTCGGGGCGGGTCACATCCACGAATCCACAGCCAGAGGATTGGCTGGTGGATAGACAAAGAGAGTGGTTGGACACCATAATTTATAACAACGAAATCCTACTTCAGGCTGTATTTTATTTGTGAAAGTGTTAAATTCCTTTTTATTTATAGATACAAGAAGACCAAGGATCCGGAGTAGAGATGTCATATTTCATATTTCAAGGGGGTGGCAGCGGACAAGAAGAGATTTCGATTTTTAAATACCTTGGTAAATTCAAGAAAGGAAAGTTTGTAGAAAAAAAATCTTGCCAAGGTTTGGAAGTATTATTATTACTCTGGCTGCACCTGTCGCGTCCACCTTCATCACCACACCGTGTCAGTTTCTTCCAGGACACAGTTTTAGCCAGTAAGACTGGTGCTTTTTTGACACTTTTATTTGAAAGTAGAAGGAATGACTCTCAGATTTCTTGCCGCTTTCCCCATCTAGATATTTATCGGTTTTGTGAGTTTTACATTGCTAAAGTCTGTAACGTTGATAACTTCTGTGGAGCCTGGTTACTATCTGTCTTCATTGTTAACTCCCTGACAATGGGAAGCGTCTTGTTTGCTTCATCTGTTACCCCAGCCATCTGTCTCCATCCTCAGAGATGGTGCATGTCTTTTATCTGCCGATGGCTCTTTTCTGTTGTGTGGATTACAGTGCTTTTATTCCCTTAGTCCCATTTTAATGTGATCTAGAGGATAATGAGGTTAGTCTAGTTGTTCGACCACCATAACCCCAACATTCTTTGGAAACTGTAGAGCACGGTGCACGCTGGAGGGTAAGCTGTTGGTCATTTCTTCATGCACCTGCTGGAGGAGGCCTGTATGCCAGCACGGGCTTTCTGCCCAGGAACAGAAATGTGTGTGTGAAATTGCTTTAACAAAGCATGAAATATTCTATCCCACGATTAAAGACCAAGTTGAAACACTGACATCCTTGGGTGGAACAATTGTGCCTTTATTGATTTAGACTCAGCAGGAGAAGCTGCTGGTTCTTTTCTGAGAAAAGGAGCAGGGCACTGAGAGAAGACCAGGGGACGGGGCGCCGTGGACCTTGGGCCCACCTGACCCATCTCTCTTTTTCCCAGAAGCACCCTTGACCTGAGAGAGGCCCACCCTCGGTTTGTGAAAGTTATGTGGTGCTGCTGTCTCCCCAGGAGGGGAGCTCATGGATGGAGAAATAAATCAGCCGGCAGGGGCTTTCCTGCCAGGGGAAACTGGCTGGGACTGGACGTGGTCTAGTTTGGGTAGGGCTGAGCTCTGCCCAGGATGCGTGTCCACCTCCGAGCTCCACGTGGTACCCCAGCGCAGCTCAGAGTTCATCTGGGAAAGCAGCGCGCACAGCCAGGCTCATGGGCAGGGCCGTGTCGGCACAGGGTGAGCGACCCTGCTTCTGTCTCCACGATGGCAGGTTGGCCCTCATCTGCCGTTCTTCTGACCCCAAAAGAGGGGGAGCACGAATCCTCAAGGGTGGGGCTGACCCTGCCACGTCCTTCTTGGGGTGATGATGGGCTGCTGCTTGGGGGGTTACACGTCAAAGCCAGAGTGATATTGCTGGTAATGAAGAGGCATCTTCGGTCCCTGGGAGGAATCTGTCATTCTGCATCTCCCAGGAGAAAAAAAACAGGGAAACAGCAGGAGACACGGTGGGCAGGCTGCCAGGTTCCCCCCAACCAGGCTCCACGGAATTCTTGTCTTTGGAATCAGGAACCTCCTAAGGACAGGCGCACCCGTTTACAAAAACTCCGGGGGGCCTGCCACGGTGCTACCACCGATACTGTAGATCCCGGGGCTTGACATCAGATCCTGCAGGACCAGGTTCCCGTTTGGATGGGCGAGCTGTGGGGCTGAGAACAAACACAGTGGATGGAGATGGGAGAACAACGCTCGTTCCCGCCGAAGAGGGGGCTCCACCACTCAGCTCTCCTCTTCAAGATGGCCCCCACCTTCCTGATGTCCATGACGGACCAGAAACTTGAAGATGAAAATTGGTTGCAATTTTAAGTTGTCATCTAAAATTTTTAAAAGGAAATAAAGTTCAGGTGTGGCTTACTGGCAACACGTTCAGGCGGGCAGCCCAAAATGGATGATGCCCTCATTGAGGGCAGGGATTGTCCAATTTTTCATTCTGTCTCCTTCCTTTTCCTTCATTGGGAATGGAAGGAGAGAGAGAGACAGAGATTGATTGATTTCACCTTGGCTGTTTCCATGTAACACAGGCAGATGTGGGATGTCTGGTCAAGTTGTTTCTTGGCCAGTTTGAGTAGAGGAGGTGAAAGACGTGGTGGTCTGTCAGAGAGACAGCAGATGGCAAAGCACTAGATTACACTGATTAAGAGTATTGGATAGTATGGAAGTTCCTGCAAAAAGTAAAAATAAAGCTACCATTTGTCAGTCGCTTAGTCACCTCCCACTCTTTGCAACCCCATAGACTGCAGCATGCCAGGCCTCCCTGCCCTTCACCATATCCCAAAGCTTACTCAAACTCATGTCCATTGAGTCAGTGATGCCACCCAACCATCTCATCCTCTGTCGTCCCCTTCTCCCCCTGCCTTCAGTCTTTCCCAGCAGCAGGTTCTTTTTTCATGAGTCAGCTTTTTGCATCAGGTGGCCAAAGTATTGGAGCCTCAGCTTCACCATCAGTCCCTCCAAGGAATATTCAGGGCTGATTTCCTTTAGGATTGACTCGTTTGATCTCCTTGCAGTCCAAGGACCTCTCAAAAGTTTCCTCCAACATCACAGTTCAAAAGCATCAATTCTTTGGCAATCAGCCTTCTTTATGACTCAACTCTCACATCCAGACATGAGTACTGGAAAAACCATAGCCTTGACTATGTGGACTTTTGTCAGCAAAGTATTGTCTCTGCTTTTAAATATGCTGTCTAGGTTTGTCATAGCTTTTCTTCCAAGGATCAACACCTTAATTTCATGGCTACAGTCACCATCTGCAGTGATTTTGGAGCCCAAGAAAATAAAGTCTGTCACTGTTTCCATTGTTTCCCCATCTATTTGCATGAAGTGATGGGACTGGATGCCATGATCTTTGTTTTTTGAATGTTGAGTTTTAAGCCAGCTTTTTCACTCTCCTCTTTCATTTTCATCAAGAGGCTCTTTAATTCCTTTCTGCTTTCTGCTATAAGGGTGGTATCATCTGCATATCTGAGGTTATTGATATTTCTCCTGGCTATCTTGATTCTAGCTTGTGCTTCATCCAGCCCAGCATTTCATATGATGTGCTCTGCATATACAGCCTTGACATACTCCTTTCCCAATTTGGAACTAGTCTGTTGTTCCATGTCTGGTTCTAACTGTTGCTTCTTGTTCTGCATACAGATTTCTCAGGAGGCAGATAAAGTGGTCTGGTATTCACATCTCTTTAAGAATTTTCCAAAGTTTGTTGTGATCCACACAGTCAAAGGCTTTAGCCTAGTCAGTGAAGCAGAAGTAGATGTTTTTTTTGGAATTCTCTTGCTTTTCCTATGATCCAACGGATGTTGGCAATTTGATCTCTGGTTCCTTTGCCTTCTCTATATCCAGCTTGAATATCTGGAATTTTTTAGTTCACGTACTGTTGAAGCCTAGCTTGGAGAATTTTGAGCATTACTTTGCTAGTGTGTGAAATGAGTACAGTTGTGCGGTAGTTTGAACTTTCATTCGCATCATTTCACTTGGGACTGGAATGAAAACTGATCTTTTCCAGTCCTGTGGCCATTGCTGAGGTTTCCAATTTTGCTGGCATATTGAGTGCAGCACTTTAACAGCATCATCTGTTAGGATTTGAAATAGTTCAGCTGAAACTCAATGACCTCCACTAGTTTGGTTCTTAGTGATGCTTCCTAAGGCCCACTCGACATTGGGATTTATATCTCTGTGTCAATCAGATGTATTTCAATAGCTGAAGGTTGATAGATGGTATTTGATTTGGATGGCATCATTAGATATCATCTTTTAAATGTTTTATTATTTATTTGGCTATGCTGGGTCTTAGTTGTGGCATGCAGGATCTTTAGTTGTGGCATGTGGGATCTAGTTCCCCAACCAGGGATCCAACCCAGATCCAACCCGGGCCCCCTGCCTTGAGAGTATGGTATCCTAGCAACTGGACCACCAGGGGGGTGCCCTAGAGATCATCTAATCAAGCTCAAACACGGGAAGCTGAGACATGGGGATGATTTTACCTGGTCATTTATTTGTTCTTTTCCAGATTCAGAGAGAATTTAAGATACTCAGCCAGGCGGAAACTGAACTGACCCCCAAATTCCTATCTCCCAAGCCCCAGATCTTTCCTGGGATGAGCAATAACGATGTGGAGTCGTGGGTGAAGAGAACCATTACCCAGTTGGGTGGTCATCACTCCTTCCCGTGGTGCAGCTCTGGAATGTCACCGTCCTAGCAAGACACACAGATCTTCATCAGCATGAGACCAGCCAGTGTCTCCCAAGACAAGTGCTGTCAGATAGTCATTTGGTCACAGGCGGTTTGTGTTTCCCCAAAGCTCATTCTCTTTGCATTGTCAATTGATTATGTGTTTTATTCACGGCCCGTGAATGATTGCTCAGTGATGTTGATGTGAGTTCCAGTTCAAAGGGCTTCATTTGTAACTCGGAGAACAAGCCTCTAATAGAGTGAAATTCCTTTTAATCAACTCTTTCTGTAGCATTGGGCTTTGGAAATCTAATTTGTAAAGGGTTTGCTAAGCTTTTAGTCATTCCAGGGTTCATGAGGCTCTTCAAGTCCCATTCTTTGTGCCAACAGGCAACACGTCCCCACCAGTCTGCCCATCTCAGTAAATGGTACCTCCCCGTTGCTCAGAATAAAAAAGTTAGAATAAATGTGAGGCTGGCATTTTGAAAGCCTAAGACATTTTCTAGACAAAATTCACATTCAAATCTCACGTGTCTATATATGATTTTTTTTTAAGTTATGACTTTTTAAATAGGTGACCAGAGTCTGGTTTTAACTGTAGGAGGTACATCTTGAGCTGAGAGAATGATTTCAACAAAAGGACAATGGATCCTTTTTGTCTTATCACTCCCACCACCACCTGGTTTCTCTGTGAGAAAAAGAAACTTCCCATTTTCCCTTCAATTCCTTGCAGTAATGTTTCCTGTCATTTTGTATTCTACATCAATATCCAAGCTTATTGAAAACTCATCTAATAAAATAATAATTTTCTTCTCAGGTGAAATGAGAAAAAAAAATAGCAATATTAGATACTGGCACAATTATATTTGTAGCAGCTCTGAACTCCTGGTGATGATGCAGATTAAAATAATGGTTCAGTTTGTGTTTGCCTCCTGAATTAATGCATTTTTCTGGGTTCCTGGAGGTTTACTGGTGTCCTCAGGGTCACTGGATTGTTTTCTCAGCAGAGATGGAGAAAGGGAACTCTGGTTTGAGGTTCTGGCAAAGATACAGGGGAAGGAGCTCTTAGCCTGGATCTACTTTTTAATCACTTCCCAGTGGCAGCACAATGTGGAGCTATAGTCTAGACAAAACAGAGTTCTCATATGATAAAATCTCCTTAGATGCTAATGAATATGATTCAGGAAGGAATTAAGAGAACAGGTGATCCGTTATTTTGCAATTTGAGTTTGCTGTACAAATGGAAAAACTTAGTTTGTTCAACACAGTGAATTGATAGATGATGAAAAAGTTGGAACTTTTTTAAAATTGATGGAAGGTTCAAAGAGTTTTCTTTGTCTAGCCAGATAAATGTCAGTCCTGATAAATAAGCCCATTTAGATGAGAGGAAAGACCCTGATGCTGGGAAAGATTGAAGGCAAAAGGAGAAGGGGGCAACAGAGGATGAGATGGTTGGATGACATCAATGGACACGAGTTTGAGCAATGGACCTGAGCTTGAGCAAAGTCTGGGAGATAGTGAAGGACAGGGAAGCCTGGCATGCCGCAGTCCACGGGGTTGCAAAGAGTAGGACACGACTGAGCAACTGAACAACAACAACAACAGATGCTTCAAAGATTCAGACAAAGAAATGATGAAGTTGGATCTAATATACAGCTGTGAAGACAAAAATAAATTTATATCCAAGCAGTTTGTTTCATATGTATTTGATTCTTGGAAATCCTATTCATAAGTGCTGGGGCTGCACTTTAGAATTAGTTTATAATAATTTCCCAAAGCATTCACTTTATACGTTAATCTTAATAGACTTATGTCTGCGAAGGAAAAAAGTGGTGAATAATTTATCAGGCAGAAAATTTTACACATGTTATAATATATCCTGTTACTTATATTTTCTTTAATCATGGAATGTTGGATTAGATCTTAACATCACAATGTTCCTCTGGGCAAGTGAATAAGACATGGAGGATGGGATAACTTTTTGCTGAGTTCTACTTCTTGTTCTTTTCTTTCAGACTTTTTTCAGTGATAGAAATTTCAAACACTTTGAAAAAAAATTTTCAGGTCTCTGTCAGATTTGCCCCAAGTGACATGCAACCTTCTCCACTTGATACGTTTTTTTAATAAAAATGTCTGAACTCAACAAGTTATCCTAAGAAGAGCTTTAGTTGTGGGGGATGGCAGTGGGGAATAAGGCAGGGTCAGGTATACCTTCAGACTTGTCTCTGTAATGATGTGACATCAGGATTTGACTCACCTGCCCTTAGTAGAACCCAGTTTAGTCAATGAGAGTCAATTCCTGTATTTATTGTTTCTCAACATTGGATATGAAGTAAAAGGTTTGTAAATATTCATGTAGAAATATTTTGAGGGAAATGTTTCAAACCCCCTGGGTATATATCAAGGAGCCATTCTATTATTTGTTAAGCAGTCTGCTGACATTTATATCTTTGTTTCTTTATGCCTAATATTTCTTTTTTCTGTGACATCCTTTAACTTTCCTCTGTATCACTGATTTTTAACAGTTTGGTTTTCATGTACCTTACATGATTGTTTAAAATCTTTAGACTACTTTGGGATTTTTTAGCTTCTTGGAACTGTGGGGCTTGGGGTTTTGTTAAATTTGGATAATTTTTGACAATTATTTCTTTGAAATTGCTTTATTTTATATATACATAATATGACATTACATATCATTTTATATATGTGTGTGTGTTTTTCTTGTTGTTTAGTTGCTAAATCATGTCTGGCTCTTTTGTGACCCTATGAACTATAGCTTACCAGGCTCCTCTGTCCATGGGGTTTTTCAGACAAGAATATTGGAGTGGGTTGCCATTTCCTACTCTGGAGGATATTCCCAACCCAGGAATTGGACCTGAGTCTCCTATACTGGAGGGAGAGTTATTTACCGCTGAGACACCGGGGAAGCCCATAACATGTATGTAATCTTATATATGTATATAGGCTTACATATATGATATGTATTATATATATATAAAATCTTTTCCTTCTTAGACCCCAGTTATATGTATATTAGATAGCCTGATGTTGACTCTCAGGTCCCTGATTTTTATCGCTTTCTTTTGGTCTCTTTTCCCTTTGTTCTTCATTTTGAAGAGTTTTCAATATATTGTGATGTCTTCTATTTTCTCTTGAAATGTGTGATCTGCTGCTAGTCCCATCTAGTGCATTTTCTAATTCAAACACTGTATTTTTCATTCCTTGAATTTCCACTTGGGGCTTTTGGATAACTTTTCTTCGGCTGTCTTCCCATCACTGTCTCACCAGTTCTAGGACTTTCTGCTTGCTTCTCATTATTTTCATCCCCATGCTTTTTCACAGTTTGTCACACTATCATTCTCTCTCTCTGCCTGTCTCTGACTCTTCCTGACTTTACTGAAACTTACATGTTCTCTTGCTTTAAACTGATTCCTTTTTTTCTCTCTTCTCACTGTCTCTTTCTCTCTCTCTCCCCATCTCCTTCCCTCTCCCTGTATTTCTCTTGTCCTTGTCTTCCTCACATTTCTGCTCTGCCCTCCCCTCATCTCTCCATCCACCCATGGATAAACCTTGATTGAAAGATTGGGAATCAGCCCAAGCTTCCAGCCAAGGTCCTCACTGCTCAGTGAAGTCACCAAGGCACCAGCCAGCTCACAGTAAGAAACGCACAGAAGGGTTTATTCATATTCAAATAAAACCCTGATCATGGACTTGAGTTTCCATAGTCCTTTGCTTTTCCTCTGGAGTATTTCTCTCCATGGAGCCATCTAATCAGGTTTAGGTTTTCACTGAGCAGCTGTCATTGGCGTGCTGGTTCTGTGGCAACCAGAAGCTTCATTCTGTTTTAATTTAGCCCAAGATGTACAAGGAAAGGGCTTCCCAGATGGCGCTAGTGGTAAAGAACCCACCTGCCAATGCAGGAGAATTAATAGATGTGGGTTCGCAGGAAGAAATAGACAATCTTAACAGACCCATCACAAGCAGGAAAATTGAAACTATAATCAGAAAGCTTCCAGCAAACAAAAGCCCAGGTCTAGACGGCTTCACAGCTGAATTCTACCAAAAATTTCGAGAAGAGCTAACACCTATCCTACTCAAACTCTTCCAGAAAATTGCAGAGGAAGGTAAACTTCCAAACTCATTCTATGAGGCCACCATCACCTTAATACCAAAACCTGACAAAGATGCCACAAGGAAAGAAAACTACAGGCCGATATCACTGATGAACATAGATGCAAAAATCTTTAACAAAATTCTAGCAATCAGAATCCAGCAACACATTAAAAAGATCATACATCATGACCAAGTGGGCTTTATCCCAGGGATGCAAAGATTCTTCAATATCCGCAAATCAATCAATGTAATTCACCACATTAACAAATTGAAAAATAAAAGCCATATGATTATCTCAATAGATGCAGAGAAAGCCTTTGACAAAATTCAACATCCATTTATGATAAAAACTCTCCAGAAAGTAGGAATAGAAGGAACATACCTCAACATAATAAAAGCTATATATGACAAACCCACAGCAAACATTATCCTCAATGGTGAAAAACTGAAAGCATTTCCCCTAAAGTCAGGAACAAGACAAGGGTGCCCACTTTCACCGCTACTATTCAACATAGTTCTGGAAGTTTTGGCCACAGCAATCAGGGCAGAAAAAGAAATAAAAGGAATCCAAATTGGAAAAGAAGAAGTAAAACTCTCACTGTTTGCAGATGACATGATCCTCTACATAGAAAATCCTAAAGACTCCACCAGAAAATTACTAGAGCTAATCAATGAATATAGTAAAGTTGCAGGATATAAAATCAACACACAGAAATCCCTTGCATTCCTATACACTAATAATGAGAAAGTAGAAAAAGAAATTAAGGAAACAATTCCATTCACCATTGCAACGAAAAGAATAAAATACTTAGGAATATATCTACCTAAAGAAACTAAAGACCTATATATGGAAAACTATAAAACACTGATGAAAGAAATCAAAGAGGACACTAATAGATGGAGAAATATACCGTGTTCATGGATCGGAAGAATCAATATAGTGAAAATGAGTATACTACCCAAAGCAATCTACAGATTCAATGCAATCCCTATCAAGCTACCAGCGGTATTTTTCACAGAACTAGAACAAATAATTTCAAGATTTGTATGGAAATACAAAAAACCTCGAATAGCCAAAGCAATCTTGAGAAAGAAGAATGGAACTGGAGGAATCAACCTGCCTGACTTCAGGCTCTACTACAAAGCCACAGTCATCAAGACAGTATGGTACTGGCACAAAGACAGAAATATAGATCAATGGAACAAAATAGAAAGCCCAGAGATAAATCCACACACCTATGGACACCTTATCTTCGACAAAGGAGGCAAGAATATACAATGGAGTAAAGACAATCTCTTTAACAAGTGGTGCTGGGAAAACTGGTCAACCACTTGTAGAAGAATGAAACTAGATCACTTTCTAACACCACACACAAAAATAAACTCAAAATGGATTAAAGATCTAAATGTAAGACCAGAAACTATAAAACTCCTAGAGGAGAACATAGGCAAAACACTCTCCGACATAAATCACAGCAGGATCCTCTATGATCCACCTCCCAGAATACTGGAAATAAAAGCAAAAATAAACAAATGGGATCTAATTAAAATTAAAAGCTTCTGCGCAACAAAGGAAACTATAAGGAAGGTAAAAAGACAGCCTTCTGAATGGGAGAAAATAATAGCAAATGAAGCAACTGATAATTAATCTCAAAAATATACAAGCAACTCCTGCAGCTCAATTCCAGAAAAATAAACAGCCCAATCAAAAAATGGGCCAAAGAACTAAATAGACATTTCTCCAAAGATGACATACGGATGGCTAACAAACACATGAAAAGATGCTCAACATCACTCATTTTCAGAGAAAAGGAAATCAAGACCACAATGAGGTACCATTTCACACCAGTCAGAATGGCTGCAATCCAAAAGTCCACAAGCAATAAATGCTGGAGAGGGTGTGGAGAAAAGGGAACCCTCTTACACTGTTGGTGGGAATGCAAACTAGTACAGCCACTATGGAGAACAGTGTGGAGATTCCTTAAAAACTGCAAATAGAACTGCCTTATGACCGAGCAATCCCATTGCTGGGCATACACACTGAGGAAACCAGAACTGAAAGAGACACGTGTACCCCAATGTTCATCACAGCACTGTTTATAATAGGACATGGAAGCAACCTAGATGTCCATCAGCAGATGAATGGATAAGAAAGCTGTGGTACATATACACTATGGAGTATTACTCAGCCATTGAAAAGAATACATTTGAATCAGTTCTAATGAGGTGGGTGAAACTAGAGCTGATTATACAGAGTGAAGTAAGCCAGAAAGAAAAACACCAATACAGTATACTAACACATATATATGGAATTTAGAAAGATGGTAATGATAACCCTATATGCGAGACAGCAAAAGAGACACAGATGTAAAGAACAGACGTTCGGACTCTGTGGGAGAGGGAGAGGGTGGGATGATTTGGGAGAATGGCATTGAAACACGTACACTATCATGTAAGAAACGAATCACTAGTCTAGGTTTGATACAGGATACAGGATGCCTGGGGCTGGTGCACGGGGATGACCCAGAGAGATGATATGGGGAGGGTGGTGGGAGGGGGGTTCAGGGTTGGGAACACATGTACACCTGTGGTGGATTCATGTCAATGTATGGCAATACAGTATTGTAAAGTAAAAAAATAAAATTTAAATTGAAAAAAAAAAAAGAGATGTGGGTTCGATCCCTGGGTTGGGAAGATACCCTAGAGGAGAACATGTCAACCCACTCCAGTATTCTTGCCTAGAGAACCCCATGGACAGAATTGCCTGGCAGGCTACCGTCCAGAGGGTCGAAAAGAGTCTGTCATGACTGAAGCAACTTAGCAATCACACATGTACAAGGAAATGTATTTCAGGCAACAGGGGAACCATTGCAATGAAGCAGAACTTTGCAGAAGTGGGATAGTGAGGTACCAGAAAGGAATTTGAGAAAATACTTATGTAATTGTTACTTGTCAGAGCTGAGTTGTATAAAGGAATAGACAGCTCACTGGATGGGCAGAAGCGGAGGACACAGAAGTGCAGAGAACATAGGCCAGAATTTCATCTCATATATATACTCTCTCTCCGACTTTCCTTTCTTTGTCTCTGGGAACTGTCTCTTTCTGTCTTCCTGTGTCTCTATGCGTCATTGATCTTTCCGTTTGCCTCTCTGACACGCTTTAGTGTCTAACTTGTTTAGACACACATATAAAATTACACCTTTATAAAGTGTTAAAAAAGAAAACTTTTAAAAATGCAAAAAAAGGGGGTTTTAACTTCTTACAATCTTTTTTAAAAGACTTTTTTGATGTGAACCATTTTTACAGTCTTTATTGAATTTGTGGAAACATTGTTTCTGTTGTTTGTGTTCTGTTTTTTTTTTTTTGCCACATGCCATGTGGATTCTCAGCTCCCTGACCAGGGATTGAACCTTCATCCTTTGCACTGGAAGACAAAGTCTTAACCCCTGGACCACCAAGGAAGTCCCGCATATTGCTGATACAGTGTTTCACTTAAACACCAACTACTAAGACAAAGAATCGTAGTATGTCATATATGCATAATTCTAAGATAATTTTGGTCAAATAAATGCAAATAGGTTATATCACATTGACTTCCATGGTGCCAAGAAGAACCAATTTGTTGACCTTTAAGTTTTAAATTAAATTTCCCTCAAATCTACTTCAGACATGTTCATATTTTTTTCCTTTTTCTAACACAGAAGGAAAAACCTTCCTTTTTTCCTCCAGCTTGTTTGTACCCTCAATGTCCTTAAACCCAACCCTTCCTTCCTCTTCTTTCTCCATCTAGAACCTTACTCTCAAATTTTTAGTATGTCTACTATTCTTGGTTCTCCTTCCTCAAAACTCACAAAAATCTTTCCTTGATCTCATTATAGGTTCAAGCCACCATCTTCTGTCTACCTTCCTTTTCTCATGCCCAAATTTCAAATAATTCAGTCATGGATTCTATCTTGTTATTTTGCTATCTGGCTTTTGCCTTCAATTCACTATCAAAATTGCACTCTTAAAGTTCACAAATAATTGCTGATCAGTACAAAATCAGGACAGTTTTTTTGAGCCCTCATTTTTCTTGGCATTTCTTTTTGATAGTCGGTCATCTTTCCTTCTTGAAACTCTGCTCCCTGGTTTTGGGACACTGCAGTACCATTTTTTCTCTTCTAAACACTGTCTTCCTTCCATTCCATTCATAGCTTTTTCTTCCAACACACCAAAATAAGGTGTTCCCCAAGGCCCTGTCATCTTTTCTTGGCAAGCCCTTCCTTGATCATCTTTTCTATTTACCCTTCCATTTCAAATATCACCTTTATGTAAATGACCGCCGAGACTATATTCAGCCAGTATGTCTTTTTTGTGAACTGTTAACCTATACTTTCTCTTTTTAAATGTGTATTTTTTATGTTTTCTTGGGCTCTCTCTCCCCGTTTGTCATCTGCCCTAAGTCAGTGTGTTCCATCTCTGTCTGTTCCCAATGCGACAACATCAGGTCCATTCTGACTGCTTTGCTGGCCATCCTGTGACTGCTTCCTCCATCGTGGAATCACAATATGTGTATTGATTTGTCCAATCCTATGAGATAGTAAATGATTTTGGAATTGCCACTTCACATTTCTGTGGAAAAAAAAAAAAGTTTGTTCCCAAGTTTTTGTTTTGTTTTGTGTCTCAAAACTGAGATGACAGAGTCAAAAGTCATGTGTTCAAATGTTACTTGTGATCCCAAAGTTTTAATCCGTAAAACAGCAGAGGCTGCTTCTTCCTCCACTCCCTGGCTAGCCCGGGCCAGCTGGGTCCTTGTTAAGTGTTATCCTCACTCCAGGACCCAGGCTGATATAGCGGTCACCATCACTGTGGCCGGGAAACAGCCAGTGAGGGACGTCCCTGGTGGTCCAGTGGTTAAGAATCCTCCTGCCAATGCCGGGGAGACACGGGTTTGATCCCTGGTCTGGGAAGATCCTAGATGTCGAGGAGGAACTGAGCCCGTGCACTGCAACCACGGAGCCTGACGGCACAAGCACTGAAGCCCACGTAGCGCCTGCGCTCCGCAACAAGAGAAGTCACTGCAATGAGAAGCCTGAGCACCACAGCCGGAGGGCGACCGCCACTTGCCACAACTAAACAAAGCCCACACAGCAAAGAAGACCCAAGGCAGCCAAAAATAGTAAAGAAGTCTTTAAAACCACACACAGAGCCAGAGAGGGGTCCTGTGCTCTCAGAGCATCTGTTCGGAAATGAGCGTGTGGTTCTGCCCTGTTTGTGGGCAAAGCAACACAATTCAAAGGGGGCAGGTAATGCAATCAGACCATATGCTCAGGGGAATAGGTGGACACACCCACCTCATTTACCAAAAGGATCCCCAGAATCCTCTGAAATACATATTTTACAGGTAAGAGGACTGGGGTACAAGAGATGAAGTGAACATCCACCCTAGAGTCACAGAACTGAGAAGCAGATCCTGTCTTTAGACCCCAGGAGCCCAACTTCAACCTGCTCTTCATCAATATATGGATCCAACACCATCTTCTATCTGCCTCGTGTCCTAACACACACACACACACACAGAGTTCATCAGGCAGCTCCCTCACCGATGGACGTTTAGAGTCTGCTTCTGACATCTTCCTGTTAGAACTGAGCTTTCATGAACATCCTTGAACAGGTTTCCCCTCTGACCATTTTTTCCCTCCAATTCCCAGAAGCTGAAGTGCAATTCACATTCTTTTCTATTTAGGGCCTCCACATATCCTGAGTTCATCCACATATCCTGAAGATGCAAACAGAACCACTGCTGTATCTCTGTTAACAGTGATCATATGGGATGACATATCCTTGTAATAATTCCTGGCCCACAACAGAGGCTCACTTATATCTCAGCTAATATTTCTTCCCTCGTGAGTGGCTGGTGACCGCACGCAGCATCATGGCGCTGAAGTCCAGGATCTAGTTTTCCCCGTTGCCTTTGTGTTAACTGGGGTTACTTCAATGAACCCACGAAGGTTTCAGTTTCTATACACGGAAGAAGGAGTCACTGTGATCTTCCCTTCTTGAAGGTATCTGTTTGAAACTAACATAATCATTTTTCTAGCCCAAAGATCCTTCTGAGCTTCAGTGGTCTCTGAAAAGTCAACAGAAGTGTTGATAAAATCATTTATACACGGAGAACAGACTGGTGGTTGCCAAAGGGGAGGAGAGGTGGGTGAGGGAAGGATTGGAAGTTTGGGATTAGTAGAGACAAACTAATATATATAGAGTAGATAAAGTATAGTTGATTTACAACGCTGTATTAATTTCTGCTGTACAGCAAAGTGATGCATATATGTATATATATGACTTTCCATATTCTTTTCTGTTATGATTTGTCACAGAATACTGAATTAGTTCCCTTTCCTCTATGTAGGACCTTGTTGTTTATCCATCCTATATATATACTACAGTGAACTGGCCAGGTTGAGTCACATGTTCACTGGGGCCAAAAGCATCACTACGACCAAGGTACACGAGCAGATGGTCTCTGTCTTATGATTTCTTGACTTACATGAGTGAACAAATGATATGCGCTCAGTAGAAACCCTTGAACGTTGAATTTTGGCCTTTTCACTGGCTATCAATACATGGTGCCTTCTTTCATGTGATGCTAGGCAGCGAGCCCCAGCACCGCGATCGTGAAGGTTAACACTGATCCATTTACAACCATTCTGGTTTTCACTTACATTACAGTATTCAATACATTACATAAGCTATTCAACAGTCTATTGTAAAATAGGCTTTTTGGTAGATAATTTTGCACTGTTGTAGGCTCATGTAAGTGTTCTGATCATATGTAAGGCCGGATAGGTTAAGCTCTGATGTTTAGCAGGTTAGGTGTATTAAATGCATTTTCAGCATAATGATATTTTCCACTTATGGTGGGCTTATTGGGACATGAGCCTGATAAAAGAAATTTTCACATATTGAGACACGAGGAAGTCATTCTGGCTTATGCATGAGTTCACTTGGGTTTGATGCTAACTAAAATAGCCTGGTTGTAGCATATCAAACAGACATTGTACATCTGCTTTAATTATTAAAGAAAAGGACACACTGGCCAGAAGCAAAGAATGTCCATGTTAAAAATAAAGATTAAACGCCTCGCTTTCTGGAATGTCAATGCTGGCCCTCCTTTGATAACCATACATCCTTCCCAGGTGTCAAGGCCATGCAGACCTGCTGTATATGTGCTGGATTGTTCTTTTATTTTGAAACTTTGAAAAATGTACCCCTGACTTTTAATGTTCTTTGCTCTGAGGAAATATAAGACTGTCCTGAAAACTTTGCTTCTCATAATCATCTAGGAAGCAGGCTATAGTCCTCAGTTTGGCTCAAATAAAACTCTTTTCCTTTCTTCTTACTGCTTGTTGATTGGTTGTTTTCCTCAACAACCCCTCTCATAAGCCAAGGAAGATCTGTGCTTCTGCCAGGAATGAGTGGTACCCAAAGGAGAAATGTTAGATCGTCTTTAACAGAAGGGGGAAGAGAGATACCGACTGGGCATGACTTAGCAGGTAGATGGATGCTGGGTGGTAAAAATGAATAGCTTTCTGATGTACACGGGAAACATACAGGTAACTGAATGAGCTGTGTTGGAAGAGGTCATGGAGAGGACATGACCTCCAGCTGACCAGTGAGCTTGAGGTGGCTTGATGGTCAAGCTTCCGGGGCTCATGGGTGTGCCGGTGGCTGACATGCGCTCTCTCCCTTTCTGCAAGCAGGACTCGGAAGCTCTGAACACGGTCATTCTCACTGGAAAGGCTGTTTCGGTTCCCATCAAGATGGTGGCAGTTCAGGAGGATGGTTTGGTGGTGGACGTGTCAGAGGCTGTGGAATGCAGGTCTGCGGATGAAGACGTCATCAAGGTACAACGAGCTTTACCTCCAGATGCCCAGGCGTTTGCTCCTTTCCTTCCCGTTCTGTCACGCAGCTGCTCTGAGCATCCCAGGCTCCCCTACACACACACACACACAGAGTTCATCAGGCAGCTCCCTCACCGATGGACGTTTAGAGTCTGTTTCTGACATCTTCCTGTTAGAACTGAGCTTTCATGAACATCCTTGAACAGGTTTCCCCTCTGACCATTTTTTCCCTCCAATTCCCAGAAGCTGAAGTGCAATTCACATTCTTTTCTATTTAGGGCCTCCACATATCCTGAGTTCATCCACATATCCTGAAGATGCAAACAGAACCACTGCTGTATCTCTGTTAACAGTGATCATATGGGATGACATATCCTTGTAATAATTCCTGGCCCACAACAGAGGCTCACTTATATCTCAGCTAATATTTCTTCCCTCGTGAGTGGCTGGTGACCGCACGCAGCATCATGGCGCTGAAGTCCAGGATCTAGTTTTCCCCGTTGCCTTTGTGTTAACTGGGGTTACTTCAATGAACCCACGAAGGTTTCAGTTTCTATACACGGAAGAAGGAGTCACTGTGATCTTCCCTTCTTGAAGGTATCTGTTTGAAACTAACATAATCATTTTTCTAGCCCAAAGATCCTTCTGAGCTTCAGTGGTCTCTGAAAAGTCAACAGAAGTGTTGATAAAATCATTTATACACGGAGAACAGACTGGTGGTTGCCAAAGGGGAGGAGAGGTGGGTGAGGGAAGGATTGGAAGTTTGGGATTAGTAGAGACAAACTAATATATATAGAGTAGATAAAGTATAGTTGATTTACAACGCTGTATTAATTTCTGCTGTACAGCAAAGTGATGCATATATGTATATATATGACTTTCCATATTCTTTTCTGTTATGATTTGTCACAGAATACTGAATTAGTTCCCTTTCCTCTATGTAGGACCTTGTTGTTTATCCATCCTATATATATACTACAGTGAACTGGCCAGGTTGAGTCACATGTTCACTGGGGCCAAAAGCATCACTACGACCAAGGTACACGAGCAGATGGTCTCTGTCTTATGATTTCTTGACTTACATGAGTGAACAAATGATATGCGCTCAGTAGAAACCCTTGAACGTTGAATTTTGGCCTTTTCACTGGCTATCAATACATGGTGCCTTCTTTCATGTGATGCTAGGCAGCGAGCCCCAGCACCGCGATCGTGAAGGTTAACACTGATCCATTTACAACCATTCTGGTTTTCACTTACATTACAGTATTCAATACATTACATAAGCTATTCAACAGTCTATTGTAAAATAGGCTTTTTGGTAGATAATTTTGCACTGTTGTAGGCTCATGTAAGTGTTCTGATCATATGTAAGGCCGGATAGGTTAAGCTCTGATGTTTAGCAGGTTAGGTGTATTAAATGCATTTTCAGCATAATGATATTTTCCACTTATGGTGGGCTTATTGGGACATGAGCCTGATAAAAGAAATTTTCACATATTGAGACACGAGGAAGTCATTCTGGCTTATGCATGAGTTCACTTGGGTTTGATGCTAACTAAAATAGCCTGGTTGTAGCATATCAAACAGACATTGTACATCTGCTTTAATTATTAAAGAAAAGGACACACTGGCCAGAAGCAAAGAATGTCCATGTTAAAAATAAAGATTAAACGCCTCGCTTTCTGGAATGTCAATGCTGGCCCTCCTTTGATAACCATACATCCTTCCCAGGTGTCAAGGCCATGCAGACCTGCTGTATATGTGCTGGATTGTTCTTTTATTTTGAAACTTTGAAAAATGTACCCCTGACTTTTAATGTTCTTTGCTCTGAGGAAATATAAGACTGTCCTGAAAACTTTGCTTCTCATAATCATCTAGGAAGCAGGCTATAGTCCTCAGTTTGGCTCAAATAAAACTCTTTTCCTTTCTTCTTACTGCTTGTTGATTGGTTGTTTTCCTCAACAACCCCTCTCATAAGCCAAGGAAGATCTGTGCTTCTGCCAGGAATGAGTGGTACCCAAAGGAGAAATGTTAGATCGTCTTTAACAGAAGGGGGAAGAGAGATACCGACTGGGCATGACTTAGCAGGTAGATGGATGCTGGGTGGTAAAAATGAATAGCTTTCTGATGTACACGGGAAACATACAGGTAACTGAATGAGCTGTGTTGGAAGAGGTCATGGAGAGGACATGACCTCCAGCTGACCAGTGAGCTTGAGGTGGCTTGATGGTCAAGCTTCCGGGGCTCATGGGTGTGCCGGTGGCTGACATGCGCTCTCTCCCTTTCTGCAAGCAGGACTCGGAAGCTCTGAACACGGTCATTCTCACTGGAAAGGCTGTTTCGGTTCCCATCAAGATGGTGGCAGTTCAGGAGGATGGTTTGGTGGTGGACGTGTCAGAGGCTGTGGAATGCAGGTCTGCGGATGAAGACGTCATCAAGGTACAACGAGCTTTACCTCCAGATGCCCAGGCGTTTGCTCCTTTCCTTCCCGTTCTGTCACGCAGCTGCTCTGAGCATCCCAGGCTGCCCCGGGGGCAGAGGAGGGAGTGATGGGGATGCTGAAGAGAGAGCGATGGAGATGCTGAGGAGAGAGTCAGCAACGGCAGGGACTCACCTGGGATCAGAGGCAGCTGCAAGTGCTGTTTCCTTCCCCTGGGGACCTTCTTCCCCTTCTTTTACTCATAGGACAATGTTTCATGAATTTTAGCAGTCTATCTGCCATCTTCTCAATTTTTGCTGACTTCCTGTGCCAAATAATCTAATTTACTCAACATATTTTCTTTAAATGCCTCACTTTTTCAACCTTAAATATCTTTAATGGCTCATTAGAAGACAATAAAGTCCAATAGCCTGATGTACTAATTTTTTTTTAATATACACGAAATGAACAACTATTAACTTCTTAAAAAGTCTATCCATGTGCCCCCTAACTTCACTGGGGTACCAGCGGGACACAGCTCACAGTTTGGGGAATCTGGTTATGGCACATTTCTTCTGCATCCTCCATCTTAATGAGTTGGATTTGCAACTCCAAATTCAACCAGGAACCAGCCTGTGATTTTTTTTCCCCATATTCTTCACAGGGGTCTGTTTGAATCACCAAATTTAGGGTTCCTGCCAATTTTTTCTTGGCTCACTGGTTGGCGATTTCCTTTTGTAGCTGAGAACCTCAAGAGAAAGGACTTACATCTTTAGAGCAATCTTTTCTCCTTTAAGCTGCTAAGAGAGCTCCCAGGTCCTGTGTCTTCATTCATTTTAGAAAAACATGATCAGGCTGAGGTCTGCCTTTTTTCTATTCTGTTGGCTCCTGTTTAGAGGTTAAATGAAACTTTGTTCCCCTCCCATGAACTCTGTGATGGACAGAAGATCCTGTGGGGTTCCCTGAGGTGGACAAGATCTGGGAGGCATTGATTCCTTCTCATGGTAAACTGCAGGAAGCTGTGTCTTAAGTAGCAGATGATTTTGATAAGGAAGAATTGATGTGAGGTCTAATTAAAATTAGAAAAAAATAATCCTTAGGAAGCCCCAATTTGGCATAGCCCTGTTTCCTGGGTTTGGAAGGCTAATTTTCCCCTTGAGACAGAAAGTGGACTGGCTTCAAAGTACACACAGCCTTGCCCTGGGGCTCCTGGCAGGCCCTGGACTCTGGGAAGGTTTGATTAAACAGATCTAAAGCCTTCGCTATTCAGAGTCTGGAAAGATCCCAGCCAAGTCACAGTTGATTGTCTGCTCAGAAACAAAATATATGTTGGTGACTCATTTCTCATGGTTATCTTAGACAATGCATGTTATTTATCTTTCCACATCGTTACTATGATCACATTATTTAGAGAGAGACAGTATCTGCATGATTATGCTGCCATGGGCTTAAATAAATGGCTCAGCTCTGTAGTCCCTTCAGCCTTGCTTCCTTCCCAAGGGCCTGGTGGGGAGCACCCCATAGCAGGACCCTCACTCTCCTGTCCCAGAGAGCCCTACCCTACAGAGACACGGCCAAGTTCATGGATCCCATTGTCGCCTTCTACTTGGCTTTCTCCTCTTCCCAGAAATATACTAAAAATACCCTCCACCCAGCCTGATAGAGGAATTGCTCTGGGAGGCAGTAGTTTGGGGTTCAATTGTCACTTTCGTGGCCACGTGAAGATGGGACTTTCTTCTAGCAAATTGTGGCCAGATCTTAGCAAACCAGAGGGTGCACATCACCAAACCCAGAGCTGCTATAAGACGTTTCTAGGGCAGCCCGGGCTCTGCTGCAGATTCCGGGGCCTGGGTCTGTGGAGGGGGTTCATTAAGTGGCTGTGATGCACTTGTCACAGCTCTCGTGTCAAAATTTGTCATACATTTTGTCGCAACACTGACGTTACAGTGTCATCTTCAGAGCTGTCCTCTGGCCTCAGCATCACTAGGGGTACCCCAAAGATGTGGATGCACCTTAACACCCTGGGGAGAGACACCGTTGGTCTGTGGAGGTCACTGTGTCACTTCTTCATGGTCCAGGAGACTCTGTGTGACTCCCCAGGGAGAGTTGTGCAGGTTTCATGAAAGATCGTCATGTGATGGAAATTCTGAGCGTTGGGATGATGACTTAGGTAAGGGAGAAAAAAATGAATTTAGAAAGGTGTAAATTGTGGTGATGTCCAGATTGGCTTCTTTGACTTGGGACTTTGGGGGGAACTGAATCTGAGAACATAAAAGATTTTGAAGGGCTGGAACCTTGGCAAGATTGGAAGGGATCAATGTTACATTGTAAGCTGACAACTATTTCCATGTTAAAAAAAAAAAAAAGTAGAAAATGCGTATTAACGGTGTGTATATATGTGTGTTTGCAAGAAACCTTGGCACTTTTGTTCACAGTGAGATCTGATGAACCAACTGTATTTTTAATGGAAGTATAGTTGGTTTAAAATATATTAGTTTCAGGTGTACAACATAGTGATTCAGCATTTTTACAGATTATACTCTATTAAAAATTATTAGGTCATGGCTCTAATTCCCTGTGGAACCACCTGTCACCTGTTTGAAGAGGTTGCCACAGATTGATATGATTTTTGTTGACAGTAATGAGTGCACGACTCCAGAACAGAGGTCACAGGTGGGCAGACTGCAGGCTGCTTCTGGTTCAGAGAAATGTGTGTGTTAATTTGCTGCCATCCTGTAACAACTGGCAAATCATATTTGTTGTTGTTATTGTTTAGTCTCTAAGTCCTCTCTGACTCCTTCTCGACCCCGTGGACTGTAGCCAGCCAGGCTCCTCTGTCCATGGGATTTCCCAGGCAAGAACGCTGCAGTGGATTGTCATTTCCTTCTCCTGGGGAATCTTCCTGACCCAGGGATTGAACCCTCACTTCCTGCAGTGGCAGGTGGGTTCTTTTTCACTGAGCCACCAGGGAATCTGGCAAATTACATGAGTGAGTGAATGAGTGAAGTCGCTCAGTCGTGTCTGACTCTTTGCGACCCCATGGACTGTAGCCTACCAGGCTCCTCCGTCCATGGGATTGTCCAGGCAAGAATGCTGGAGTGGGTTGCCATTTCCTTCTCCAAATCACATAGACATCGGAATTTCTAGCTTCTTATGAAATTCACAAGGTCAGGGAGCCCTGGGCCCACACTGCTCCCTGCAACTCTTGACCTGGAAGTGACCAGAGGCCGCCCTTGTGTGTAAGCCCCTGCACCCAGACCACCATAGTCTCCCACCGCCCTCTCGTCTCCCCCACGGAGGCAGAGGGACGTCTGTGATTTCTCACCACGCTTGTGCTGTTGGTTTTCTGATAGTGGGTTTCAGAGGAAAGGGACCTATTTCTTTGTCCCCTGGTCTCTGTAAGTCACAGACGATAGATGTCACTTGTCACTCTGATGGAGAATTCCATGTCTTTCTAGGCATAAGAGGAAAGCTGGAAATTGGATTGTGCTCTGTCAAAGAGTGTCTGAGGGGCTGAGAGTCCTTGAGATCAAACCGCAGGAGAAATGATTGAAGGAAGCGTGAGTGTTGAGCCCAGTGATGAGAAGAAATGGCCCCGGGAGAGGTGAAGAGGAGGACGTGACAGCTCTTTTGAAGTCTTTCGAGGACCATCCTCTGGAATACGGAGGAGATTTGTGCTTTTTAGGTTCCAAGAGTGAATGTCAAAAGGAACCCTTTCTGGCTCAAAAGAAAACAGAATGCAGGGGGAGTGAATTCCTTGGTCAAGTTTTCCGACAAATGATGTTAGCTCAATCCTGGCTCCATCTTACTTTCTATTTGACCTGGGGTAAATGACTGCATCTCCCTGAGTTCAGTTTTCTTAGCTGTACAATGGGGGGTGATAATAAGATTGTGAAAGATCTGCAGAGATTCTTTCTAACATGAGCATGTAAGGCAAAACTACCCGGAGTCAAAGTAACCCTGCAAAATCCTTTAAAGAAAACCTGAGCTTGTAGAAGTTCAAGAGAGTTGTTTCTTTGTTTTTTGCTTGCTTTTGTTTTTAATTTACTCTATTTAAACCACGGGCAAATTTCCTGTGGCAATATGTGGTGAGATCTACTTTTATAGGTGGTGTTGAGTGGAGTCATAGATAAGATTTGGGAGAAATTGAAGATAAATTGAATTTTCCTCTCTTTATTTCAGTCTTCTCTCCTTTATATCTTCTGATGAATGTGTTGTCAGATGGAAATCTACACAAAGATAATTGAATTATCATTAAATGGTTAAAACGGTGTGTGATGCAATCCCTGTGGGGGATTGTAAAATATGATACAGTTCAAAATATCTTAAAAGTTTTTATTGAAATATGTAGAAGAAAAGTAGAAAACATTAGTTGCTCAGTCTTGTCCGACTCTTTGCAACCCCCTGAACTGTAGCCCACCAGGCGCCTCTTTCTGTGGAATTCTTCAGGCAGGAGTACTGGAGTGGGTTGCCATTTCCTACTCCAGGGGATCTTCTCGACCCAGGGATTGAACCTGGGTCTCCTGCACTGTAGGCAGATTTTTTACCGTCTGAGCCACCAATAATGATTACAACATCATGTTATTTTTTACTGTATAGCAAAGTGACTCAGACATATAGCCTTTTCCATATTCTTATGTTTATCACCGCATGTCGACTATATATTACTTGATACCGAATATAGTTCCCTGGGTTATACAGTAGGACCTTGTTGTTATCCATCCTACATATAATAGTTGTGTCTGCTAACCCCAAACTCCCAGCCTTTCCCTTCCCCACCTCCTTCCCCCTCGGCTCTTCTCTAGATTGGTGAGTCTGTTTCTGTCTTAAAGATATGTTCATTTGTGTCGTATTTTGGATTCCATATGTAAGCGATATCATATGGTGGAAATACTATTTTAGAGCTTGATGATATTTTAAATACCTGATCATGCTTTAAAATAATTTTAGAGCTAATTGCATACAATTTTTTAAGTATTCTATTTATTTACTTATTTATATTGAAATATAGCTGATTTGCAACGTTATATTAGCTTTAGATGTATAGTAAAGTGATTCAGTTATACACATATATATTTTTTCTTTTTCAGATTTTGTCCCCTGTAGGTTACTACAAAATATTGAATATAGTTCCTTGTGCCTATGTAGTAGGAGCTTGTTGGTTATCTATTTTATATTATAGTGTAATTTTTGAGTGCCTTTCTCATTAGCTTCTGCTGGTGGGCTCTCGTTTTTCTGCGATTAATAGCTGTATTGTTTGTCAACGAACTGTAGTTCCCAAGCCCCCAGTAGCCAGTCATGCATCGGTTGGTAGGGGATGAACTCTGTACTCTTGGAGAGAAATAAAAACGCAGCCCTGTGTGTTGGTGGGTGGGTGTACCATCTCAAGGATGATGCTCTCCATCTCATTCTTGAAATAATTCATTGTCTCTCCTTCCAGTAAGAATCAGCTGTGCGTGCTCACTTGCTCACTTGTGTCTGACTCTTTGCAACCCCATGGACTGTAGCCCACCAGGCTCATCTGTCCATGGGATTTTCCAGGTAAGAATACTGGAGTGGGTAGCTGTTTGCTCTTCCACGGGACCTTCCTGACCCAGGGACCCAGGGACCCAGGGATCCAAGGAACCTGCATCTCCTGTGTCTCCTGCATTGGCAGGCAGATTCTTTACAACTATGCCACCTGGGAAGCCAGCTTAGCAACTAAGAGATGCAAAAAGACTAAGGGCATTCCCATGCTAAAGCCTTCCTATCCCCAGGGAAGTATCATGTGTTCAGGCTTGGCCTGTCACTGCTGAAGGCAGACTCTTCTGATGGATGTGCTGTCAGAGGGAAATCAAAAGTTCCCTGCTGCTTACACAAACTGTTTGGTTACTAAACAGAATCCCACATCACCTCTAGAGAAAATACCGACTTTGACAAATGAGCTGAATTTCCTGGGTTGATTTTTGGCAGCTGCCAAAAGGCTGTCCCCCAAAGGGACTCAGTCTTCCTCAAGTCTGAATCTTGAGAATTATGATAGGAAATACGTTTGTTGGACTCAATACTCTAGAGGGACATGACTGAAGTACACTCTTTGAGCGAAAGATCTCATTTTCCATTTGGATGGGATTGGACAGTGGTGATAACTCCTGAGGTCTGGTAGGTATAACTGGAATTCCTTCCCTAGTTACGTCTGGGCATTTTGTTTGTTGGTCAGGAACAAAAACCCAAATCTCACTTGCTTAAGCCAACAGAGCAAGTATTGGATTGGCCAAAAGGTTCATTTCAGTATTTCCATAACATCTTACAGAAAAACTCAAATGAACTTTCTGGCCAACCCAGTATGTTGGCTCACATAACTAGAAGTGGATGTAATGAGTTCAAGCAAGATTGCATCAGAAGCTCCTTAGGATTTGGTTTCTCTCTACCTTTAGTTCTGATATCTTCTAGGTTGTATTTATTCTCAGGTGGACTTTTTCTACAAATTAATCTTTTTATTGAAGTGTGGTTGATTTACAATATTGTGGTAATTTCAGCTGTATAGCAAAGTGATTCAGTTATACATATATATGTATATGTATACATATACATATGTGTGTTTGTGTGTGTGCTCATTCATGTCCAACTCTTTGCAACCCCATGGATTTTAGCCTGCCAGGCTCCTCTGTTCATGGAATTTTCCAGGCAAGAATACTGGAATGGGTTGCCATTTCCCTTTCCAGGGATATATATATATATACACACACACACACACACACACACACACACCTATATATATGAATATATATTATATATATGTACATTCTTATATATATACACACATATATATATGTGTGTATATATATATATATATATTGGAGAAGGCAATGACACCCCACTCCAGTACACTTGCCTGGAAAATCTCATGGACAGAGGAGCCTGGTAGGCTGCAGTCTATAGGGTCGCAAAGAGTTGGACATGACTGAGCGACTTCCCTTTCACTTTTCACTTTCATGCATTGGAGAAGGAAATGGCAACCCACTCCAGTGTTCTTGCCTGGAGAATCCTAGGGACTGGGGTGCCTAGTGGGCTGCCGTCTATGGGGTTGCACAGAGTCGGATACAACTGAAGCGACTTAGCAACAGCATACATATATATATTTCATATTCTACAGTCTATCACAAAATATTAAGTAGAGTTCCCTGTGCTCAATAGTAGGATCTTGTTGTTTATCCAGCTCATATATACTAGTTGGCGTCTACTAATCCCAAATCCCCAATCTATCCCTCCTCCAACCCCCTGCCCCTGTGGCAACCACAAATCTGTGCTCTGCGTCTGTAAGTCGGTTTCTGTTCGTAGATAAGTTCGTTTGTGTCATATTAGAGGCTCCACCGACAAGTGATACCAGGTACTATTTGTCTTTGTCTGTCTGACTTGCTTCGCTCAGTGAGACCCTCTCTAGCTGCATCCACATTGCTGGGACTCTTTCTATAGGTGGCCTCTGACACCCAGAGGTTCATGTTGTTTTATATTCAAGTCCAGAAAACAAAGGTTCTCTCCTCTAGGGCCTCCAGCGAGATCCCAGGTTTGAACGATATTGGGTCTGGTATCCATTCTTGATCCTGCAGTTCTGTGGCCATAGAAGAGAATATACACCTTGGTCTTGCCTGGGTCAGATACCCACCTGTGAGGCTGGAGGTGACATCACTTAGCCTGAAACACAGAGTCTAGGCATGAGAGAGTGAAGGAAGGTTGATTCATCAGGGAAATTTTCATCTCTCTGTATCCCAAGAACATTGGACCTTACCCAGATCCCCAGACAGCTGGAGACTTTGTGCATCCTTTTCCTGGGCTCATAATGCTCCTTCCCGCGCCCAGCATGCCTCCGCCATTCTCTGGAGAAACCTTGGCTGTCCTCTGGACTTGGCTCAGGTGCGCCTGCTGTTCTGCATCTCCAATCCGCTCCCACCCTGGGCTCCTCGCCTTTGCGCTTCCATGCCCTGTGTGGACGCACATATTCGGGACTCGCGCGCTTTGTGGCCCTGTGCAGTGGAGGGCAGGTCCATGTCTCGCTTTCTCTTCCTGCCCCCAAAGGCCTGTTAGAAGGAGCAGTGAAAACCGTCACAGCCCACAGACTCTGTTCCCCGGGTTTTAACACACTGCAGCCTCCAATGCACCCAGTAGCCCCACAGACTAGGTCCCAATATTATCCCCATTTTACCACCCAGAAAACTGAGGTTGGAGAGGTTTAAGTGTCTGGATTCAGTGAGTTGTGCATAAACATTAGTCTACTGCGTGTCCAAATTCATGATACTGAAAAGTGGACAGACAGTTCCTTCCTATTTCTTCTCTCATTTAAAGACAGATGTTTCTGAAAATCCAGATTTTTATGCGTGATCTTTGTTCAATGTTGGCACATCATCCAGTTGAAAGAGATGTGCAAATGCCCAGGGTCTGTCATTCTCCCCTTCTCTGTGTGTCCTGCGCTGTAGGAGCAGGTTCACTAATGAAAGATGGGGCCCGGTCACAGGTGAGAGTGAGATGGAGGACCTTGTGGGGACCCCACGATGTTGATGAAGTGGGTTCAGAACAGTCTCTCTGCACTGACTTACCTTGAAAGGGTCCTTGTCTGCCGTGGGCTCCAACAAGCTTCCAGAGAAACCCTCAGATGGATCCTAATTTTATCAGAAGGAGATGGAGAGAAATCCCAGAGCAGTTTAAGCCCATTTCTCGCTCTTTCTGTGACGCTTGGCAAACGTTCCTCCAGAAAACACTGTTCTTCTATTTCTGGGCATGAATTTCCTTCGCTTCACCCATCACCAGGAGCCAGGCAGCTAAGAATAAGTCGTCAGGCAGCTTGGATGTTATTGCCTAATTTTGTCCTTCTTTATGCTGGTAATTTGGACTTTTATTGTTCCATTCTGATGGGAGATGTGTCATATATTTCCTGTTGGCCAGAGGATAGCTATTGCTGCATCCCCAACCTTTTGTTCCATCAGCATCGCTCTGATTTCAATATTAATTAGATCTTTTGTTCCTTTCTGTCTTCAGCATCTCTAATGAAGAACTAACATTCTGGAATTGTTTTGGCGTCACGCGGAGAAACCCTGGAATGAGCCAGGGTAGGTCTGCGAGCCTACCAGTTTCTCTTCCTCAGTAAACACGCCCGCATGCTTCCTTCTCTGCTGGCCACCTCTCACCTCTCCTATCCATCAGGCCCTGCTCAGGGCAAGGTCCTGGGGGTTCACTGGGGTCTTGGGCCTGTGACTGTATCTCCAATATCAGAGTCAAGTACAGCCACTATGCCTGTGTCCCTTGAAGACACATTTATCTTTCTTTTTTAATTGAAGTATAATTGATTTACAATGTTGTATTAGTTTCAGGGCTGCAGCAAAGTAGTTCAGTTATTACATATATACTCTTTTGCAAATTCTTTTTCGTTATAGATTATTATAAGATATTGCATATAGTTCCCTGTGCGACAGAGTAGATCCTTGCTATTTATTTTACGTATAGTAGTGCACATCTGTTAATCCCAAACTCTTAATTTATTCACCGCCCATTCCCCATTGGTAACCATATGTTTGTTTTCTATGTCTGTGAGTCTATTTTTGTTTTGTAAATAAGCTAGCTTGTATAATTTTTTTTAGATTCCACACGATAATCTCTAGGTCCATCCATGTTGCTGCAAATGGCATTGCTTTGTTCCTTTTTGTGGCTGAGTAATATTCCGTTGTATAGGGTACCTCATCTTTATCCATTCCCCTGCTGATGGGCACTTAGGTTGCTTCTGTGTCTTGGCTGTTGTCAGTAGTACTGCTATGAACACTGGGGTGCAGAGGCACGTTTATCCTTGATGTTTTGGAGCCTGGTTCACAGTTTAACCTCCTGCCATGCAGCTTTGATGGTGAACAGAATGTATCCATTCTCCTGCTTAGGGAGAAGAAGAAAGCAACATGCGGACTGAAACACCTGAGTCTGGGCACAGTGAGAAGGCGGGGCTTGGGGGGTGCTCCCTGGGTGATGCTCCCCTCATCAGTTTGGAGAACTGACAACCCCATTTTTCTTTTCTTTTTTCTAATATTTATTTGGCTGCACTGGGCCTTAACTGTGGCAGGTATAATCCCTGCTGCCCCATATGGGATCCTCAGCTGTGACATGTGGGATCTGGTTCCCTGACCAGGGACAGAACCCAGGCCCCCTCATTGGGGGACAGTGTTCTAGCCACTGGACCACCAGGGAAGCCCTTGACACCCTCATTTTCCAATGGAGGAAACTGAGGTTCAGAGGTGAGGCCAGAGGTTTAATGTTGCAGTTAGAGAGGGATGGACTTGGACCCAGTCTTAGGGTATCTAGAGCTCTTGCAGGGGCCTCTGTGAACTTACTCAGTTGGAGAAGAGTCCCATAAAGGAAGATGGACTTGCCTTTGACCACAATCTGAGATCAAGCAGTGTTGGGCATGCTCCCCTTTATAAGGTGGCCACTGATGACCTTGAACTCCAGCTGATGGACACCTCTCTCTCTGCAGGACTTTGGGCTGGGACTCCAGCTGAAAGTGAAGGTCAAAGGTCATGTGTCCTACCCTGAATGTCACCACACGCTGACCCCTGGGGGAGGAATAAGGAGTGACTTGCCAAGGTCATGTGTAGGCAGTGGCTGAACTAACTGTCCAACGGAGGACTTTGTGAACCCATGTCCCACCCCAACACCGTCCCCTTGAGGTTGGCAATGGCTGGGTTCTCCTTACTCAGACCTATGCATTCTAACAGTAGGAGAGCTAGGAGCTATGAAGTCACAGCTGGAGGAACTACAGGGATAAAAACATACTGACTGCCTCCTGCGCAGGGGAGCACGGATACAGAGATGGAGCGCCCCCTTGAGGCCACAGGGGAGTTCAGGGCAGAACTGGAATCTGAAGCCTGTCCTCCCAGTCTGGAGCCCTTGGGCCAGAAGGCCTTTTGAGGTATCCTTGAGGAAGCTGACTTCTCTTTCCTGCTAAAAGCCAGCAGGAATCTTTCAAGCCAGCAATCCTGAGTCTTCATCTGATCCCTCCGCCCACAGAGACATTTTAGTTAGATCGATTTAAATGGGGTGAAATTCAAGGGCAAGTAAATTGGACAAGACCAGAAAGACATCAGGCCCTTGAAACTTTCAAGAACGGAAAAGATCAAAAAGGTTTAGCACTGCATGTTCTAAGCAAAGAAATAGTTCTTTTGGGACAAATATCTAGAGTGGCCAAACAGCAGCCCAATGGACAAACACAGTAATATAGTAATACAGTAATCGTGTAGTTACAATACTATAGTAACAACGATAGGTAACGAGTAATGTTAGTAATAGAAGATGATAGTTGAAGATTTACCACGTGCCACGTGCTCTGTACTCTGGGTCACCTGCAGGTGTCTCGTTTAGTTCTACACCATTTGGGCATGGTCATTAGTTCAGTTCAGTTCAGTCGCTCAGTCGTGTCCGACTCTTTGCGACCCCATGAATCGCAGCACGCCAGGCCTCCCTGTTCATCACCATCTCTCGGAGTTCACTCAGACTCACATCCATCGAGTCAGTGATGCCATCCAGCCATCTCATCCTCGGTCGTCCCCTTCTCCTCCTGCCCCCAATCCTTCCCAGCATCAGAGTCTTTTCCAGTGAGTCAACTCTTCGCATGAGGTGGCCAAAGTACTGGAGTTTCAGCTTTAGCATCATTCCTTCCAAAGAAATCCCAGGGTTGATCTCCTTCAGAATGGACTGGTTGGATCTCCTTGCAGTCCAAGGGACTCTTGGTCATTAGCCCCATTTTAGTGGTGGAAAGAACTGAGGTTCAGAGAGGTGGACTCCTTGTCCAAAGTCACACAGTGAAGGGAAAAGCTGAGATTCTAATCCAGGGACACCGACCTCCAAGACATCTTGAGAGGATTTTGCAAAGGTCACTGGGCTGATTGCAATGCTCCCTCCAGCCTCCCCAAAGCTAAAGTCGCCCTCAGGATTTGGACAAGGTGGGATCTCTTCCACTGGTGCACAGGGAAGCCTCCCTCTGGCCCTGTCCACCAGCCCCAGGGCCGTGGAACCTCGCTCCACCGAGAAGGTGACCGAGCTCCACATCTCCAAGTAGGGCTCCCGCTGTGGCTGTAACCGCGCCCCCTGTTGGCCTCTCGGAGCGTCTGCAGCGTCCGCGCTGGGCTGGCTGTGCCCGGGTGCGTCCTCTAGCGTCGGCGGGAGGGACTGCATGGCTTACAGGTGATCGCACCTGGGGCTGCAACTTGGAATGTGAATTCCCTTCAGACCTCAGGGCGCTGGCTTTTCTCACCATATATGCGCCCTTTCCCTCCCCTCTTTCTTTTCTGTTCTGACCGTTCCCTCCACTTCCGACAATCTAATTAAATCTGTGGAAGTTTTCCCAGGAAAATGCACAAAAGCCTATAGAATTCAGCCTGCAATTTCACGGATTTCATAGGCACTTCTTTATCTCCTTCATAAAGGTCTTCACTCTGTTAATATCTTATCAGGGCTCCTTGAATGTAACGAAAAAACCAGGCTGTTTAAAAATACTGCTTTTCCACCACCCAATCCAGTTTCAATAAATAAATGGAGAAAACACAAAATCACGTTTAAAATTTTTAACATAGTTTAACTGCTCATGATTAACGAGTGAATGCTCTTAAATGCAAATGCTACACTGAAAAGACGTGTTGGCCCTTGAACAGCACAGGTTTAACTGCGCGAGTCCACTTATCCATGGATACTTTTCCATAGTGAATACCACATGGTCTTCCCTTGGTGGAATCTAGGGGTGTGGATAGAGAGGAACCGTTTATACCAGGGCTGGCTATAAATTATATGCAGATTTTTCAACTGCCTGGAGAAACAATGCCTCTAATCCCCCAATTATTCAAGAGTCAGCTGTCCTGATTTCAAGGGGAAATTGGGTCTTGTCACCGGTTGGGGTTTTAAGTCGCATGATGAAGAGGTTTTGGAGAAATCCACTCTGTGTAATTCTGTCCCTGGGTTTAAAAGTGTAATTCTGAGGTCTTTCATGAACATGATGTGGGAACCCAAACTTCTTGATGTCTCCAGCTGATGATGTAGTCGCTGGACGGATGGAAGAGTCAGGGTCTTGCCTCTTGTTGCCAGTGCGGACCCAGCAGGGGTGTATGGGACTTTCCTTAGAAAATATGAGTGATCTCAGCTGACCTTGGGGAGCCTCTGCTGTGAGTCAGGTGAGCTCTTGAGCACGGCCACTGTGTGATGCCCTGTAACCTTCACAGCAGGGCATGTTGTTATTGATGAGGAAACCAAGGGGCAAGAGATATAGAAAAGTGCTCCACCTCACGTCGTAGGGGCCGTGGGTGCTGAGGATTCCGACTGCCTGTCTCTTACCCAAGGTCACCCCATGAGTTTTCAGGAGGAGGGGAGAGGGAAACACAGCGCCTCACTGAGCTTCAGTCTGAGCTCCAGGCGTTGGGAAGGGGGCAGTTCCGCATCTTAGAGGGGCACAGGTGTAAGCCAAAAGAAACTGCTGGCTATCACGCTGCTGTTGTTGTTTAGTCCCTAAGTTGCGTCCAACTCTCTGTGACTCCACGGACTAGTAGCCCACCAGGCTCCTCCGTCCAGTGGATTTCCCAGGCAGGAGTGGGTTGCCATTTCCCTCTCCAGGGGATCTTCCCAACCCAGAGATCAAATCTGCATCTCCTGCATCGGCAGGTGGATTTTTCACCACTGAGCCACCAGGGAACCCTCACTGTCTATTACATTGGCCTGAAAAAGATGTGCCCTCCCCTCACTTTCCCCCAGAACAACTGCCCCAGAATGCAGGGTCCTGGGAATAAACTAAAACGGAGGTGTGGGGTTGGCTGACTCCACGGCAGGCAGAGATCAGCAGCATCAGCCACAGGTTCCCTCACTGGCTCCGTGGTTGATGAGACCATTAGTCTTGTTAGCATTCCCAATGTAGTACTGATGACCAGGCATTTTTAAAGTGTTGTTATTATTCTAAAATAATCGCTATTGGATTCATCTGTTGTTGAACACATCATTGTGTGCATAGCCTTGCTTGATTGGTTTCTATTAATTTACCCATAAATTATACATTAAAGTGGATATAGAGACAGTGAGCCAGACAGTGTAAGTTGCAGGAACTTAGTCCACGCTCCTATTGGCTGATGTCTTTCCCTTTAGCTGCATTTTCCTCTCAGTTCAAGGCTGATAAAAATCACAGGGAACTGGTGATTCATTAGGAGTCCAGGAGAGACCAGGTCTCAGGAGGGGACCAGCCTGCCCTGTACTCTGCAAAGATTCCCCCCTAAATGCTGGGTCCTGAGCCCCACCGGGAGGGACTCTCCCTGTTCTGAGCTCTGCATCTCTTCCCTGCTGAGCTCTGAGCTGCTAGTATCAGATTCAGTATCTCCGTTCATCCTCATGATGCTGCTGGGAGGGATCAGTTGGCGCCACAGAATCAGCCACAGATGCTTCCTTCCTATTGGTCAAGGTCAAGCACTGGGCTCCCCTGCCTGGGCAATGCCAACCTCTGTTGTATCCTGCAGCCTGCAATCCCAGCTGTGACTCAGGACACAGCCCCCAGCTCCAGTGTCCCAGTCCTCTTCATTCAGGGAGACTTACCTGCACTTTCCAAGTCCTTACCCGGCTCACTTCTCCTCCACCATCTGCCCTGACCCCTCCAGCCTCCCGAAGTTAGAGTTATCAACCGCACAACCCCGGGGATTTTGTAGTTTGTTTCTGGAAGACACAGCAGCACAGAGCAGAGCTGGGGGCCACATACAAAAACAAATGTGCTGTTAGGCGGCACGTGATGGAAAACTAGCTTTATGGCATCGTCCTTAACTCTTTGGCTTCCCTGGTGCGTCAGAGGTAAAGAATCCGCCTGCCAATGCAGGAGACATGGGTTTGATCCCTGGGTAGGGAAGATCTTTGGGAGAAAGAAATGACAACCCACTCCAGCATTCTTGCCTGGGAAATCCCTTGGACAGAGGAGCCTGGCGGGCTACAATCCAGGCAGTTGCAAAGAGCAAGGAATGACTGAGTGAGCGCGCACACACACACGCACACACTCATCAACTCTATGAAGCTTCTTTCTTTCTTTTTTGGTACCTTTGTACTGTTGATGGGCATACTTTGGCACATCCTGATCACCCCAGCTCTGTATGGAGCTTCTTCAGAGTGGACCAGATACCAGCCACAGGACATGAAAACTGCAGCTCCGTGGCTCTGACCCAGTGATGAACGGGGTCCTCGGCTCAGCACATTTCTCACGTTTCACCTTAGTGCTGCCCTTTCTATGGGGCAGAACTCTCAGCTGCTGCATCTTTTTTTCTAGTTGTGGGATGACAGCCCAGGAAGGGATGAGGAGACAGACTTCCAGCCTGAGAGTTCCATCATGGGAAGGGTTATGTCTGCAGGAACGAAACTATTAGTTATGTTTCCCTAGTTATTAATGAAAGCATTAACCAGCACTAAACAGAGAATCTGGGCTTCCCTGATGGCTCAGAGGTTAAAGCGTTTGCCTCCAATGCGGGAGACCCAGGTTCGATCCCCGGGTTGGGAAGATCCCCTGGCGAAGGAAATGGTAACCCACTCCAGTATTCTTGCCTAGAGAATCCCATGGACAGAGAAGCCTGGTAGGCTACAGTCCACGGGGTCGCAAAGAGTCGGACACGACTGAGCGACTTCACTTTCACTTTCAAACAGAGAATCTGGAGTTGTCTAGGAAACAGTCTTTTTTTTCCTTTAGGCCACGCTGTGTGGCCTGTGGCGGGGGGCGCAGTCTTGGTTCCCTGATCAGGGATGGAACCCACACCCCTTGCAGTGGTAGCATGGAGTCTTAACCATTGGACCACAGGAAAGTCCCGATTTTGAACATTTTAAAATGAAAGGCAAGTTATTTGGGGGTAATAAATGAATCACCATCATTGAAAGGACTGACACTGAAGTGCCAAAACTTTGGCCACCTGACGCAAAGAGCCGACTCACTGGAAAAGACTCTGATGCTGGGAAAGATTGAAGGCAAAAGGAGAAGGAGGTGGCAGAGGATGAAATGGTTAAATGGTATCACCGCCTCACAGGACATGACTTTGAGCAAACTCTGGGAGATAGTGAAGGACAGGGAAGCCTGATGTGCTGCAGTCCATGGGTTTGCAGAATTGGACATGATTTAGCGAATGAATGACGACACTCAAAAAATTACAAAAAAATGTTTTTAGAGTCCTAAACTTTTCTTCTGCCCAGGAAAGGTTTTTGTGATGTCACATGTTGCCTTATCTGAAGGTCTCATTCATCGTGAGATGTCACCTGCCTGGTTCTGAGAGCCACCTAGGTTCCTAGGCTGGCCCTGGACATGAGGGGACAACAAGGGTCACTTCTGTCAGAGTCAGGGGCTAAAAGCAACAGGGCTATTCAAGTGCATTGCATGCATGCATGCGAAGTTGCTTCAGCAGTGTCCAACTCTGCAACCCTACGGACTGTAGCCCGCCAGGCTCCTCTGTCCATGGGATTCTCCAGGCAAGAATACTGGAGTGGGTTGCCATGTCCCCCTCCAGGGGAATCTTCCCGACCCAGGGGTTGAACCTGCATCTCTTATGTCTCCTGCATTGGCAGGAGGGTTCTTTACCACAAACGCCACCCAGGAAGCCCATTTAAGTGCACAGAATCAGACCTGGGACAGGTCAGATTTCATGACCTTAGCCTTGAGGTCTTTCCAATTTAACTTAATTAATTTCTATTTGAATTCACTCAACGAAGTGCAATTCATAACTGAAAAAAACTGAATGAGTGTTTGCTCTGTGCCCAGCCCTGTATCCCCAGCACAGAGATGAATAAGGCTCCGTCTCTGCCTCCAAACTGCTCCCAGTCCAGGCGAAGCAACAGCCACACAGATGTATATAGCCTCTGTGCAAATTCCATCCCATTTGCAAATCACCACAGGCTTTACTACTCTCTGGGATAAATGCATAACCTCTTCCTGAGTAGGTATCCCCAGCACAGAGATGAATAAGGCTCCGTCTCTGCCTCCAAACTGCTCCCAGTCCAGGCGAAGCAACAGCCACACAGATGTATATAGCCTCTGTGCAAATTCCATCCCATTTGCAAATCACCACAGGCTTTACTACTCTCTGGGATAAATGCATAACCTCTTTCTGAGTAGGGTGACTCAGTATCCTGGCTTTCCCATGGTGGCAGGGTTCCCAGGTCACAGGAATTTCACTACCAAAAAAAAAAAAAAAACAAGGAAATTGCCAGGCAAACAAGAATAAGTTTTACTATATTCCTGAGGTTATATTGTATTTTTAGTAATCTTTCAATAGGGGCTGATTTGTAAGATGGATGGTATGATCAGTTAGTCTCATGAATCACCCTTGCTATAAACATTGTCCTTGGTCTCAGCAGACTGTCCACTGTGGGCCCAGTGCCACTGGCTTTTTTTTTGATCACTTGTCCTTCTTCATGATTAATTTCTCTTTCAGCCAAGGAATCTATTATAGAAACAAATAACAAGAGAGACCTATTATGTTGCTCTCTCTGTCCATTTCATTGTGAATTTTCTTCCTCTCTGTTTCCCCAACACCCCTCCTCAGAAAATCTGCATTGTGGGCACTTCTGAGCAAAATCCTAATTGTTGTTCCCAGGCTAGCAAGCCTCCTTTTCCTCCTACGTTGCATCACAAAGCTAATTCTCCGAAGATTGTGTATTATTCCAGCACAAAAAGGAGACAGTTAGGTGAACACTGAATGTGGCATGAGCAACATTTAATTATTACTGGGATAAATTCCAGAAAACTTGAAAACCATCACAGAAATGGTGCAAAAGTGGATACATATTAAACAGAAGAAAGAGAAACTCCCCGTTTTTTTTTTTTTAAGTTTTTAAAGTTTATTTATTTATTTTTGGCTGTGCTGGGTCTTCTTTGATGTGTAGGCTTTTCTCTAGTTGCAGAGAGTGGGGTCTACTCTCTGGTTGTGGTGGACGGATTCTCATTGCGGTGACTTCTCTTATAGAATGTTCAGTAGTTCCAGCCTGTGGTCTCAGCAGGTGTGATTCCCAGGGTCTAGAGCACAGGCTCAGTAGTTGTGGCACACGAGCTTAGTTGCTCCGCAGCATGTAGGATCCTCCTGAGTCAGGGACCAAACCCGTGTATCCTGTTTTGACAGGCGGATTCTTTACCACTGAGCCACCAGGGAAGCCCAGCTCCCATTCTTGAATCTCATCTTGAGAACATGACTTTTCACTGCACCGTTCTATTTAGGTTGGTAAAAGCATGGGTGTCATCTTTCTACAAACACAATGATAGGATATTATGATAATTTAAATAATTGTCATAATAGGTGAGAAATATGAAGCATCTTCCTTTGTGCTTGGAATTTAAAAAAATATTTTAAGATGTAGTATTTACACCTAATAGAAGTCATGGCTCATATGCACCATCTGTGGTCCAGCCAAGAGGACTCAGGTGAGAACTGATCATGGCATAAGAATACTGGGTCCTCAGATGACCTCAGGCGCCAATCACTGACCGTATTAGACTCTGATATGAATGAGAAATAAACCTCTATGGTGTTAAGCCATTATCTTGAAGTGTTGTTTGTTATAGCCATTCATCTAGGTTGATTGAGATCATTATTATAGACAACTTCCAGAGGAGAGAATTGAAAATTGAATAGGGTGAAATTTATTGAACCAAGAATATTTTTGTAGTAGGTGGAAGTGTTAGAATTTCAGTTTTAGGCTCACTTCATTCCAGAGTCCACACTCTACCCAAATTTGAATCTGGTTTATATCCCAATGAGTGGCCTGTTTTAATTCATCTTGCATTTTTGGGTTATACAAGGATTGCAGATTTGGCCAGCAGAATTTACTAGATGCCAAAGTAAATCTGAAGTTCAGATAAACAATTTTGTTTTAGTATATGTATGTCCCATGCCGTCTTTGAGACACACTTATACTGAAAATGTCTTTGCTATTTATCTGAAATTGGAATTTCACTGTGATATCCTGTACTGTGGGCTTCCCTGGTGGCTCAGATGGTAAAAAATCTGCCTGCAATGCAGGAGACCTGGTTTTGATCCCTGGGTTGGGAAGATCCCCTGGAGGAGGGCATGGCAATCCATGCCCGTATTCTTGCCTGGAGAATCCCCATGGACAGAGGAACCTGGCGGGCTACAGTCCATGGGGTCACAAAGAGTTGGATATGACTGAGCAACTAAGCATTCTATATTGTATCTGACGATCCTGGTGATGTGTCCCATTAATTCTGGTCTGTATATGCCAGAAACTTGCTGAATCCAATATCTACTGCCATTTCTTCCCTGTGGGTGGGATTAAGTTGTCAGTGACTGTAGCAAATGTGAACAATAACTCTGAAATTTTATTTTATTTTTAATCTTCTGTCCATACTGGATCCAACTTGCACACCCTTCATTGGCAGTGTGAAGTCTTAACCAGTGGACACCCAAGGAAGTCCTTGTGTTTATTATTTTAGATAATGACCATTCTTAACTCTGTCAATGAGTTCTCCATTGCAAGTAGTCTAGTAAAGGCACTTTATTTGGTATCTCTTATGAAAGTGAAAGTCGCTCAGTTGTGTCCAACACTTTGTGGCTATACAGTCCATGGGATTCTCCAGGCCAGAATACTGGAGTGGGTAGCCTATCCCTTCTCCAGCAGATCTTCCCAACTCAGGAATTGAACAGGGTCTCCTGCACTGCAGGCAGATGCTTTACCAGCTGAACTACCAGGGAAGCCCAGTATTTCTTATAGAAGACATCTGATGCTAATGCTTGCTGTTGGGTATTTAATTCTTGATGTCCTTGATAGAACTTGGGGACGCTGTGGAATTTTCATGCAGTATTGTCCAGCCTAAGATTGCAGCTTCTCTGGATATTAACAGACGACAGCTACAGAGAACAAATCTAGGGCACCTATTTGATCAGGAAGTGTGTATGAGCACTAATTTGACATTGGTCTTGTCTGTATAACATCTACACAAACCCCACTAATGAAAACAAGCATTTGAACTTGGATTTCAAGAAGTAAAAGATGAGCAGCAGATGGTGTTCGATGGCATCCAGGAGGGAGTTGGAGAGACTGTTTCCTGTTTACCTACTATCTTTTCTCAACAACCCCCACCCCCTTGCTGAGTGGGTTTCCCATTCAGACAACTGCAGAGGATTTGAGTGTGGGAAAGGGTGTGTCTGGGCAGAAATGTGGTGGGGGGTTGGGGAAGACACGTGGAGAAGCTGCTCAAAGGTGAGGCAGTATTTCCTTGTGTTACTGTGATGCACACCCAGCCTCCCCACCCCTGGTAAAGATGGAAGGAATTATTGCCCATATGCTGGGTGGGCATCTCTTCCTGGAGAGGCCTGCCTCAGAGCTCCCTGTGGGATTAGTTGAGGCCAGTGTGGAGCTACAAGGCAGGACGTCTTCTGCCGCTTCCAAACACTGCCAGCTTCCTTCTGCAGATGTTCATCCTGCGGTTACTCCCAGGTAACTTCCTCTGTGCGAATCTCCACTTGAAAGTTAACTTCTCATGAAACCCAGCCTTAATAGCCTATGACCATTCTTCAAGCAAAGCTTTTGTTGTTTTCTTATTTTTCACTTTTAGTCATTTTATTCCTCTTGATATGATTGTAATTGGGATTGTTTTATTAATTTTTCTTTCAGATAGTTTGTGATTTGTGCTTTTTGTTGTTTAGCCACTCAGTAATGTCTGACTCTTTTGCAACCTCCTGGTCTATAGCCCACGAGGCTCCTCTGTCCATGGGATTTTCCGGGCAAGATCACTGGAGTGATTTGTGTATGAAAATGCAATACAATCTGCATATCGATTTTGTATCCTGCAAATAAAGAATTCATTGATGAGTTCTGAAGGCTTCTGAGGGTGTCTTTTTTTTTTTTCTTCTCCCCTCTCCCTGAGGGTGTCTTTAAGATTTCCTATACAGTCTTATGTCATTCCAAGCAATGACAGTTTTACTTCATTCCAATTTGGATTTTTAAAATGTCTTTTTCTAGCCTTATTGATATGACCAGGACTTCCAATGCTACGTTGAACAAAAGTGGTGAGAGTGGGTGTCCTTGTCTTCTTCCTGATTTTAAAGAAAATGCTTTTAGTTTTTTTCCCCCCATTGAGTATGATGTTGGCTAGATGGCTCCCCTGGTGGGTCAACGGTAAAGAATCTGCCTGCAATGCAGGAGGCCTGGGTTTAATCCCTGGGTCAGGAAGAGCCCCTGGAGAAGGTAATGGCAACCCACTCTAGTATTCTTGCTTGAAGAATTCCAGGGACAGAGGAGCCTGGCGGGCTACAGTCCATGGAGTAGCAAAGAGCTGGACACGACTGAGCAACTAACACTTCACTTCATGATGTTGGCTGTGGGTTTGTCATGTATGTTATTATTATGTTGAAGTCTATTCCTCTATACTCACTTTGCTGAGAGTTTTCATCACAACTGGATGATGCTGAATTTTGTCAAAGGCTGTTTCTCCACCTGCTGAGATGATCGTATGATTGCTATCTTTCATTTTGGAAAAATTTTGCTCCTAAGGATGAACATCATAGATGAAAAAAGTAAGATTTGCAAATTTGTTGGGGTCATTAGCTTGACAGCACAGTTTCTTAAGAGGGATAGTAATTAAATCACAATGTTTATATTTATATTGAACATCTCACACTTTCAAAATCATTTTATATGAATTATCTCATTTGCAGGCACATCAAGGCTAGCCTCTTTATTTCTAATGTTAACTCATTTCAGGCCTATCCAAGCTGCTGTTACTACAGTAATAAAATTAAATAATTTTGTATTAGTAAAAAAATGCAAAAATTTTGTTGGAAGTGCAAATTTTAGGACAGATTTGTGACAGTCTGTGTGCTTGTAAATGAAGATGTCTTTCAACCAAGTAATTTTGTTTCTTTGAAGTTATGCTAAGAAAATAGAGATATGTGTAAAAACATGGGAGGAAAGGTTACTTGCATGACAATAAAATTTTTAAGCAACATAAATGTCTCAAAATAGAGATTTATTTAAATATTATATATGTTATTGATATACATATAATCAATCAAGAAAAATAAAGACCTCTAAATATATTGAGATCTATAGATGGATAGATTGATAAGTAGCTAGATGACAGATGTTATAAGTAGATAAACAGACAACAAGTGGATATATAGATAATAGAGGGATGATAGATAGGTAATAGATAAAATGGTAGATGAATTAGTGGATGGATAGATAGATATGATGGATCAATAGATAAATATATAGATAGATGATAGATAATAGACAGATGGATGATAGATAATAGATAAAGATGATGGATGAATTGGTGGGCAGATATTATGGGTGGATAGACAGATGGATAGATGTAGATAGATATCTATCTATGATAGATAGATAGATAGATGACAGATAAAGAAAATAGACCCTAGCACCAGAAGCAGCAGCATGGACTGTCAAGAAGTCTTCTAACCTCCCTGTCCCCCTCATGGCATGACTGTCCCCCAGTGTGTCCTCTTGCTGAGTCACCCAGTTGAAGACCCTTCCTAGAAGCCACACCAAATAAGTCTACTTATATTTCGGTGGCCAGCTCTCAGGCCCCTGTCCAAAGCTAGCTGGAACGGAGACTGGAAAACGAAATCTATGGGAGCACACCTCCCTCCTCGCCAAATAACTTCACGGTCAGTTACAGAGGTGGAAAAGGAGAAGGAAAACTGTGGCGACAGCCAGCAGACTATGGCCCCGTGTCTCTTCTCTGTTCTCCTGGACAACTAATGCCTTGCCTGCTATAGCGGCCACCCTTTGTGTTAGGTTTCTGAGGCGTTGGGTTTAAATCAATCATTTTGTTAATCAAATTAAGCTTTCCAGGTACTCCGAAAGCTTTTATGGAAAAGATATTTGGCCGAATGTCTTTTTAAAAATGATGTCATCTGTTTGTTTTTGGCTGCGCGGGGCCTTTTTTCGCTGCACGGGTTTTCCTCTAGCTGTGGCCAGTGGGGGCCACTCTAGTTTCACCCTGCGTGGGCTTCGCATTGCAGAGCCTTCTCCTGGGGCATGTGGGCTTCTCATTGAGGTGGCCTCTCTTGTTGTAAAGCGCATGCTCTAGGGTGCTCGAGCTTTTTGTGGCACATGACTCAGTGGTTGAGGCTCCCAGGAGCTACATCACAGGCTCAATAGTTGCGGCCCATGGGCTTAGTTACTCAGAGACACGTGGGATCTTCCTGGATCAGGGATCAAACCAGTGTCTCCTGCATTGGCAGGTGGATTCTTAACCACTGACCCACCAAGGAAGCCCTGGCCAAATATCTTTTAATTCAAAGTTTCTCAAATGGAAAGCCATAAATGCATTTCCCATATCCCATTGTTTCTACAATTTTTAGTCACATTGACATTGCTTACTTTTTCCAGTAATAAAAGCACATTTTAGGTCTCTTTGTTCATCTTTTTGCAGATTCTTCAAGTGTCCACAAATCTCTGCATTTTCCTCTTCTGAGGAAACAGAAGATCTATTTCTCCACTTTCCCTACACTCATCAGAGTCCTGTCACTAGTTCTCACCAATGGAGTGTGAGCAGAAGAGAGTGTGATGCCTTTGGACTTAAGCAATTAAGAGCAGGTCTGACCTCTGCATTCTCTCTCTGTCCCATCCCTTGGCTGATTGTAAAGGAAAATGAGTACTAAGGACACAGTAGATGCTCAAGATAAAAGATGCTTAGGTCCCTCATGATCCTTTGGAGCAGGAAATCCCACTGCCCTGCCCTGGCCAGTGATGTGCTAAGAAGTGGACCAGTACTGTGCCCTGAGGCAATACAACCCATGTAACTGAGTACCAATGTGTGATTTCAGCACCTAAATTGGCATTTTGTTGTTGTTGTTGTTTTGTTTTGCTTTTCGGTTGTACCTTGCAGCATGTGAGATCATAGTTCCCTGACCAGGAATTGAACCCATGCCCCCTGGATTGGAAACACAGAATCTTAACTACTGGAACACCAGTGTGTGTGTGCTAAGTTGCTTCAGTTGTGTCTGATTCCCTGTGAGCCTGTGGACTGTAGCCCTCCAGGCCCCTTTGTCCATGGGATTCTCCAGGCAAGAATACTGGAGTGAGTTGACATGTTCTCCTCCAGGGGATCTTCATGACCCAGGGATTGAGCCTTTTTTTTTTTTTTTTTTTTACCATCTCCTGCATTTGCAGCAGGATTCTTTACCACTAGTGCTTCCTGGGAAGCCCCAAATGAAGTCCCCAAATAGGTTTTTTTTTTTTTTTTGAGGTGGGGGGGGAGGGTTCTACTAAGCATGTAGCTAGACCCAAGCAGTGGACACTTGGGCTAACAAGAATGTTATTAAAAAAAAAACAAACTTTAAATAGTTGTCAATAATTAAAAATTCAGGGACTTTCCTGGTGGTCCAGTGGTTAAGAACCTTCCTCCCAATGCCAGGAATGTGGGTTCGATTCCTGGTTGGGGAACTAAGATCCCACATTCCATAGGGCAACTAAGCCTGTGAGCTGCAACTAAAGAAACCTGAGTGGTGCAATGAAGAGTTCGCGTGCCACAACTAAGACCTGACGCAGCCAAAAACAAATAAACAAATAATTAAAAAATTAAAAATTCAGAATTTCACATAAAGGGTCACTGGGGTCAGCAGAATTTCAGTCCTTATGACCTTCTCCCTTGATGTCTCACCTGGGAATCTCAAGAAAGACTTTGCAGCTGTAATTCAGGTTACTAATCAGTTGCTTTGAAAATAGAGTGAGCTGCCTGGAGGTGCCAGATAAGTTCCATGCAATCACTGGGCCCTTAAAAAGCAGAACTTTCTCTAACCTGAAAGAGAGAGAAGTCAGAGGACTGGAAACACGAGAAGGATTTGATGTGTGTGTGTGTGTGTGTGGTTGCTGGCTTGGAGACACAGAGGCCACACGGAAAACATAAGACTACTAATTGTGCCAACATTCAGAATAAGCTGCAAAGCAGATTCTCCAGTAAGGAAAGTCCCCTTGCTGACACCTTGACTTCTGTCATGTAAGATGTACAGTCATCAGAAGAAAATAAATGGAAACAACAGAGAGAAATAACAGCCTATACATCTCCAAATTGGGCAGATACCAACATCCAGACTTGAACAGCACTGGGAAGTCCCACGTAACAACATTTTGGAGTCTTAATTGGGAAAGGGTTCCAGGCGGTGTATTCACCCCACAGGCCAAACTTCAGACTGCAGCTTTAGGGGCTCCGGCTTATAATCCCAGGTTGGATACATCAGGTTGTATTCAGGTATATATTGCATACATCAGGTTAGCAACACTGATGTTTCCAAGCTGTGCCTCTGAAAAGTGATCTTGGGTTCCACTCTTTTTCTCAGATCATAAAAGAGGGTAAAAAAATTAACTCTCAAGTTTGTGAAACTGGTTATTTTCTTCTTTTTCCATGTCTGCGTTTCCTCACCTTGCCTCTTTCATAAGAAACAGATACCCAAACACCTCTAATTTTCTAAAAGTTTTACTTTAATACAGAACCAGAATCCTTCATTTCATTTTGCTCTGTGTGGTGAGACAGAACTGAAATTTTGGGATCAGTGAGTTAGCAGTGGGTCATCTGTGCTGAGATTATAAATATCTCCCACCTGGGTCCCCTGTGAGACCTCCACCGAGGGTTCTCTTGATGCATGAAAAAAGCAATTCGTTTTTAATTGTCCTTAGAAATGGTTTTTCTGGTGTATCAGTTTAGAACAAGCTTGTTTATCAAAACCCACTGATCCAAATAATTCACAATCCAACTAAAATTACTTTTTGAAATAACAATGAGATTTTAAAGGAGGAGGTTTAGTTACAAAGCACCCATGGGACTGTGATACTAAGCTTATAAACAGTGCATCTTATTTCATGGGCAGCAACCTTTGGGGTAGAACAAATGTTTGGGGGGATTATCAGCTGCCAGCTTACAGCCTCTCTATTTCTTAGTTTGCTTGTTCAATTAAAATCTGGCTATCACTCTTGCTACCCCTTCTTTCCTTTTTCCCCTTTTTTTTCATCCTTCCCCTCTTTCATTTGACATTTTGTGTCACTATTTTCTCATGTTTTAAAAATGAGAGAGACCAAGATAAATATATGGTCTTGACTTATGGGATCAAACAGCTGTTTCTTTTCCAGTGACACACAAATAAGGATCTGGCTTTTTAAAAGAGCATTTTGGGGACCTCCTTGGTGGTCCAGTGGTTAAAACTCTGCCTTCCAATGCAAGGGGTGTGGGCTTGATATGTGGTCAGGGGGCTAAGATTTCACATGTCTTGCAGCCAAAAAACGAAAACAGAAAACAGAAACAATGCTGTAACAAATTCAATAAAGACTTTTAAAAAGGAGCATTTTTCAGCTCAGGTACTAGAACATCTGTTGGCAATTTGGATTGCAGGCACAGCTGTATCCAGGAGCTAATGAGACAGGGTTTCTCTTGTTCCACTTCCCAGCTCTTACTTCTGCTGTGTTGGCTCTATTATCATTCAGACTCCTCCAATATATGGTAAGCTGGGATGTCTACAGATCCAAAATGACCTCTCTCCAGGCTTATTTCCAGTGGAAAAGAAGCCATCTTTCTTTCTTTCCAGTAGCATCCAGTAGCTCTGGGTTTCACTCTGTAGTATGGATCAGATCTTCCTGGCATCAGCCCTTCTTGGGTCTTGAGGTGGTGGTGCCTGACCATAGACTGGGTATTGGAATTATTTGCAAATCATCTGGGAAGAGGTGATGTCAACTAATTAGTGTTTATAATATGTGGGCCATTTAGAAAGATGGTGCAAGCAGGATAGTAAGAAACAGAAACTGATCTCAATGTTAGATTCTGACAGAGTGAATGACCAAGGTCAAGTTTTGCAGATCTGTAACTAATCAGGTCAGAGTTTTAAGGGGATGTGTTTGGGGTAACAAGAAGCTTGATGAACCTCACTAGGACTCCCTAAAAGCTACAAAAACCTCAGCTTGAATAGACCTCATCACTTCCAATTCTAGATGGAAGAGTCAAGAATTCACTTATCAGGACTTCCCTGTTGGTCCAGTGGTTAAAACTTTGCCTTCCAATGCAGGGAGTGCAAGTTCAATCCCTGGTCAGGGAGATAAGATCCCACATGCCTTGTGGCCAAAAAACCAAACCATAAAACAGAAGCAATATTGTAAGAAGTTCAATAAAGACTTTAAAAATAGTCTACAGTAAAAAAGATCTTTAAAATTAAAAAAAGAAGCCCCTTATCAAATATCTTACAACTGCTGTCTCCTGAGATATACATGCGTGTGTTTACTGCAGTAAATTGTAAATGCTTTCAGGTTCACTCACCAGAGGACTCATTATCATGCTGTCTTCTGTGGGATTTCTACATCATGTCTTGTTCTCTGACCCACTTACGGTGGCCACTAGGAACCCTCAAGAAGATCCTGGGCAATCATTGGTTTCCCATGATTCCCCCTAAAGCCTGAGTAGTGCCATATTAAGCATGAATGGGCAGGAGGGCTGTTTTCTCTAAACTTACTTCCAAGCCACAATCTGTAGAAGAGGTCGTGGATTCCCAGTGTTCCAAACAAGAAGATGTAATGACTGTAATAAATGACTGTAATAACAACATTGTAGTTGTTATCATGCAGGCATGTTTAGGATCAGGATGAGAAGGAGCCAAATGGCTTTGCCACAAAGTGTTAGAGGGTCTTCCCAGATGGGTGAGTTAAGATGGGCCTGGATGGATGACTCAGGATGACCAAGTAGAGAGTAGTGAAGACCATTTGGGAGAAAGGAACTTTTCACCTCTCTCTCTCCCACATACTCTTTTTTTAATGCTTATTTCCCCCCTCCCTTCCTGCCTTCTTTGGAGTTATGTGTTCAGTTTTTCCCCCCCTCCCCATCTTCCCCCATTCACTAATAGGAAGTTTAACATTTTATTTCTAGCCTTCAAATGGCAGTGATTTTACTTTGTTGAATCTCCTTTGTTAATATAGCTCATGAGTGTAACAGCATCCTTCCAATAGAAGTCGTTTCCTCCTCACTGAGGATCTTTTGGTGTTGTCTTCTGTTTTGGTCATTGCCAAAGCTGTGTAGTTCCAAGAACTTTTCTCAGCTTGTTCATTCATTCAGGTCTATTCTACTTCTTGATTATCCCAGCTGTGCCACCCAGAACTCTGCCACATGGCAGCACTGTTTCCCAAGAAAGATTTCAGGGGCTTCCCTGGTGGTCCAGTGGTTAAAAACCCATCTGCCGATGCAGGGGACACAGGTTCGATCCCTGGTGTACATTGTGCCACAACTACTGAGCCCATGCTCTAGAGCCCATGCTCTGCAACAAGAGAAGCCACCACAATGAGAAGACCATGCGTTGCAACTAGAGAGTAGCCCCCACTGGCTGCAACTAGAGAAAGCCCAGGCACAGTAACAAAAATCCAGTGCTACTAAAAATATAAATAAATATTTTAAAAAAGAAAGCTTTCATTGACACTACCAGAAACTACTATCTTCAGAGATAACTTTTGAAAAGTCTTCTGTGTAGAAACTTCCTTTGAAATAAACAATTCGGTTTATAACTTTAAATCAACTGTGGAAAATACCAAGTAGTCTATAGAAATGTTCCCTTTAACAGCTACATTTTCTCGCAGTGCAGCAGAAAATTATTTCACTATTTTGCTTGTCTTTACACCTCATCATTCCTAGTAAAGAGATTTCTTTGAAGATTTTGCTGTATTCGTATTCCAAATCAAGAATAATTTTCTCATTCCTCGTGTGGAATGATTCTCCATCCCTGTATCATCAACTCTTTTGAGATCCAGCATGAATATTGGGTTTTTGTGCAATTAATTCGATGTCTTGATATGAAGCTATATTTTTTAAATATAGTTTTGAAGTTGATTTTGTTGACTAGAATCCAGGATATGAGCTCACACCCCTGGGATTGATGATTCAGTCTGATGATTCACTTTCTCATCTTGGAGCCAACTGTCTTCTGACAGACCTTTAATTACCTTAGTAGAGATTCTGCTTGAGAAGGGAAAGATATTATGAGAGACAGATATGTTCATCTGACCCATGGATGGCTTTCCTGGGAGACTATCCACATTATAGCCTAGTCAACACTAGAGGACATTGTTTATATGATCATGTATGTGAATAGAGCTTTACTAGTTGAGCAGTACACAACCTGTACAACTGTTTGTGTACAGTTGCTGCTACTGCTGCTAAGTCGCTTCAGTCGTGTCCGACTCTGTGCGACCCCATAGACGGCAGCCCACCAGGCTCCCCTGTCCTTGGGATTCTCCAGGCAAGAACACTGGAGTGGGTTGCCATTTCCTTCTCCAATGCATGAAAGTGAAAAGTGAAAGTGAAGTCGCGCAGTCGTGTCCGACTCTTAGCGACCCCATGGACTGCAGCCTTCCAGGCTCCTCTGTCCATGGGATTTTCCAGGCAAGAGTACTGGAGTGGGGTGCCATTTACAACACATCAATCTCAGGCCCTTTCTCATCATGTTCTTATTATTTCCTCAATGATAAGACCCTTGGGCATCAAATTCACAAGCAGTTCCTAGGACTCCGCCTTGCAGTTGTCTTTGTGTTGGGACCTACTGACACAGCCATGAATATAACATCATCTGTGATTTAAGAGTTCCCAATCTGCTGGGAGAGGTAGACTAGGAAACAGAGGTTTTCTGTGACTTCTTGTAATAGAAGGCTTTATTGGGAGCTTAGACAAAGGTACCAAGAAGAGGTAAGTAGCAGAACCCCAGGTGAATTTTGAGATAGGCCACCATGTAGACATCCCAAAGTCGCTTACTAATAACCAATGAGATGACTCTTCCTTGTTGAATCACAATGGGCGAAGATGGAATGATGGCGGAGAAGTGGGAAATGTTCATTTGGACAAAGCTGGACTGTATCCCTAATTCTATGTGTGTGCCGCTAAGTCCTCAGTCATGACCGAATCTTTGTAACTCCATGGACTATAGCCCACCAGGATCCTCTGTCCATGGGATTCTCCAGACATGAATACTGGAGTGGGTCGCCATACCTTCCTGCAAGGGATCTTCCAGACCCAGGAATCAAACCCAGGTCTCTTGGGTCTCCTGCACTGGCAGGTGGGTTCTTTATCACTAGAGCCACCTGGGTAGCCCTAACTCTAACTGTAACTCCAACCCTAACTTTGACCCAAACTTTAACACCAGCCCTAACCCTAAACCCAACCAAACCCTAACCCTAACCTGGTCTGCTGAGAACATCTTGACCAGGACACTTGCAGAACTGGAACTGTGTCCATGTGGGGAGGCAGACACAGTGGACAGGTGTTCTAATACACACTGAGAAAGCTAAAGCAGCCTTTGGTGGCCGCACAGACAGCTGTCCCTTGGGGGTCAGGGGAGAGAGTGTTCCCTTCCGCTGGGGCTAAAATTGTGCAAATCCTGGGACCCATTGTATTGGTAAGATGGTGGACTAGAAGAACTGCACTCATCTTCTCCTGCGAGAACTCCAAAACTACAACTTGCTTCTGAATAACCATTGACAGAAGAATGTTGTATCCCACCAGAAAAAGATATCCCAGGTCCAAGGGCAAAAGAGAAGCCCCAGTAAGATGGTAGGGGGGCAAAATCCCATTTAGTATCAAATCCCATACCCGCCAGTGATGCACCGAGGGCTCAAACAAAGCCTTGTGTGCACCAGGACCCAGAGACCTTACAGAGACGGAGCCAAACCTGTGTTTGAGTCTCCTGAGGCGGTACAAGTCAGCAGTGGCCTGCCGCAGGGGCAGGGCCAGGGGCTCTGGGTGCAACTACCTGGTCACACAGCCCATGGCAAAAGCCCTCTTGGAGGTCGCCATTAACCTCACCATAGAGCTGCTGAGCAGACGACCCACAAACTGCAGAACAATTATACCAAAGACATTCTCGTGCTGTTAAGAAAGTTCTAGGACCCACACTGTTGTGGGTCCAACCTGGGGTTCTGACAAAAGGACTGAAAACTCCCAGAGAATTTGACTTTGGAGGCCAGTGGGATTTGGTTATAGAACTTACACAGGACTGGGGAAAAGACTCTCTTGGATGGCACAAACAAAACCTTGTGTGCACCAGGATCCAGAAGGACCCCTTAAGAGACTGACCCAGATTTGCCTGTGAGTCTCTGGCGGAGCTATGGGTTGGTGGTGGCCTGCTTCAGGGTCGGGGGCACTGAGTGGTGCCTTTAGAAGGAGGTTGCCATTATCTTCATTACCTCCACCATAGTTTGGTCTCAGGTCAAGCAACAGGAAGCGAACAGGACCCCGCCCATCAATGCAAACTTGGATTAGAGATTTACTGAGCATGGCCCCACCCATCAGAACAAGATCCTGTTTCCCCCACAGTCAATCTCTCCCATCAGAAAGCTTCCATAAGCCTCTTTTCCTTATCCATCAGAGGGCTGACAGAATGAAAACCACAATCACAGAAAACTTATCAAACTAATCACATGGACCACAGCCTTGTCTAACCAATTGAAACTATGAGCCATGCCATGTAGGGCCACCCATGACTGAGGGGTCATGGTGGACAGTTATGAAAAAACATGGTTTACTGGAGAAGGGAATGGCAAACCACTTCAGTATTCTTGCCTTGAGAACTCCTTGAACAGTACAAAAAGGCAAAAAGATATGACACTGAAAGATGAACTCCCCAGGTCGGTAGGTGCCCAATATGCTACAGGAGATCAGTGGAGAAATAACTCCAGAAAGAATGAAAAGACTGAACCGAAGCAAAACCAGTGCTCAGTTGTGGATGTTACTTGTGATGGAAGTAAAGTCTGAGGCTGTAAAGAGCAATATTGCATAGGAACCTGGAATGTTAGATCCATGAATCAAGATAAATTAGAAGTGGTGAAACAGGAGATGGCAAGAGTGAACATCGACATTTTAGGATTCAGCAAACTAAAATGGACTGGAATGGGTGAATTTAATTCAGATGACCATTATATCTACTACTGTGGGCAAGAATCCCTTAGAAGAAATGGAGTAGCCCTCATAGTCAACAAAAGAGTCTGAAATGCAGTATTGAGGTGTAATCTCAAAAATGACAGAAGGATCTCTGTTCGTTTCCAAGGCAAACCATTCAATCACAGTATTCCAAGTCTAAGCCCCAACTAGTAATGCTGAAAAAAATGAAAATGAATGGTTCTATGAAGACCTACAAGACCTTCTATAACTAACACCCCAAAAAGATGTCCTTTTCATCATAGGGGACTGAAATGCAAAAGTAGGAAATCAAGAGATACCTGGAGTAGCAAGAAAGTTTGGTCTTGGAGTACAAAATGAAGCAGGGCAAAGGCTAACAGAGTTTTGCCAAGAGAACACACTGGTCATAACAAACACCCTCTTCCAACAACACAAGAGAAGACTCTATACATGGACATCACCAGATGGTCAACACCAAAATCAGATTGATTATATTCTTTGCAGCCAAAGATGGAGAAACTGTGTTCAGTTAGCAAAAACAAGACTGGGAGCTCAGATCATGACTGTGGCTCAGATCATGAACTCCTTATTGCCAAATTCAGACTTAAACTGAAGAAAGTAGGGAAAACCACTAGCCCATTCAGGTATGACCTAAATCAAATCCCTTATGATTATACAGTGGAAGTGACAAATAGATTCAAGGGATTAGATTTGGTAGAGAGAGTGCTTGAAGAACTATGGGCAGAAGTTTGTGACATTGTACAGGAGGCAGTGACCAACCTAGAAAGCATATTAAAAAGCAAAGACATTACTCTGCCAACAAATGTTTATCTAGTCAAAGCTATGGTTTTTCCAGTAGTCATGTATGAACGTGAGAGTTGGACTATAAAGAAAGCTGACCGCCAAAGAATTGATGCTTTTGAACTGTGGTGTTGGAGAAGACTCTTGAGAGCCCCTTGGACTTCAAGGAGATCAATCAGTCAATCCTAAAGGAAATCAGTCCTGAATATTCATTGGAAGGACTGATGCTGAAGCCAAAGCTCCAATACTCTGACCACCCAATGCAACGAGCCGACTCTTTGGAAAAGGCCTTGATACTGGGAAAGACTGAAGGCAAAAAATTGAGAAGGGGGTGGCAAAGGATGAGATGGGTGGATAGCATTACTGACTCAATGAACATGAATTTGATCAAGCTCTGGAAGGTAGTGGAGGACAGAGGAACCTGATGTGCTGCAGCCCACGAGGTTGCAAAGAATTGGACAGAACTTAGCAACTGAACAAACAAACACAACAGCAGAGGTACTCGGTGTGTTGTTTATTTATGAAGTCTCTGGAAACTTGATTTCTTCTTGGATCGTCTCACACTGGGCACTTGCTTTAGTTTCCAAATTTTCTTGTCTCCCCCTCTGTCCCCTCCGTCCTGACATATGTGGCCCGAAAAGAAAAAGAAAATGAAAGCAGTGAAAGAAAGTGTCAGTTACTCAGTCGTGTCCAACTCTTTGCAGCCCCAGGGACTGTAGCCTGCCAGACTCCTCTGTCCATGGAATTCTCCAGGCAATACTATTGGAATGGGTTGCCATTTCCTTCTCTAGAGGATCTTCCCGACCCAGACCCAGCATTTCTCCCTTAATTTCCTTTTAATTTGTGGAGGAAGTAAAAATTCAGATTTCTTGAAGTCTTCACATTTTTGTTTGAATGATTTCAATTATGTAGATGGTATGAGAACAGCACCAAAAATGTAAACGTCTATATGACAATTCAAGTCGTGGATAGTTTCAAGTCTCTCCTTTCAGCATGCCAGATTCTCTAGCTCTTAGTGCTTGCTGTTGCTGCTGCTGCTGCTAAGTCGTTTCAGTTGTGTCCGACTCTGTGCGACCCCATAGACGGCAGCCAACCAGGCTTCCCCGTCCCTGGGATTCTCCAGGCAAGAACACTGGAGTGGGTTGCCATTTCCTTCTCCAACTCTTAATGCTTACTAATCAATAAAAAGTAAAAAGGAAGCGAGAGAAAGAAAAAGAAAAAAATTAAGAAAAATTCCAGCCATGGCAGAAAACAAAGGGAAAAGAAAACAGAGAAAAGAGGGAAATAAACTTGAAGGCACTTATTAGTTTTCTTGCTAGAGTGTATTCCGTCTACACTCTGATATGCCAGATGGCCACACAAATCCGCATCCGGCAAGCTACTCATGTGACTTTGCTGTCTGGAGGCTGCAGAACAGAGGTTAGGGGTCACTGCATATACAGACTGCATTTTCTGCCTAAAGCTCAGTTGATTGGATGAATTACAATTAATCCCAAGGTCTTCAATTATTAACACAGTGCAATGTTAATTGACCCCATGTTAAATAGCAAATATTTGCATTGTCTGTAGAGATTCATCTTAATAGGAAATAAGATCACATTTGAATATGGAAACTGTCCAGGGAATAAACTGTTCATTTTACCTGGACAACTCAAATGATGAATTCTCTTGGCATCTTTAAAAAATTTCATTTCATTGTTATTGCCATATGAGTGTATTCAATCCATAAAAAATTATACACTCCATGTAAGATGGTGGATTTTGGTATGTTTTACAAGCTTAATACTAAGTTATTTCAATTTATAGGATTATTGGTTTTTTATTGACAAGATTAAAGGCAAAATATTAAAAGCTATGTATATATTTCTCTCTTTCCTCATCCACCTTCTTTCCCCTTCTTGCCAAACACTTAAGCATTTGGTCTTTTTCCAAGCAAAAGTAGATGAGAGAGAGTCTAAAGAACCAGGATGACTGTTTTTTATGGCTAATTGACATTGCGTATTATAAACCAGCCATCACTTTTAATTTCTATTTTGGCATTTGAATTTTGAAAAGTCACACATTTTCTTGATCCCTCTACTTTACCCTTTGAAGACAGCCATGATCTGAAATTTACTTTCATAAGAGTCACCTTTTTTCCTCTACTGGCAAATCAAAACTTTGACTTATTTTTGCAGCGATTGCTTTTTGCTTCCCTGGATAACAGAGATACTAATGCAGCCTCACATAATGAGGGATAATTGGTACCAATCTGGAGGATGCAGGTGAATGGGAGATGAGGCATCCCCCAGAATGCAGTTAGCCATGTGTCTGTGATGTCCAGCATCAGGGGTTTTAAACATCCTCATTCTGTGATTGGTAGTATGTCGACCAATCATCTGAATACTGGGCTGACATCTGTACATTTCATATGGATGTTTGGTGTATTACAGAGACAGATTTCAGTCCTGTTCACATTTCTGGGTTAGAGTAGTAGCAGTGAATGTTTCAGAAAATCCAATGATATTTTGAATATTGTAACAGTGGGCTTCTGTGTATCTTATGTGTAGTTTATCATTTCAGAATTCTTTTCTGGATAGCAATGTTGTCCTTTAGTTTACCCCAGGCTGAAGGTCTGTCCCCAAGTTGCAATGTAAAAATGATTATGCCCTTAGAAATAACTGGAGTGGTTTTAACTTCCTATATGGTATATGTCTGCCACTGCCTGTTCCTCTTCAGTTATAAACCTGTTCCTGGAAATGAGCCCTCAGCTCCTAGGATTCGTTTTTCATTCACACACTTGCTCTGGAATGTCATTATATCCTTACTGTCATCTGCAACACTGGGGAGGGAGCACCTTCACATGAATATTCCTCTGATCTCATAATGGGTGCTCCTGTGTTTGCCTCCTCCAGGCAGACCTGCAGGTTTGCAGCTAGAGTACAAACATGGGGCTGTTGGCAGAGTCTTCCAACCTTCATCTCAATCTTCTCACCCTCAGTGTGGTGAGTCAGTGGATACAGTGGCATGTCTGTCACTGGCCACACTGAATGGGGAATAAAAGAGCTCTAGGTAAAAGAGCCATTGACCCGCCATGCTGTGGTGACAGAAAGAACAAGACTGTTGTCGGATCATGACGCGAAATCTTCTGTTCTCAACAGTGTTAAATCTGAGTGAGTCTACCAATGAGCTGATTTATGAAACAGATTCAGATATAGAGAATATAGAGAGATATCTCATGGATATAGAGAACAAACTTAAGATTACCAAAGGGGAAAGGGACTGAAGGAGGGATAAAAATAGGAGTTTGGGATTAGCAGATACAAACTACTGTATATATATATAAAATAGATAAACAACAAAGGCCTACTGTACAGCACAGGGAACTATATCCAATGTCCTGTGATAAACCAAAATGAAAAAGAATATGTGTATACATGTACAACTGAGCCACTTTGCTGTACACAAAGTGTTTTGCTGTTGTGTGAAACTAACACAACATTGTAAAGCAACTATAATTTAATAAAAAATATATATGAGCATTTCTATACATGTTATAACAAAGTGAATGCCCTGAAATATTAATCATACTTCTTGGAGAATCAGCTGACTTAAAAGCATCCCACTTTCTTGCCATCTTAATGGAAGGTGGATTCAAGCAAAATTCAGGTGCAGCACTGGGGGTCACCCGAAGGCACTGGCTCTTGCCGTGACCTGTGCAGATTTCACTGACTCTCCCTGGAGCCACGGGTCTAAGCCAGCTCGTTCTTTTGTAAACCACCCGAAGGGCAAGCTCTTTGAAATCTCACCTTTGACTTTTACAGTATTGCTGCCATCCGCTGTCTGCTGTCACTTCTCCTTCTGGTCTTATTTCTTTTTTCCTCCCATATCAGATCCGACTTTCTAATTTGTTTCTTATAAACCACTTTTGCCTATGAGACCACACAACCCCTAGACTGTAAGCTCTCCAGGCAAGAATCTATGTCCACCTTGTTCATCCAGAAACCAGTTAGTACAGCATCGGGGCCTTTAAAATTAATCAATAAGTGTTTGCTGAATGAATAACTGAATGTATCACAGTTGTGTGTGAAATAACAGTACATGGGTCTCCAGAATTCAATGGAACGACCTTTGTTCGAAGTTCAAGTGTTTAAGACACAAACTACTTTTAAGAGGCTTTAAACATGCCGCTTGATCTTTGGCTCTTTCCAGGGGCAGGGGATACAATATTGTACACCATGGGTATCACAACTTTTCTGCACGCTTCTCCTTTCCCGTGTCTCCTGGGAAATTATTATTCCCACTTCATCAAAGCAATTCCATACACATCTTCAGTGTCAATATTCAGGTGATCCCCAGACAAATACTTACACATTTCTATGTGTATTGTTTTGTATGCAGACTAGGGAGAAGTCTTTACAGAAATATAATCACCGGTGGGACTTCCCTAGTGGATCAATGGTTAAGGATCTGCCTTGGTAGTTCAGCTGGTAAAGAGTCACGGGTCTAAGCCAGCTCGTTCTTTTGTAAACCACCCGAAGGGCAAGCTCTTTGAAATCTCACCTTTGACTTTTACAGTATTGCTGCCATCCGCTGTCTGCTGTCACTTCTCCTTCTGGTCTTATTTCTTTTTTCCTCCCATATCAGATCCGACTTTCTAATTTGTTTCTTATAAACCACTTTTGCCTATGAGACCACACAACCCCTAGACTGTAAGCTCCCCAGGCAAGAATCTATGTCCACCTTGTTCATCCAGAAACCAGTTAGTACAGCATCGGGCCTTTAAAATTAATCAATAAGTGTTTGCTGAATGAATAACTGAATGTATCACAGTTGTGTGTGAAATAACAGTACATGGGTCTCCAGAATTCAATGGAACGCCCTTTGTTCGAAGTTCAAGTGTTTAAGACACAAACTACTTTTAAGAGGCTTTAAACATGCTGCTTGATCTTTGGCTCTTTCCAGGGGGAGGGGATACAATATTGTACACCATGGGTACCACAACTTTTCTGCACGCTTCTCCTTTCCTGTGTCTCCTGGGAAATTATTATTCCCACTTCATCAAAGCATTCCATATGCATCTTCAGTGTCAATATTCAGGTGATCCCCAGACAAATAATTACACATTTCTATGTGTATTGTTTTGTATGGAGACTAGGGAGAAGTCTTTACAGAAATATAATCACCAGTGGGACTTCCCTGGTGGACCAATGGTTAAGGATCTGCCTTGGTAGTTCAGCTGGTAAAGAATCTGTTTGCAATGTGGGAGAGCTGGGTTTGATCCCTGGGTTGGGAAGATCCCCCGGAGAAGGGAAAGACTACCCACTCCAGTATTCTTGCCTGGAGAATTCCATGGCCAGAGGAGCCTGGCAAGCTACAGTCCATGGGGTTGTGAAGAGTTGGACACAACTGAGCGACTAAGCACATTCCAGTGCAGAAGACAGGTTTGATCCCTGATTGGGGAAATAGAGTCCCACAGGCCCTGGGGCAACAAACACCACGTGCCAGAACTAGAGAAGGCGATGGCACCCCACTCCAGTCCTCTTGCCTGGAAAATCCCATGGACGGAGGAGCCTGGTGGGCTGCCGTCTATGGGGTCACACAGAGTCGGACACGACTGAAGCGACTTCACTTTCACTTTTCACTTTCATGCATTGGAGAAGGAAATGGCAACCCACTCCAGTGTTCTTGCCTGGAGAATCCCAGGGACGGGGGAGCCTGGTGGGCTTCCGTCTATGGGGTCGCACAGAGTTGGACACGACTGAAGTGACTTAGCAGCAGCAGCAGCAGCAGCAGCAGAACTAGAGAAGCCTATACATTGCAACAAAGAACCCTCATGCTGCAAGGAAGATTCATCATGGCCAAAATTTTTAAAAAACTAATAATAAAAATGACTCCACACTTCCAATGCAAGGGGTGAGGATTTGATCCTTGACTGGAGGGGGTTGCGGGGACTAAGATCCCACATGTCGTGTGGTCCAGTCAAGAAAAAGAAAAAAGTAATATAATCACCCATTCTTCATTCTTTCCCCTACAAAACTTTCCCCTTAGAAACCATTGTCATATTTTAAAGTTTCAAGTATTTTAGTGTCTTCTTTGCCTGCTAGTTACATCAGTTCAAATTTCTCTGAATTAACAGAACCCTCTTGCCTTCTTGCCTATAATTGTCTGAAAAATTTGAAACCATTAACAACATCAAAACCTAGTTAAGACTTCCTTGTGGTCTCTTGCAGAAAGTCTGTTTTCAGTGCAAATGTTTTCTGTTAAAAACAAGGCCTGAGAGATACAGGGAAAGTTGCAGATTTGAAAACTGGCATGAAATTCAGCCAGTGCTGCTTTAACACACTGGGCTAGAAGTCTGAGCTGGGAAAAAAAAGTATGGAAAATATTTATTTTTTCCAGCGCTGTTAACCCCAAATGGAGACACTTTTCAGCAAGTCCTTTCTTGGGGTAGGGCTGAGTAGCAAGTACCAGAAGGAACTTTGTGTGGACACAAAGTTTGAGAAAGCCATAGATTAAGCTACTTGATATTATGGTAAGCAGTTGACACCAAGCAAATAAAATCACATTAAAGGTGGAATACAATTACCAGTAAGGATATCCAACTATCCTAAAACCATGTGCTGTCATCAGACTACCATGTTTAGATACACAGGTATGTACCACGTGTTCCTTTTAAATTTTTTATTTGTTTATTTTTAATTTTTGGCTGTCCTGGGTCTTCATTGACATGCTCAGGCTTTCTCTAGTTTTGACGAGCGAGCTTCTCATTGTGGTCGCTTCTCTTGTTGCTAAGCACGTGCCCTGTGAGTAGTTGTGGCACGTGAGCACAGTAGTTGTGGTTCTCACGCTCTAGAGTGTGGGCTTAGTACTTGACATACACGGGCTTAGTTGCCCCGCAGCACGTGGAATCTTCTCAGACCAGGGATCGAGCTCATGTCCCCTGCACTGGCAGGTGGATTCTTAACCTCTACCATGTGTTCCTAATTCACATTTTCAAATGTCCTGGTTATCTCATGAACAGCATATTTGGAATAAAAATATCTCTGTGTGTTGAAGGAATTAACTTGGAAACTGTAGGAGTATATAGATCATAATTTCTTAAACTCTACATTGCCATTGTTTCACTGAAACATTAAAATATATTATATCTTTAAATTACTGAAAACATTACTGCATGTGTTGACATCTTCACAATGGGATTGTCCGGACCTCTCCAGATCCTGATGTATGAGACACCTGCTCACTGTGATAGAACCTGTGTGTGTAGACGATGTGGACGGCATGCTAGGAGAAGGTCCCCGTGATGAGTGAATCTAGGTGCCAAGAACGACTTGATCAATCAACAAGCAGGGTGAGCCCATGTTCACAGAAGCACTGTTCACTATAACCAAGACATGGAAACAACCTAAATGGCTATCAGCAGATGAATGGATAAAGAAGATGCGGTGCATATATACAATGAAATACTTGTCTTGCTTTTGTTCAGTTGCTCGGTTGTGTCTGACTCTTTGCGACCCCATGGACTGCAGCATGCCAGGCTTCCCTGTCCTTCACCATCTCCCGGAGCTTGCTCAAACTCATGTCCATTGAGTTGGTGAGGCCATCCAACCATCTTGTCCTCTTTCGTCCCCTTCTCCTCCTGGCTGCAATCTTTCCCAGCATCAGGGTCTTTCTTTTCTAATGAGTAGGTTCTTCAAATCAGGTGGCCAAAGTAATGGAATATTACTCAGCCATAAAAAGAATGAAAAAATGCCACTTGCAGCAACATGGATGGACCTGGAGGTGATCATACTAAGTGAAGTCAGTCAGAAACAGAGAGATGAATACTATATGATATCACTCATATGTGGAATCTAAAACACGACACCAAAGAACTTACCTACAAAACAGACTTGCAGCCTTAACAACTCGCGGTTGCCAATGGGGAAGGGGTTTGGAGGAAGGATAGATTGGAAGTTTGAGATTAGTAGATGCAAACTATTACATACAGGATGGATACACAACAAGGTCCCCTGTATAGCACAGCAGACTACATTAAATATCCTGTGATAAACCATAAAGAAAAATAATATGAAGAAGAACATATATGTATAACTGAGTCACTTTGCTTTATAGAAGAAGTGAACACAACATTGTAAATCAACTATGTTTCAATAAAAACAGAAGCAAGTGGAGCTCAAAGGCAAGTGACACCATGAAGCTCAGCTGATCAGCCCCTGGGTCCATTAGGCTCCGAGATGCCTGCTAGACATTAGTCCATACACATAGGCAACCCTTGTCAGAGTCCACTGATCCCTGTACCATATTTACTTACCATGTGCTGCTGTGCTTAAACGCTCAGTTGTGTCCAACTCTTTGCGACCCCATGGACTGTAGCCTGCCAGGCTCATCTGTCCATGGGGATTCTCCAGGCAACAATACTGGAGTGGGTTGCCATGCCCTCCTGCAGGAGATCTTCCCAACCCAGGGATCAAATCCAGGTCTCTCTCACTGCAGGCGTATTCTTTATTGTCTGAGCTACCAGAGCCCTTACTTACCATATTTACCCTGAAATATCTCTCATGCAGAAATCAGTTTATGTTGTGAATCCCATTTTCATTAGAAAGAAGGCTGTGCCTCTCTTGGAAATGCTGACCTTTTCCAATGAATGGAATATCGATCACAGAAGCTATTGTGAGTAAACTTTTAGTCTAGTTGAGGATGAACAGGTTGGAAATTTACTACTGAGTACTGGTAACACTCTTGTATTATTGTTCAAGATAATATTCCTTCCATGCTCTGAAGAATTAATTGGAAATTTGCCCCTTGGCTTCTGAACATGGAAAGTCTGAAAGTGCAGTGTTTGATTCAGATCTTGCCACTTCAAGCCACTTTTTTAGGGGTCTGTTTTCATATAGCTCTCAAGTACTGAATAACAACGTTTCTGGAGACAAAACATTCTAACCATCCCATCCCATCCTCGGAAGAGGAATAGATTGTTTTATGGTCCCATTTTTAACAAGGAAGAACTTATTGTGGTCTCTCAGGCTCAAATAAGTTGTTTCCTTTGAGTTCACAAGATAGTCAAATATTTTTAAAGGTATTTTTCATGAATTTTCAAGGAGGTTAAGGGCTCCAAGGGGGATAATGTACATATACAATCTCTCTCCATGTCAAATGCATCCCAGGATTGCTACTTCCCATGCCTCCATTCAATAAATCACTTCTTGGGTTAGCAAGAAAAGATCAAGTCAATATAACCGCATTTATTCCAAAGCCACGGCAGAAATTCATGGCGCTAAAAATTCCCAGAGCTTTCAATTTACCTATCTGAACATCTGAAATAAATTGCAATTTTTGACAAAAGAAGTTATTCACGTACCACCAACAGCCATAAAACTGAAACCAACATCTTTTTGCTGAACTAAGCAATGAGAAGGGACTTCTTTCAGCTTCCTGTTACTCAGACAAGTTTTTATTTTTATTTTTCTCTGAAAACTTATTTTTATTTCCCCTACAGTATCTTTAAAGGGTGGTTGGCAATGTCCTGCCATTGGAGAATGCAGCCCTCTTTATTTTTGAGGGACATGTGTGTGTGTGTGTGTGTGTGTGTTTGTAGCCAGCCAATTTTGCTGTTTTTACAGAATCAGATACCTGTCACATGTGAAGGAAACAGTAATTATGAATTATGGATCATTTGCAAGAAGCGATACCAAATTAGTTTCCGGGCCTGTTTCCAACGTTGGAGTGAATTTATGACAAACTGGATATTGATGAATGGTTTCTAAAGTCTGTTGAATTTGTCAGCCTCGCCTGTGAATGAGGATTTGTTAGGTCAAATAAATGAAACGGTAATGAAATAGATTGTTTCTTTATGAAAAATGAAAATGCATGAGATCTGGTAATTGTTAAGTCTAGAGTTGAAATCTCTCTTTTATGGATATGTGCCCCCCCCCAAATTGTGAGTGCTGTGTTTAAGCTCTCTTGCCAAGAAGCCCACCAAACTCTGAAGTTAAAGAGACTACGAAAAATGACTAACATCAAATTCAGGATGGTGATGGAGACACAAAGCATACCTAAGTGGCTGTATTTGCATCATTTGATTTCTGAGTCACTGTGGAAGGTCGCTATAACATTCTGACACTTCTAATGGAATATTATAAAGGGCTGTTTCAGGGCTCAACAAAGCAACGGGGAGGTAAGAACCCCCACTTTCCAAAGTGAGGTGCTAAACTATCTGTATAAAGATGGTCCCTACACATCTTGAGGACGCACAGAGAAGGACTGTCCAGGTTGCCAAACATGAGAAGAGATTGCTATGAAAATCATAGTCTGATGTAATCCCTGCTTCTCCCCAATCTACCAGCAGGGGGCACTGTGACTTTCACCTTAAACTGGGAGTCAGATGGGTTTGTGCCTCAATTTGCCCTGGTGGCTCAGACGGTTAAGAATCTGCCTGCAATGTGGGAAACCTGGGTTCAGTCCATGGTTTGGGAAGATGCCCTGGTGAAGGGAACAGCTACTCACTCCAGTATTCTTGCCTGGAGAATTCCATGGACAGAGGATCTTAGTGGGATGGCAAAGAGTCAGACATGACTGAGTGACTCTTGGCCTTCCTTCAAAATCAAACCTTGAGGACTTCCCTGGTGGTCCAGTGGTTAAGACTCCAGGCTTCAAATACAGGAGGTGCAGGTTGCATCCCTGGTGAGGAACTAAGATCCCACGTGCCACCTGGTGCGGCCAAAAATAAATCAAACCATAAAAACAAGTATTCAAATACAAGTGATTCATGTGGGAAGTGTTTCCCCTTCCAGGAAAGGGAAAAAAGACAAGAAGCATTACTTTAATAATTTCTTTTTTAAAAACTGAGATAAAAATCAATATAAGATCCACCTTTTCAAGTATACCTTCCCATGTGTTTAGTATATACCCAAGGTTGCAACTATCACCACTATCTAATTCCAGAACATCTTCATCAGTCCTGAAGGGAACACCACACCCGTTAGCAGTCACTTTCCTCTTTCCCACCACTTCTCAAAACCACTTATACATTTTCTGTCTCTATGGATTTGTCAATTGTGGTCATTTCATATGTATGGAATATATGGCGTGTGGCCTTTTGCAACTGGCATCTTTCACTTAGCATAATGTTCTCAAGGCTCATTCATATTATAATATGTATCACATTCATTCCTTTCTTTAACTGTATGTGATTTCTCTATGCAGATACGCAACCTATATTTATTAGCTAATGGACATTTGGATTGTTTCCACATTCTGATGACTATAGATAATTCTGCCGTGAACATTTATGCACAAGCTTTAGAAGACATACAATTTCAAATATCTTGAGTAAATACTTAGGAGTGGAATTTCTGATACTATGATAAGTATGTTAAACTTTTTAAAAATGTAAGTATAGTTTAAAAAAACAAAAAAAATAGATGATTTACAATATTGTGTGAGTTTCAGATGTACAGCAAAGAGATTCAGTTATATATATATATATTTCAGATTATTTTCCATTATAGGTTATTACAAGATATTGAATACAGCTTCCTGTACTGTATGCTATGGAGAAGGAAAGGGCAATCCACTCCAGCATTCTTGCCTGGAAAACTCCATGGACAGAGGAGACTGGCAGGCTATAGTCCATGGGGTCACAAAGAGTCAGACCTGACTGAGCATGCAAGCACACAATGTATGTTCAGTTCAGTTCAGTTCAGTCACTCAGTCGTGTCCGACTCTTTGCGACCCCATGAATCGCAGCACGCCAGGCCTCCCTGTTCATCACCATCTCTCGGAGTTCACTCAGACTCACATCCATCGAGTCCGTGATGCCATCAAGCCATCTCATCCTTGGTGACAATATACAGCCTTGACGGACTCCTTTTCCTATTTGGAACCAGTCTGTTGTTCCATGTCCAGTTCTAACTGTAGGGCCTTGTTTTTATGTAGACTAGTTTATATGTAAATCAGATCTGTGCTCTATCTACCACCAAACATTCCAATTAACCTCTTTACCCCCTGAGGTTTTAATTATGATGGGCTTATGACAAAGACCCTAATGAGTGCAGCAGCTTAAAACAGGACTCAAATGTCAACAAAAATTACTCCTCTGTAGATACAAGTAGATAATGCATCACCTGGGATCAAATGTGTATCTTTCCCTTCCACATGGTACAGGTGAGGTACAAATTCCCAAACAGCTCACTGTTTGGGTGTCACTGTAAACACAAGTTTTCAACTTAGAGAAGGCTCAGCTTAGAGTAAACCAACCTTTACTGAAGATAGAGAGACATCGATAAAATCCCAAATGGCATTTCTTCATTTTCTGTATAGACCAACATTTCTCTATGCTGCTGCTGCTAAGTCACTCCAGTCGTGTCCGACTCTGTGTGACCCCATAGACGGCAGCCCACCAGGCTCTCCCAATGATGGCTACTCCATTTCTTCTGAGGGATTCCTGCCCACAGTAGTAGATATAATGGTCATCTGAGTTAAATTCACCCATTCCAGTCCATTTTAGTTCACTGATTCCTAGAATGTCGACATTCACTCTTGCCATCTCCTGTTTGACCACTTCCAATTTGCCTTGATTCATGGACCTAATATTCCAAGTTCCTATGCAATATTGCTCTTTACAGCATCGGACTTTACTTCCATTACAAATCACATCCACAACTGAGTATTGTTTTTGCTTTGGCTCCATCCCTTCATTCTTCCTGGAGTTATTTCTCCACTGATCTCCAGACACATATTGGGCACCTACCAACCTGGGGAGTGCATCTTTCAGTGCCTTATCTTTTTGCCTTTTTGTTCCATTCATGGAGTTCTCAAGGCAAGAATATTGAAGTGGTTTGCCATTCCCTTCTCCAGTGAACCACGTTTTGTCAGAACTCTCCACTGCAGATGATGACTGCAGCCATGAAATTAAAAGATGCTTGCTCCTTGGAAGAAGTTATGACCAACCTAGACAGCATATTGAAAAGCAGAGATATTAATTTGCCAACAAAGTTCCATCTAGTCAAAGCTATGGTTTTTCCAGTAGTCAAGTATGGATGTGAGAGTTGGACTATAAAAAAAGCTGAGTGCAGAAGAATTGATGCTTTTGAACTGTGGTGTTGGAGAAGACTCTTGAGGGTCCCTTGGACTGCAAGGAGATCTAACCAGTCCATCCTAAAGGAAATCAGTCCTGAATATTCATTGGAAGGACTGATGCTGAAGCTGAAACTCCAATACTTTGGCCACCTGATGTGAAGAACTGACTCCTTGGGAAAGACCCTGAGGCTGGGAAAGATTGAAGGCAGGAGAAGAAGGGGACAACAGAGGATGAGATGGCTGGATGGCATCACTACTCAATGGACATGAGTTTGAGTAAACTCCAAGAGTTGACGATGGACAGGGAGGCCTGGCATGCTGCGGTTCATGGGGTTGCAAAGAGTCGGGCATGACTGAGCGACTGAACTGAACTGAAAGTCTAGCATCTATGTGCATAATAAATCACTTCAGTCATGCCTGACTCTTTGTGACCCTAAGGAACGTACCTTGCCAGGCTCCTCTGTCCATGGGATTTTCCAGGCAAGATTACTGTAGTGGATTGCCATGCCCACCTCCAGTGGATTTTCCCAATCCAGGAATTGAACCTGGGTCTCCTGTACTACAGGCACATTCTTTACTGTTTGAGATACTAGGGAAGCCCCCATATATATATATATACACATGTACATGGATACACATCCAAATTAGGATATGTATGGTCCGATATGTTATTACCAATTTGAATATGTATGGTCATATGTATATGTACAGTACATATACATATATATATGTATGTCCCTGGTGGCTCAGATGCTAAAGAGTCCTCCTATGATGCAGGAGAGCCAAGTTTGATCCCTGGGTCAGAAAGATCCACTAGAGGAGGGCATGGCAACCCACTCCAGTATTCTTGCCTGGAGAATTCCATGGACAGAGAAGCCTGGCAGACTGTACATGGGGTTGCAGAGAGTTGAACATGACTGAGCAACTAACAGACACTGTAATATATATATATATATAATGTTAATATATAATAGTTGAGAAAATATTCTTTTTTACTTCAGGATCAAGTGTTAAGGGTAAAATAACAAGTCCAGATCTCTTTTCAGGAAAATCAGTGATATTCTGGATATTTCCTCTTGGTATTTAATTTTAGCTGTCCCTATAATCAGCCATTGCTGCTGCTGCTGCTTCTAAGTCACTTTAGTCTTGACTGACTCTGTATGACCCCATAGACAGCAGCCCACCAGGCTCCCCATCCCTGGGATTCTCCAGGCAAGAACACTGGAGTGGGTTGCCATTTCCTTCTCCAATGCATGAAAGTGAAAAGTGAAAGTGAAGACACTCAGTCATGTCCGACTCTTAGAAACCCCATGGACTGCAGCCTACCAGGCTCCTCCATCCATGGGATTTTCCAGGCAAGCGTACTGGAGTGGGGTGCCACTGCCTTCTCCGATAACCAGACATTACTGGGGTAGAAATATTTGCTGGTTTAATTCTATAAAAGACCAACAAAAACATTCTTTTAAATAAAAAGGACCAAGAAACTGTCAATGAGAGCAGTCAAATCTTATCAGAAATCTCTGTATCAAGGTCTCAGCCACTTCCCTGAAGGCCCAACTAAACATTCATGAACAGCTGTCCAGAAAGGTTGAGAGATTTGTTTGCAGGCACCCTGAGGGACTTTCTCCCATAGCCTCTGTGTGTCTACAAACCAGACTGAACTCCCGGGCAACTGCCAATCTCAGCCATTCTAGAAATCTTCCTTAATCTGTCCTTAAACAGAGCAAAAATAAGTAACCTTGGTTCTCTCTACTTCTATTTTATCACTTAAGGCTCTTGGCCAAATTCTCCCAACCTCTAAGTATCAATTCTCTAATTGCAGGACTTCCCTGGTAGTCCAGTGGTTAAGAATCTGCCTTGCAATGCAGGGGATGTGGGTTCCATCCTTGGTCAGGGAACTGAGATTCCACATGGCTTGGAGCAACTGAGCCAATGCGCCCCAACTAAAGGATCCATGGACTGCATCAAAAATTCTCACATGCCACAACCAAGACCTGCCACTGCCAAATAAATAAACAGATATTGTAGGAATTCTCTAATTACAAAGGGCGAGCAGTGAGGTTACCTGTCTGTGCTGGAGGCATGATGGGGAGAAATGAAGGGAGAAAGATGTTTATGGCCTGTAATACTGTTGGACTCTGAGATCTTTACTTGCTACTCGGGAATTTAAAGCTCTTTTCAGCCCTGATGGATTATCACATTACCCTCTACATTAAATCACGTGCCTGTTAGAATGAAATACAGGCTCTTACAGGACATTTACCTTCAATGCTTTCAAATTGTAGTGCTGGGGAATACTCTGGAGAGAGCCTTGGACAGCAAGATCAAACCAGTCAATCCTAAAGGAAATCAACTCTGAATATTCATTGGAAAGACTGATGCTGAAGCTGAAGTTCCAATACTTTGGCCACCTCATGTGAAGAGCCAGCTCATTGGAAAAGACCCTGATGCTGGGAACGATTGAAGGCAAAAGAAGAGAGAGGCAGAGGATGAGATGGTTAGGTAAGATCACTGACTCAATGAACATGAATCTGAGCAAACTCCAGAAGACAGTGAAGGACAGCAGGGTGTGTGTGCTGTAATCCGTGGGGTCGCAAAGAGTTGGACACAACTTAGGGACTGAACAAAAATAAGCTTTTAAAGCTCTTCTCTCTCCCTGTCACCTCCTTATCAAAGGCTCTAATTGGAAAATCTGACTCCCAGTTCTGATGTTTAACTCAGCGTGTATCTCTTTAAGTTCAGTTAATTTATGTTAGTGTTGTGTTAGTTTCAGGTGTACAGCAAAGTTATTAATATATATATATGTAAATATATTTATATTTGGGTTTCCCAGGTGACACTGGTGGTAAGGAATCCACCGGTAGGATTAAAGAATGCTAGTTTCCAGAGACTCAAAAAAGTATGAAATAATCACCAGTCTACATACAAGGTAAACTATCATCATCACTGTTTGAAAGTTGCAGAATCTGGCAGTCAGAAAGATATGCATTGATAACGACATCTGCAACGACATGCATGGACCTAGAGGTGATCATACTAAGTGAGATTGGTAATGCAGGAGATGCAAGAGACATGGGCTTGGTCCTTGGGTTGGGAAGACCCCCTGGAGTAGGAAATGGCACCCCACCTCGGTAATCCTACCTGGAAAATTCAGTGGAAAGGGGAGCCTGGCAGGCTACAGTCCATGGGGCTGGAAAGACCTGGATATGACTGAACAAATTTATGCATATATATTTATGTATATATTATATATATTTTCTTATTCTGATTCTTTTCCAGTATAGGTTATTAAAAGATATTGAATATAGTTCCCTGTGCTATACAGTAGGCCCTTGTTGTTTATCTCTTTTATATATAGTAGTATGTATATGCTAATTCCAAACTCCTAATTTATCTCCCCCTCCCCTTTGGGAACTCTAAGTTTATTTTCTATGTCTGTGAGTCTATTTCTGTTCTGTAAACAAGTCCATTTGTATCATTTATTAGATTCCACATGTAATTGATACTGTATATTTGTCTTTCCCTGTCTGACTTATTTCACTTACTATGATCACCTCTAGGTCCATGCATGTCGCAAATGTCGTTATCAATGCATATCTTTCTGACTGCCAGATTCTGCAACTTTCAAACAGTGATGATGATAGTTTACCTTGTATGTAGACTGGTGATTATTTCATACTTTTCTGAGTCTCTGAAAACTAGCATTCTTTAAGAATGTGCATGCAAGAGCACTTTCTCTTTTGCTGCTTATCTCTCTTTTTAATGATTTGATTTATTTATTTTTACTTCATTGCTGCATGGGCTTTTCTTTAATCATGGTGAGCGGGAGCTACTCTTCAATTCAGTGCTCAGGCATCTCATTGTAATGGCTTCTCCCATTGAGAGCATGGGCTTTAGGGTGCACGAGCTTCGGTAGTTGCAGGATGTGGGCTCAATAGTTGTGGCTCCTAGGTTCCAGAGCACAGGCTCAATAGTTGTGGCCCACTGCCTAGTGGCTCCACGGAATGTGGGATCTTCCCAGAACAGGGATCGAATCCATGTCTCCTGTATTGTCAGGTGGATTCTTCACCCCAGAGCCAGCAGGGAAGCTCGCTCTCTTTTTTAATGTGAGATGAGCCCCAAATTTGATCAGAGTCCCATTTCCTTCTCCTTTTTAAAAAAGTATTTGTTTATTTTTGGCTGCACTGGGTCTTCATTGCTGTGTGCAGGCTTTCTCTAGCTGTGCCAAGTGGGGGCTACTGCTGCTTCTCTCTTAAGGATTATCATTAACTAAACACTTCAGTAAGATGCACCTTCACCTCCTACTACAGCTGATGGGGGTAGGGGAGGAGATGAAGGAAAAGAAAGATATGTCCTCTTCTTTTAAAGCTGTGACCCAGAAAGTGTGTGCATTGCTTTCCATATCCAATGGGCCAGACTGTTATCACATGACATATAGTTGCAGTCAAAGCTATGACTTTTCCAGTAGTTATGCATGGATGTGAAGTTGGACCATAAAGAAGGTAGGGCATCAAAGAACTGATGCTTTCAAACTGTGGTGCTGGAGAAGACTCTTGAGAGCCCCTTGGACTACAAGGAGATCAAACCAGTCAATCCTAAAGGAAATCAACCCTGAATATTCATTGGAAGGACTGATGTTGAAGCTGAAACCCCAGTACTTTGGTCATCTCATGCAAAGAGCTGACTCATTGGTAAAGACCCTGATGCTAGGAAAGATTGAGGGCAGGAGGAGAAGAGGGCTACAGAGGATGAGATGGTTGGATGGCATCATTGACTCAATGGACATGAGCTTGAGCAAACTCCAGGAGATAGTGAAAGACAAGGAAGCCTGGCATGCTGTAGTCCATGGGATCCCAAAGAATCTGACACAATGGAATGACTGAACAACAACAACACATACAGCTGCAAGTTCAGTTCAGTTCAGTCCAATAGCTGCAAGTTCAGTTCAGTTCAGTCCAGTTCAGTCACTTAGTCGTGTCCGACTCTTTGCAACCCCATCACCCGCAGCATGCCAGGCCTCCCTGTCCATCACCAGCTCCCAGAGTCCACCCAAACCCACATCCATCAAGTCGGTGATGCCATCCAACCATCTCATCCTCTGTCGTCCCCTTCTCCTCCTGCCCCCAATCCCTCCCAGCATCAGGGTCTTTTCCAATGAGTCAGCTGTTTCCATCAGGTGGCCAAAGTATTGGAGTTTCAGCTTCAACATCAGTCCTCCCAATGAACACCCAGGGCTGATTTCCTTTAGGATGGACTGGTTGGATCTCCTTGCAGTCCAAGGGACTCTCAAGAGTCTTCTCCAACACCACAGTTCAAAAGCATCAATTCTTCAGTGCTCAGCTTTCTTTATAGTCCAACTCTCACACCCATACATGACCACTGGAAAAACCATAGCCTTGACTAGATGTACCTTTGTTGGCAAAGTAATGTCTCTGCTTTTTAATATGCTATCTAGATTGGTCATAACTTTCCCTCCAAGGAGTAAGTATCTTTTAACTTCATGGCTGCAATCACCATCTGCAGTGATTTTGGAGCCCAGAAAAATAAATTCAGCCACTCGTTCCACTGTTTCCCCATCTATTTCCCATGAAGTGATGGGACCAGATGCCATGATCTTTGTTTTCTGAATGTTGAGCTTTAAGCCAACTTTTTCACTCTCCTCTTTCACTTTCATCAGGAGGCTTTTTAGTTCCTCTTTACTTTCTGCCATAAGGGTGATGTCATCTGCATATCTGAGGTTACTGATATTTCTCCCGGCAATCTTGACTCCAGCTTGAACTTCTTCCAGCCCAGCGTTTCTCATGATGTACTCTGCATATAAGTTAAATAAGCAGGGTGATAATATACAGCCTTGATGTACTCCTTTTCCTACTTGGAACCAGTTTGTTGTTCCATGTCCAGTTCTAACTGTTGCTTCCTGACCCGCATACAAGTTNCCTTGACTTACTCCTTTTCCTATTTGGAACCAGTCTGTTGTTCCATGTCCAGTTCTAACTGTTGCTTCCTGACCTGCATACAGGTTTCTCAAGAGGCAGGTCAGGTGGTCTGGTATTCCCATCTCTTCAAGAATTTTCCACAGTTTATTGTGATCCACACAGTCAAAGGCTTTGGCATAGTCAATAAAGCAGAAATAGATGTTTTTCTGGAACTCTCTTGCTTTTTCAATGATCTAGTAGATGTTGGCAATTTGATCTCTACTTCCTCTGCCTTTTCTAAAACCAGCTTGAACATCTGGAAGTTGGCAAATGCAGTGTTTAACTTGCACAACCAGCTAAAATTGTGGATATTGTTAATGAAAAAGAGAAGACCAATGATGTGTGTGTAGCAGTGAACAGACTACCACAGTGCATCAGTGTGAAGAGCATAGGTGACTGCTGGGTAAATACGTGCTAAATTAAATAAACTATTATAGCTAACATTATTTTATTACCATTATTATCTGATACTGACAGACAATCTCTGGTACTAAACAAAAGGGAAACATTTTTCTTTTCTTTTTATCAAATATTGTTTAAGTAATTAATTTTAAAATTTGGTTGCAGTGTGTCTTCATTGCAGTGTGAGGGCTTTCTAGTTGGAGCATGCGGGCTTAGTTACCCCATAGCATGTGGGATCTTAGTTCCGGGCCAGGGATCAAACCTGCTTTTCTGAATTGGAAGGTGGATTCTTAACTGCTGGACCACTGGAGAAATCCCTTATTGGGGAACAGTTTTTCAACACATCCATTAAGTTTGCTTCTATATACTATAAATCTGTAAATTTCACTGCACAAGGAATTATTTTCTACATACTGAAAAGGCCACTATTTTATGGAGGGTTTCAGACACAGCTGAAGGTTTGCAGAAATGAAAGAGTTTTCCTGCACATTATTAATAGAAAGCAGAAAAATTAAATATGAGTTAATATGGTACAAATTTCAAAATAAGCCATTGCCTCATTATTTTTTATATACGTTCAATGCCACTGTTCTGTCATGAAAGAACTGATAGGATTTAGAGAATGAGCTGAGTTCCACAGAATCTCATGATTAGAAATGGTTTCCTCAAACTGCAAAATTGCAAAAATGCATAAAGCTAAACATGGAAGATGATGCATAACAGGACAAATAGACCAGATGTGTGCTTCCTAAACTTATATTTAGATAGAAGATTCTTGTATCAATTCTTTAATCTTAAAAAGAGACTCTTCCCTCCACCAAATAAAAAATTCCATGTCTGTCAGTGTTTGAACACTTGTACACAATAGTCCATTTCTCCTTTGAGCTTAAATTCAAAGTTTAATTTGTGTGCCAAATTTCAATCTATTTCTATTAATTTAATTAATATCATTGAAATGAAAATAGGATATTTTAAAAGAGGATTCAGCATCATTTAAATGCAGAAATAAATTATTAAATTGGAATTTTCTGACAAAAACATGACTATATTTAAAATAAGGAAACAGAGTCACTGATTTGCTTAATCTAATTTTCTCTGTAGTTTACCAGATGAATATTTTCCATAGGCTCAATCAATCAATCAGCATTAGTTGCTCAGTCATGTCTGACTCTCTGTGACCCCATGGACTGTAGCCTACCAGACTCCTCTATCCATGGAACTTTTCAGGCAAGAATACTGGAATGGGTTGCCATTCCCTTCTCCAGAGTATTTTCTCAACCCAGGGACTGAACTTGCATTTGTTACTATCTGCCTGCATCTTGCACTATTTAGAAATTTTGAAATTTCATCTTGGATTTTCAAGAAAAAGAATTTCAATTGTAAACAAGGCCTGGTGGGAGAAAAATCATGCAACCCACAATGAGAATCATAATTTGTCCTTGTTCATAATTTTCCACAAATGATCGATTGAAATATATATATCTTAAAAAAAAAAGAAATACATTTGTTATTTGGTTTGTTGGATTTTCCAATAGACTGAACCTCCATTTCTTTTTTCCTCCCCCTTTTAATGACTTTATTTGTTTTTAAGTTTTTGACTGCGTTGAGTTTTTGTGCTGCACACAGGTTTCCTCCAGTTGTGGCGAGCAGAGTCTACTCTCTAGTTGTGGTTGAGGGCTTCTCATTGTGGTGGCTTCTTATTGCAGAGCACAGACTCTAGAGCGCTGGCTCAGTAGCTGTGGTGCAAGGGCTTAGTTGCCCCTAAGCATGTGGGATCTTTCTGGACCAAGGATCAAACCTGTGTCCCTTCCATTGGCAGGTGTATTCTTTACCACTGGACCACCGGAGAAGTCCCATGCTTATATTTCTGGTGAAAACTTTCCAGGATGGTGGCAAAGAAGCACATGGACGTGGAAAATAACCAAACAGCATAACTACTTGTATACTAGCAGTTAGTTAAATAGCTGTCAGCTAGGAATAAAAAGTGAAAAACAGCAGGGAAAACTCAATGGATATAAATTGCAGCCACCTGCTCAGCCATTTCCAAAGGGTTTTGTGAAATACAGATGAATTTCTTTGAAGAAAGGTTTTTGGAGCTTTGCTGTTTAAGGTCTAACCCATGTTCCTCACCTCTAACCAGACCCAGCCATGTTGCTCTGTGAAACAAGTGGCCGCCTGTAAGTGGTCAGCTTTTAAGGCCAAAAGGCACTTAAATGGTGAGTGATCATAAAATGGTCTGCCTGAGACCATTTAAAATAGCATCAGATTGCCCAGATATAGACAACCTGGAGAATGCATTATGTTAATGGTTACTGATCTCAATCCAGGGGTCATATGTATAAGGTGTTCATTTGGCCTGTGACTAATTATAGCATGGCTTGTAAAGCTGAGTGAGAAACAGGTAAAGTGCAAAAGTCATGCCTTTTAGAGCAACTTCTGGAAGGACTTCCCTGGTGGCCCAGTGGTTAAGTCTGTGCTTCCAGTGTAGGGGGCATGGATTTGATCCCTGGTCAAGAAACTAGATCCCACATGCCCTGCAATGCAGCCCCCCAAAATTAATTATGTAAAGTTGCTTCTGAAGATGCATTTCAGCTCACATAGAAAATACAGATTGAGTCTGTAAAACATGAATTTACTGCATAGACTCCAACATAGAACACATCAGTAGAAAAGCAGAGAAACCACACCTGATTATTTTGTATTTGTAATATTCTCAAAATGCTATTTGTACACACTCTCAGTTTAATCGGGCTTACCCAGTGGTAAATAATCTGCCTGCAGTCCAGGAAATGCAGGAGAGGCAAGTTTGATCCCTAGGTCAGGAAGATCCCCTGGAGGAAAGGATGGCAACCCACTCCAATATTCTTGCTGGGAAATCCCATGAACAGAGGAACCAGGTGAGTTACAGTCCATAGGGTTGCAAAGAGTTGGATATGACTGAAGTGACTGAGCTCAGTTTAATCACTGAAGGTTAAGGTGAAAACAAACACTTTCTATGTTTTAAATCCATCCGAATATCAGTGATTACATATAAATATCTTTTTACCTCAATGGTAGGAATTTAGTGATTTTCATTTTCTTTTTTAATCTGTGTTTAGAAAAGTGAAAGTTTTAGTAAGTCAGTCATATCTGACTCTTTGCGAGCCCATGGACTGTAGCCCACCAGGTTCCTCTGTCCATGGGATTCTCTGGGCAAGACTACTGGAGTGGGTTGCCATTTCCTCATCCAGGGGATCTTCTTGACCCAGGAATCGAACCCATGTCTCTCGCATTGCAGGCAGATTCTTTATCATCTGAGCCACCAGGGAAGTCCATGTTTAGAGTTACTTTTTAAATTAAATGTGTATTTATGTATTAAATATTTTTTAAGTAAAATAAAAATATTTTTCAAAGGAAGGATGGATGTCACTAACTTGCAAAAGGGGAGTTGGAGTCCTGTCTCCATGGATGTTCATATCTGATGCCTCCCTTGTTGGAACTAAGGCTTGATGGGAAATTGATACTTCACTCATCTCAATTTCCACCACCCTCACTCAGACTCATGCTTCCTGTGACCTCATTTTTTTAAAATTCCCTGAAACTTTATAGATACATGAATCACTGACTTCACAACTGTAGCAGGAAGGTCTAAATAAGTGTAATGATTATTTCCTGATAGCTCTCATCAGAGACTTAGCTGTCCCCATGACCACAATAAGCTCATCAAGGCATGTTTCTACGTGGGTGAATTCCACATCACATCTGAGTCATCCAGGAAAAAATGTCTGCAATTTTGCAAAATCAGGACTACCACAATGCATGAATTCTCCATATTGTTTGTCAGGATATATTTGACTTAATTGCCAAGTTTATCATGATTGTTGTGTTTCCACTTCACAGCGAACCACCCCAACGACCTTAAATGACTACAGAATATGATTTGCCATGAAATGATCAGATTTAATCTGGAAAACTGATAAGGTAATCAGAAATCATATCTGTTTGTTTTAATTTAAAATAAAATTTCCCTCTTTGCCTAAAAGTGCCTTGGGGTTTCTTGATTTGCTCAAGAAATCATGAAAGACTTCTATTTGTGCACATTTCAAAATCAAACTTTTTTAAAAAAAATTTTATAATTTTACTCCCTCAAATCTCTCTGGCTGCTGCTATAGACAGAATATGCTTCCCTGGCAGCTCAGCGGTAAAGAATCCACCTGCCAGTGCAGGAGATGCAGGTTCGATCCCTGGTCTGGGAGAATATCTGGAGAAGGAAGTGAAAACGCACTCCAGTATTCTTGCCTGGGAAATCCCATGGTCAGAGGAGCCTGGCTGGCTACAGTCTGTGGGGTTGCAAAAGAGTCGAACACAGCCTAGCAACTAAACAACAGTAAACTGTCCAAATTCATAACCTCCTGTTCCTCAAGGTGATGGTTTTGGGAGATGGAGCCTTTGGAAGGTTATTAGGTCTTAAAACTGTGTAACTGAAACTGGGGTCCAGCTACTTGCCACTCAAAAGCCGTTAAGTAGGCCAGGCTGGTGGAAAGGAAAGTTTGCTTTCTTTTGGAGGCCAGCCATGGGTAGGGGAGGGGATGGATGTCCAAAGGCTGACTCTGCCTCCCCCACCCCCTGACAATCAGTGGGCAAAAGCTTTTGTAGATGGAGGGAGGGGGCTACATGCAGAAACAGTACAGTCAGCTCTGACAGTCATCTTGAAACTGGTCACACTATGGCTGGATCATTGTCACCTTGATTATTTTAAGTACAGTTCTGGGGTGGGTTCATTCCCATTTCTTTGAGGTCTATTCTTAGAATTATGGCAGCTTATATCCTCACCACAGTCTGGTCATCTTGTAGTTAACTTCTTCCACTTGGTGGGGGTTTCAGTATCTATAACACAGTTCACAGGATATGGCTCAGATTATTATCTATAATCCTTAAGGAGGAACTAAATGTCCTTGACTATGTTTAGTGATTAAACTACTATTGTTTTCTCCTGACTGTTTCTCTTTGCTTTTGCATTTGCTCACCTCTGTGGTTTAACTTATTCTTTGGCTAAAGTTTTTCCATAGACAAAAATCAGACTGAAGACACGAGGGGGCAAGGACCTTAGGCTCCTGCTCCATTTCAGGTGGGGTCCTCAGAAATGGGATTAGTGCCCTTAAAAAAGAGACTCCAGAGAGCTCCTTCACCTCTTTCAACAGGTGAGAACACAGGGAAGGCAGCCTTCTATGAACTAGGAAGCGGGTTATCAGCAGACACGAAGTCTGTGGACATTCTTATCTCAGACTTCTGGCACCCAGAAATATGAGAAATAAGTTGCTGTTATTTACAAGGCACCCAGTGTGTGGTATTCTGTTATAGCATCCCACAGGAGATGCTAATGGATTGATGCAGCTTTGGTGATCACATTTAATTTGGACAAAGAGCTCCATTTTTTTAGGTGAGACATGGCCAGAAAGGGAACTTCTACAAAAATGCAGGCTTAGATTAAGAAAGCAGTTCATTCCCACCTGTATCGTTTTTCTCCTTGAAGGCAAAGAATGACTACAGGTAATGTTTTATCTTATTTGGGGATCATGAATAAGCCCTTTTGAGAGTCAACACTCCTAAACATCTTTCTTCATCATCTCCCCATCCATTTGGAAACTAAATTGTGTTTAAAATTATTCAAAGCTGGATCCGTCTGTGACTAACACCCAGAAGCCTTACTTACCTTCTCCCAGTTTACCAAACCTGATCAAATATGTTTTGATATGTTCTTTTTCATTGTCATTCAGTTCAAAGCCCTAATATCTGATTTGAGTTCTTCTTTAAAATTGTGTTAATTTCCAAATATCTGGGAATTTTTATAGATCTGGTATTGGTTTTGTTAGGTAGTTAGAATAGGAAAAAGGAGTCCAAAATGGCAGTGGCTAAAAGACAAAGAAAGGAAAAGCCTGCAAAAACAGAACAAAGGAAGGTACAAGTTCCGGAGTTAGGACCTCAGGTAAAACAAACAGCCCTCCTGGCTAGCCCAGTTTACATAGGGCAGGCTCACGGGGAGGAGAAAAACCATATAAAAAGAGGAGCCAAAATTGAGCCGTTGCCTTCTCTTCTCTTTGAGTCTTTTGGGTTGGCCTGCCCTCATGCCTCGAGGATGCATTTTCCTTTGCTTGCCAAATAAAACTGAGCTGTAATACTGGTCCATCCGTCATCGCTTCGAATTTTTGCTGCAGCAAGACAGAACTGAGGAAATTACAAACTCCCCTGACAATTTCTAATTTAGTTCCTTTTTGGTCAGAGAATATAAATCATATTATTTTAAACCTTTAAAGTTACTTAAACCTTTCATTAGGTCCCAGAATATGATCTATACAGTAAGTTCCCTATGTACCATCCTTCAAGTTGCGAATGTTCAAAGATGCAGAAATGCATCTGCTTCCAGCCAAGAACCAGAACCTGTGCCATCCATTTCAGGTGTGAGTGAAACTGCAGCTTGCCCTCCATCTCCTGTTGATGAAAATCCTCCAGCTCTACCATCTCTCACCTCCTCTCCTTCCTCCCATAACTCTTCTTGACCATTCACTCAGTGCCAGCCCCTGCAAGCCAGCTGATGTACTGTGCTACTGTACTTATCAAGGTCCTGTACTGCAAGATTAAAAATTTTTTAATTTGTTGTGCTTTTTGGTTATATTATGTGTGTGAAATGTACTATAAATTGATTACATCACAGTACTATATAGCCGATTGTGTTATTTGAGTACCTAGGCTAACTTCGTTGAACTTATAACCAAATTGAACTTACCTAAGAATGCGATCTTGAATAGAACTTGTTTGTGTGTATGGGACTTACTGTATTGGTAAACTATTCCATGGAAACCTGAGAAGAATATGTTTTCCACTTGTATCAGTCATTGAAAGAGTTACTAAGGGACTTTTCCTGGCAGTCAAGTGCTTGGGACTTTGCCTTCCAATGCAGTTGAAGGCACTGATCCCTGGTCAGGGAGCTAAGATTCTATATGCCTTACAGCCAAAAAGTCAAAACATAAAACAGAAGCAAGTACATAATAAATTCAATAGAGACTTTAAAAATAGTCTACATAAAAAAATCGTTAAAAAAAGTTACTGAAGCATCTCCCTCTCTGTCTCTGTATCTCTTTTTCTTTTCTCTCTCTTCTGACCCCAGGTCACAGGTACATCTAAATGAGGCCCAAGAAAGCACTGAGTTTAATTGTTGTACAATGGAAATAACTCTTGTAATGAATGAAGTGCAGACTTGTCAAACCCAACGCCTCTAGCTTCCCAGCTCTTCTGTAAACCCAGCGTATTTTCTCAGTTTTTGTCCCCTTTCATCTCATTTTCTCCTAATTTACCATAATGGAGAATGAAAATAAAAGATTAAATTATTTATCATGATATTATTGAGCAGTTTTATGTTTCTTGTTCTTAATTATGAAAACTAATGAGTAGGACATTTTCTAATTCCCTAAGCATATCCAACTATTTAATTTGATTTTTGCTTTTATGAGGTCTATAATTATTCTCTCCATGGTTAATTGTCCACGGTAGGGGGAAGAATGGTTTCCCACATCATTACTAAGTTGCAAAAATCTCACTTATCAAAAATAATTAATATTAATATTAATTTCTAGATTAAATATGCCAGCTCTTACCAGTCTTATGCTAGACTTCAGTAAACCCATGGCCTCACAGAATCAGTGACAAGGTAGGAATTCATCAAATGAAATAAATCAAATCTAACTTCTTTTATGGATTCTGGTTCATAGGAAACTTCTTTGATACTCTGATGGGTGCTGAAGCACATTTGTAGATATTAAGTGAAGATAAGAAGATGAATATTAGGACTTGCCTTGTGATCCAATGGTTAAGAATCCACCTGCTAATGCAGGGGACAGGACTTTGATCCATGGTCTGGGAAGATCCCACACAGGGTGGGGCAACTAAGCCCGTGTGCCACAACTACTGAAGCCTGTATGCCTAAAGCCTGAGCTCCACAACAAGAGACGCCACCGCAACAAAGAGAAGCCCCTATTCATCACAACTAGAGAAAGCTGGTGCAAAGCAATGATGATGCAGAGCAGCCATAAATAAATAAAATTCAGGGGAAAAAATGATGAGTATTCTTGGATCAGCTCTCACCCTTAGTTAGATATGTCTCTTCTAGGACTTCCCTCAGGATCCAGCGGTTAAGAATCCACCTGCCAATGCAGGGGACATGGGTTCTATCCCTGGTCTGGGAAGATCCCACAAGGTGCAGAGGAGTGACCCAATCATCAAAACTGCTGAGCCCACGCTCTAGAGCCTGCAAGCTGCAACTACTGGGCCTGCTTGTTGCAACTACCAAAGCCGATGCACCTAGAGCCTGTGCTTTGCAACAGGAGAGGCCACCACAGAGGAGTGCCCCTGCTCACCACAACTGGAGAAAGCCCTCCAGCAGCAACGAAGACCCAGTGCAACCAAGATGTAAAAACGATATTTTTTTGAAAAAGAAAATATCTCTTCAATTGTCACGGCACACAGCCAAAACTTACATTTTTGGAATCCTGTATCATTTACACCATTATTTAGAATCAAGCTTACCTTCCAGCTGCCAATAGACCCATAGATGCAGTTTCCTTAACTTACTTCAACCACTTCTGCCCCTGATTGAAGGTGGGCTTGAGTTCCATATATGTCAATGTATTAATGTCAAGGCTGTTGCATCTCCCACCAGATGTTAACCTCTGAGTCAGGATTTACTAGACAGAAAATTCTATACAAAGTGTCTTCTCGGAATTCTCAAAGAAGTAGGCTTTCCAACAACTCTACAAGAAGCACAGTGATTGATGCCTTTGCTTATATCTGCCTGTTCTTTCTGGAAGAATTTTCATGCATAATCCACAGACTGGGGAAAAAAAAGCCATTCTAACGATCAGATATCAGCATGTATGGAAATAGATATAGAAAAAAAAATGTACAATTTTCACAAATATTCCAGGGGAAGGAGTGAAATTCCTTAATGAATTTGCAGTGAAAACAGTGAATGGAAGCTGATCAGTGTTGTCAGTTTCCCGGGGTCTGTGCATGTCTGCTGGTGGCCTGGGACTCCATGTCCTCCATGATCATCTACCCAATAGCAGCAAACTTTTGCCTCATAAAAAGCATCACTTATCTTGGACAGGACATCAAGGCAGATTTCTCAACTGAGCAAGTGAGAAGGGAAGTAACTGTTGTGAGCCTATTGTGACATTCTATCATATTTAATAACACAGTTGCTTCCGTGAATGATTAAAGACAAAGAGATACAAAACACACGGGTGCTTAGACACGAGGTTATTTACCCACAAACTGATCACAGCTTCATTGTTTCCGCATGCTATGATTTCCATGTTATTACCTGAAAGGTGATGACTGCCCCTGACAGAGAGCCAGTGCATTTCCTGAAGATCATGCACACTGAACCTCTTGTCACTGGGAAAAAAGTGATCCCTGTGCAGACTCCGCTGTGGCAAGGCTAGCACAGGCTTGCTGTAAAACCAGAGGCATGTCCACCTTTCACTAATTAGCTAATGGCTACTTCAAATACCCTGTCCATTCACTCATCAGAATTAGCCCCTGTCCAGTGCCAGGTAGCATGTGATTCCCAGCCAATACCACATGTACAGGATACACACAGGATACACTTAGACTAAAAATATATTCTTTGTTCATCTGAGATTCAAACTGAGCTGGGAGTGCTGCATTTTTATGTGCTGAAGCGCACAACACTAGCCTTCAGTTAGTATGTAGTCTGGTGGGGATAGTCAATACATAATAGCAGCACAGTGTGATCACCACGCAGTTGCAGGTACAAACTGAAGCATAAATGACAGTGAGCACTGGTCCAGGGATTTCCCTGGTGGTTCAGTGGCCAAGACTCCAGGCTCCTAATGAAAGGGGCCTGGGTTCAATCCCTGGTCAAGGAACTAGATCCCACAGCTAAGAGTTCACATACTGCAACTAAAAATTCAGCATGCCGCAAGGAAAATCGAAGATCCAGTGTGCTGCAACAAAGACCCGATGCAGGCAAATAAATATAATTAATTAACTAATTTTTTTAAAAAAAGAACACTTATCCAGGCAAAAGGAGGGCTTCCCACATAAGCTAGTGGTAAAGAACCCGCCTGTCAATGGAGGATCCTTAAGATATGCAGGTTTGATCTCTGAGTCAGGAAGATCCCAAGGAGGAGGGCCTGGCAACCCACCTCAGTATTCTTGCCTGGAGAATGCCATGGACAGAGAAGCCTGGCAGGTTACAGTCCATGGGGTCGCAAAGTTTCTGATTAAGACTGAAGAGACTAAGCACGCTTCCTCATAAATACCCCGCTTCCCTCACATCCTAGAGGTGATCCTTCTGAGGGGTGTGTGTGTGTGTGTGTGTGTGTGTGTGTGTTGCAGTTTTCCCCAGACTGTCAACCAAGTGATTGAGAGCCAGTAATCCCCGGTTGGCAGATAGCTTCGGGGAGCACCCTTAGCGCCTGCATTCTCTTCATGCCATCTATTTCCAACTTCTCAGCCGGTGCTCCCTGAACTTCCCGAATAAGCCCTCTTCACTGAAATCCACAGTGTTGGATTTTACATCGGAGGTGGAGAGGGTGAGGAAGAGAGCAGCCGCATCAGTGAGTTCCTTCCATCTGTTTACCATCCATCTCTGGGCCAAGGAGCAACATCCGTGTCACCTGCAGAGGCAGGCGCTCCACTGCCCTGGCGTCTGGAGGAAAGACGCGGCCAAGACGAAGGTTCTGGAGCGTCTTCATCTCCCTGCGTTTGCTACTTAATCAGCATCCAAGCCTCGCTGTCAAGAGTGATATATTGCTTGGAAGCCTCACGGCTCCTCCTGGGCTCTCGGGGCCGGGTGTGCTGGCAGCTGTCTCCACTCCTGCCTGCGACTCACGCAAGTCTTCCCGTAACAGTCAAAAACAAACTTGGTCCACCAATTTGGCTTTTTACACAAAGATGCTCAACACAATCAGTCACGTATCTCTTGATACCTAGTGAGGGTTTTAGGCGTTCTCATATAAAAGCCTCCAAAACCAACATCCCCTTTTTTCAAATGGCCAAAGTTGTTTTGCACCCAGGAATGAACAAACAGCAAGTAACTGTGCTCAGTGAGGAACTGGGAGGCGATAGGAGATGGAGGGCGTGGGGTCAGTGATCACTTGGGATTTTTAAAAATTCTAAGTGAAATGAAATGTCCTTGAAGGCTGGGAAGAGGGAGCAAGGCATGCTGCCATTTCACCTTTTAAGGCTCCAAATGAGCGTATCTGCCAAACAGAATTAGGGGACAAAGAGAACAGACTGGCTGTTGCCAAGGGGGAGGGGAGTGGGGAGGGGTGGAGTGGGAGGTTGGGGTTAGCAGATGCTAGGGTTTTTATACAGAATGGATAAACAAAAGGTCCTACTGTAGAGCACAGGGAACTATATTCAGTATCCTATGATAAACTGTGGTGGAAAAGAATCTTTTAAAAGAATGTGTTATATGTACATGTATAACTGAATCACTGCTGCACAGCAGAAATTCACACAACATTGTGAACAACTACTCTTCAGTTGAAAAAGTTAAGAGTGTTGTTTCTGGCAGAGGGCTAAAAAAGGAATCATGGAGACAGCTTGAGGATTCTTATCAAGGTCCCAGAAGGGGTGACAGTGGTGTGGGTCAGGGGGGTCGCAGTGCCCATGGTGACCTGTGCCCATCCTTTGCCAGCTGTTTTTGAGATGGAACTATTGGAACTATTATAATATAGAAGGACTTGAAGCCTGTTTAAAATTTACACATTTGGATAAAATCAATGTCTCTTTGCTGTTATGTGACATGTCACTATCAGACCTTAGAATATCAGTAGATGCTGACTGGCAACCTGAGAGGACTGTTGTTCAGTCTACCAGTGACACCTGCCCACTGTTACTCCTTAACAACCACCCTTATGATTTTAGGTCTCATTAAGTCTGCTACTTGGAGGTCACCAGGAGGAGCCTCAGTTCTGTCCCTCTGGGAGGCGGCTGCCATGCATCCGAGGTCCATGGCAACAGTGTTGTTCTTTGCTGTTGCCAAGACAGGGATCACCAGGGCACCTCGTTAGGGCAAGCCCTAAGCCCTTGCCCTTCTGGGCTCTGTCCCGCACTTAGACACCTGGGTCCTGGGCAGCCAATCTCATGTCAGCTGGGTCATCTCTGTCCTTGCAGTTTTTCAGGGAAAAACCTCAAATTCACCTTTCTTTAATTGTATGGTTTAGTTTAAAATACACTATCTTTTTTTTGGTAATGTTATTATCAATATAAAAGTGTATTAGGATGTGGGAAAGATGAATTGAGGGTTTTGGAATTAACAGATGTAAACTATTATGTATAGAATGGATAAACAACAAGGTCCTGTTGTAGAGCACAGGGAACTATATTCAATATCCTGTGATAAAGCATGATGGAAAAGAATATGAAAAAGAATATATATATGTATAACTGAGTCACTTTACGGTACAGCAGAAATTAACATGACATTGTAAATCAACTAGATTTCAATGAAAACTTTAAAAAGTGTATTAAATGAACAATTTAAATGTCTTCAGTAATAGCAAATAAATAACATGAGAGATTGAAGAAGCATAGCTCTCATTTTTCTGGGGGGTTGTGGCCCCATTCTTCCTGCACCAGATAAACAAACCCATAGGCTGAATTCTTTTCAAAATTCTTTTAAGGAATAGTATTTATCTTTATTATCTTTGTTTCTCCACCTTTTACTGTGGTAGATGCATATAACCTAAAGTTTGCCATCTTAACCATTTTAAGTGGACAGTTCAACGGCATGAAACACATTCAGCATGTGTCTAGGCTCTGTCTTCACTAATATTTATTTATTTATTTGGCTGCCCCTGGTCTTAGTTGCAGCACAGGGGACATCTTAGTTGCAGGACATCTTCTGTCTTCACTACAGCTTGCAAACTCTTAGATGCAGCATGTGGGATCTAGTTCCTTGGTCAGGGATGGAACCTGGGCTGCCTGCTTTAGGAGCATGGAGTCTTACCACTGGAACACCAGGGAAGTTCTGTCCCCTTTAAACACTAACTACCCATCCCTCCCTCTCCCTAGTGCCTGGTACCCACCAATTCTGCATTCTGTGCCTATGATTTTGACTACGTAGGAAGCTTGTGTAACTGGAATCATACAGTATCTGTCTTTTTGTGATTAATTCACATTGGCACCCCACTCCAGTACTCTTGCCTGAAAAATCCCATGGACAGAGGAGCGTGGTGGGTTGCAGTACATGGTGTCGCTAAGAGTCGGACACGACTGAGCGAATTCACTTTCACTTTTCACTTTCATGCATTGGAGAAGGAAATGGCAACCCACTCCAGTGTTCTTGCCTGGAGAATTCCAGGGACGGCAGTGCCTGGTGGGCTGCCGTCTACGGGGTCACACAGAGTCAGACACGACTGAAGCAACTTAGCAGCAGCAGCAGCTCACGGTTCATCTATGTTGTAGCATAGATTGTTGTTCCTTCTATTTTGAAGCTGAATGTCATTCCACTGTATGAATAGACAGCATTTTGTTTATCTACTCATTCCATCAATGGACACCTGGATCCTCCCAAACACCAGCTAGACGATCATATTTCTCATCACCATTTATGCAACTGTTGCTAAAATTCCCACCAGCATGGTCCCCCTTTACATTTCCAAAATTTCCCATTAAGACTATTACTCAGCCATAAAAAGGAAGGAAATTGAATCATTTGTAGAGACATGGATGTGCCTAGGTTCGTTCTTACTACAGAGCGAAGTAAGTCAAAAAGAGATAAACAAGTATCGAATACTAACACATATACGTAGAATCTAGAAAAATGGTATAGAAGATTTTATTTGCAAAGCAGAAGTAGAGAACAAATACAGAATACAAATGTAGAGAACAAATGTGTGGATACCAAGGGGAAAGGAGGAGGGTGGGATGAATTGGGAGACTGGGATTCACACATATTCATACATACATGCACATATATGAAACAGGTAGCAATAGGAACGTACTGTATAGCTCAGGGAACTCCACTCAGTGCTCTGTGGTGATCTAAATGGGAAGAAAGTCCAAAATAGAGGGTCTATATGTATATGTATAGTTGATTCACTTTGCTGTAGAGTAGAAACTAACACAACTTTGTGAAGGAACTATACTCCAATAAAAATTAATTTTAAAATTCCCATTTAAATGGAACTTTCCTAAATTCAACCAGTCTGCTAACAATTACTGAACAGATTATTCCAAATAAGTTGTCCTGTTACCGACCTGCCATCTTGGGAATGGAAATGGGGTGTTGAGTGATGATAAAATAAATGGATGCGTTTTTATGTGGGAAGCCATTGGAAAGAAAGTTACACATATCTCAACTCGTTTCTTTTGAAGCTGTCGATATTTTGACTGCACAGTAAGGTTTTGCTCTGGTTACTATGAAAGTTTGCGAGTTCATAAGTGATATTTTGCAAATGAAGGGACTGTCAAGGTACTTGAGGGGCCCCAAGTGGTGGATTCTACCCTACAACTGACCCTCAAAGCGTCTGCCTTTGGTACTGTGAGATTTGCACTTGGGTTTCCTCATAAGACCAGATCTTGCACAGAACATGAGAGCAAATAAGAGTTCTAGTTTGCAACCTTAAAGCCAAAATGGACAGGAAGGATTGATATCTTTGCTTTGCATATGGAGGGTCTCTGTGTGTGACTATATAACTTTGAACATGAGATAAGAAATTCCTTACACTTGATGTTGACTTTGGTTTCTTACATGGGCCTTGGGCAAAATTTGAATTGCACAGAATGCTCTTCATGAAGCAACAGCTGGAATATACTTGGCAGCAGCTGCTAACATAAATAATTCACTACTAATTGGTTTGAGGGGCACTCCTGAAATGGAATGCTAAGTTGGATGGTACAATGAAAAGTGGTAATATTATGATTATTTATTCCTATCTACCCTTGTTAATTACATCAAAGACAAGGCTAACGTTTCATTTTCAAAGTCTGTGAGCCCAGAATATTCACAGGTTTAGGAAGTAGAAACACTTGGGCGGGGGGCACCGTTCAGCTCAACCAAATGTCCTAGGTGTGGAAATGCAGGGCGAGTATTGATGGGACATCTGATTTTTCTCAAGAAAAGCCAGGGATCTGATTTTTATATAAAACATTGTGATGTTTTGAATGTTGTCAAATTTTCCTTTTTAGCAATAAGCCGTGGGCCCAACAACATATTTCTGTGGATAAAACCCAGCCACCATGGCACCATGTTGCTCTCTCTAATTTATAATCTCAAGTTGTTCTCAGTATTGTTCTGGGGGATGAATCTTATCTTCTTTAGCAGAAATTGGGTTACCTGAAGGCTGGAACTGGCTCAGACGCCCTCTGTGTGTTTTTCTCTTGTTCTGACTCTTAATGGGCTTTGCTCCAGTGTTGCTGAGGAGTGTTATGGAGGGTCTAAAACATTGCTGAACCCCCTCCGGTAGAGGGTCCTGTGGTAGCCTTGGAAGGAAGAGAAGTCCATCCTGATTGTCAGGCACCCCTGGAAAATTTGATAAAGCAGTAATCTTGCTTTTAAAACTGAAATCAAGCTACCTGGCAAATCCCACAGGACTCGTGTTTGCTTTGAAATATCATGAGGGAGAGGACAACTTCAAAGATGCTTTCCAAAATTATTGTTTATTTTTACAACACTAGATGAAAATGTGACTTTTGCAAATACCAATTGCGGGATTTCTAGCTATCAGTGAGTCTCAATGTATGCATATACTGTGAAAGGATGTTTACACCCAAAGCAGTCATTTTTATAATTGCACAATTTCAGTGTGCAGGTAAAACTAGTTGTAGAATGTGGTTATCACCACCTGGTGGCGCTCTTTGAGATGAAAAACTGGAACATCAGATATTCCCGCACAGAAATGAGAGGCTGGTCGTTTTCCCAGGTGATTTCACTGTGTACGCAAAGGTGAGAACCAGTGTCCTTGAATATTTCTCATTATCCCATCCCCTCATAATTCATTCTTATGCCTCATAGTCATATTGTATTTATATAGAGCCATTTTCAAAGAGCAGATCCCGTTTAAGATGAAGGTCAATGTAAAGACAAGGAAGAGTGTTGGTTAAGAACGGTGGCTCTAGAAGAAGACTGCTGGAAGTCAAAGCCAGCATTTGCGACGCTATGGACTGTAGCCCGCCAGGCTCTTCTGTTCATTGGAATTCTCCCATGGGTGGGTGGCCACGCCCTCCTCCAGGGCGTCTTCCCGACCCAGGGATCAAATCCCTGTCTCTTACATCTCCTGCATTGGCAGGCCGGTTCTTTACCACTAGCGCCACCTAGGAAGCCATATGTATATATATATATCTTTGTATTGCTGAAGCCTGGCTTGGAGGATTTTGAGCATTACTTTACTAGCATGTGAGATGAGTGCAATTGTGCGGTAATTGGAGCATTCTTTTGCATTGCCTTTCTTTGGAATTGAAATGAAAACTGACCTTTTCCAGTCCTGTGGCCACTGCTGAGTTTTCCAAATTTGCTGGCAGATTGAGTGCAGCACTTTCACAGCATCATCTTTCAGAATTTGAAACAGCTCAACTGGAATTCCATCACCTCCACTAGCTTTGTTCGTAGTGATGCTTTCTAAGGCCCACTTGACTTCACATTCCAAGATGTCTGGCTCTAGATGAGTGATCACATCATCATGATTATCTGGGTCGTGAAGATCTTTTTTGTACAGTTCTTTTTAGCCATGTGAAAGCGAAAGTTGCTCAGTCCTGTGCGACTCTTTGCGACCCCATGGACTATACACACAGTCCATGGAATTCTCCAGGCCAGAATACTGGAGTGGGTAGCCTTTCCCTTCTCCAAGGGATCTTTCCAACCCAGGGATTGAACCCAGGTCTCCCACATTGCAGGCAGATTCTTTACCAGCTGAGCTACAAGGGAAATCCAAGAATACTGGAGTGGATAGCCTATCCCTTCTCCAGGGAATCTTTCCGACCCAGGGATCAAACTGGGGTCTCCTGAATTGCAGGTGGATTCTTTACCAACTGAGCTATGAGAGAAGCCCATCAGCAATATATTATATAATATATTATTATATATTCATTAGGAAGTATGATATGATTATATGTATAAGGCTATATATATTATATAAATATTAGGATATATGTCCTATATATATATTTATATGCATCTGTTATATATATATTTAATTTGTCAAGTACAGGGACTTCCCTGGTGATCCAGTGGTTAAGACTCCACACTTCCAATGCAGGGACACAGGTTTGATCCCTGGTCAGGGAACAAAGATCCCAGATGCTGCTCATATGGCCAAAAAATAAAAAGTAAAAAAAAAAAAAATGTCAAGGGTAATCTTGACATATTCATTTTGCAGGGCTTCTGATTCCTTCGTGTAAGACAATAATTCTCCCAGTGCCTATTTGTTGAACTATTAAAAGAATTGTTTAATGTTTCTAAGACAGTGCTTGGCACCCTGATCTCTCACTTCCAGCCTCAAGAACTATGGGAGATAAATGTCTCAAATCCCTCAAAGCACAGCAGACTGAATGGACATGGTGCAGGTTATGCTCCACTCCTGATGGAGAGCTGAAAGAGGAAGACATTCAGAAATCCTGGGAAATAAAGGAGAGATTTTTCAGTGAGCCGGGCACCTGAAAGAGATCAAAATCCATAAAAAAGGATAGATAGTGGCTCCTCTGCTCCCTCAGTTCAGTTCAGTCGCTCAGTCATGTCTGACTCTTTGCAACCCCATGAACAACAGCACGCCAGGCCTCCCTGTCCATCACCAACTCCCGGAGTTTACCCAAACTCATGTCCATTGAGTGAGTGATGCCATCCAGCCATCTCATCCTCTGTCATCCCCTTCTCCTCCTGCCCTCAATCTTCCCCAGCATCAGGGTCTTTTCAAATGAGTCAGCTCTTCACATCAGGTGGCCCAAGTATTGGAGTTTCAGCTTCAACATCAGTCCTTCCAATGAACACTCAGGACTGATCTCCTTTAGGGTGGACTGGTTGGATCTCCTTACAGTCCAAGGGACTCTCAAGAGTCTTCTCCAACACCACAGTTCAAAAGCACCAGTTCTTTAGTGCTCAGCTTTTTTTATAGTCCAACTCTCACATTCATACATGACCACTGGAAAAACCATAGCCTTGACTAGATGAACCTTTGTTGACAAAGTAATGTCTCTACTTTTTAATGTACTATCTAGGTTGGTCATAACTTTCCTTCCAGGGAGTAAGCATCTTTTAATTTCATGGCTGCAGTCACCATCTGCAGTGATTTTGGAGCCCAAAAAGATTAAGTCAATCACATTATTATTTTTTTATTGAAATATTATTGGTTTGCAATACTGTTAATTTCTACTGTATAGCATAGTGATTCTATTATATGTATATATACATTCTTTTTCATATTTTTCCATTATGGTTTACCACAGGATATATAATATAGTTCCATGTGCTCTATAGTAGGATCTCGCTGTTTATCCTTTTGATATATAATAGTTTGCATCTGCTAATCCTGAACTCACAAATGTTTCCTCCCCCACCTCCTGTCCCCCTTGGCAGCCACAAGTCTGTTTGCTATGTCTGTGAGTCTCTTTCTGTTTTTTAGATAAGTTTCTTTTTGTTATATTTTAAACTCCACATAGAAGTGATATCATATGGTATTTGTCTTTTCCTATCTGAGTTACTCAACTTAGTATCATAATCTCTAATTGCATCCATGTTGATGAAGATAACATTATTTCATTCTTTTTAATGGCTGAGTAGTATCCTATTGTATATACATATATCTTCTTTATCCATTCATCTGTCAATGGACAGGTAGGTTGTTTCCATGTCTGGGCTCTTGTGAATAGTCAGCACATTATTGAGTTACTTCATGGCTAGCCCTGTATTAGAGGCTGAAGAAATTAAGGTGACACAGACACTCCCCCCCACACACATATCTTCTATCACTCATAGTCCACTCATAGTCAAAGGCTTATGGCCCACGTTGTAAAGAATCTGCCTGAAACGCAGGACACCCCAGTTTAATCCCTGGGTCAGGGAGATCCCCTGGGGAAGGAAATGGTAATCCACTCCAGGATTTCTGCCTGGAGAATTCCATGGACAGAGGATCCTGGTGAGCTACAGTCCACAAAGTAACAAAGAGTAGGACATTACTGAATGACTAACACACCATGTTATATGCAGAGTACATCATGAGAAACGCTGGGCTGGAAGAAGCACAAGCTGGAATCAAGAGTGCCGGGAGAAATATCAATAACCTCAGATATGCAGATGACACCACCTTTATGGCAGAAAGTGAAGAGGAACTAAAAAGCCTCTTGATGAAAGTGAAAGAGGAGAGTGAAAAAGTTGGCTTAAAGCTCAACATTCAGAAAACGAAGATCATGGCATTTGGTCCCTTCACTTCATGGGAAATAGATGGGGAAACAGTGGAAACAGTGTCAGACTTTATTTTGGGGGGCTCCAAAATCACTGCAGATGGTGATTGCAGCCATGAAATTAAAAGACGCTTACTCATTGGTAGGAAAGTTATGACCAACCTTGATAGCATATTGAAAAGCAGAGACATTACTTTGCCGACTAAGGTCCGTCTAGTCGAGGCTATGGTTTTTCCAGTGGTCATGTATGGATGTGAGAGTTGGACTGTGAAGAAAGCTGAACGCTGAGAAATTGATGCTTTTGAACTGTGGTGTTGGAGAAGACTTTTGAGAGTCCCTTGGACTGCAAGGAGATCCAACTAGTCCATCCTAAAGGAGATCAGTCCTGGGTGTTCATTGGAAGGACTGATGTTGAAGCTGAAACTCCAATACTTTGGCCACCTCATGCAAACAGTTGGCTCATTTGAAAAGACCCTGATGCTGGGAGGGATTGGGGGCAGGAGGAGAAGGGGACGACAGAGGATGAGATGGCTGGATGACGTCACCGACTCGATGGACATGAGTTTGAGTGAACTCCAGGAGCTGATGATGGACAGGGAGGCCTGGCGTGCTGTGATTCACGGGGTTGAAAAGAGTTGGACACGACTGAGTGACTGAACTGAACTGAACTGAATACACCATGAGCCATACAGGGCATCCATTGGCCTGTCCTGGGAGAGTAGAAGAAGATGTGGCATGTGCTTAAACTCCTGCCAGAGTTTCCAGACCGAGAAAAGGGAAACACATCTTGGATGTAGGAAGCAGTGCTTCCAAGGTACAGATGCAGGAGGGAGCTTATTAAGGGTAAATAAGGTGCAGAGTCTACCATGAGTGTATTTTTTCAGGATTCTTATACTCAAGTGACCGAGATCTCACTCGACCATGATTAAGCAAAAATTAAAATTAAGTATATACTTTGCCTGCTTTTGCTGAAAAGTACAGGAGAAAACCAAAATTCAAAAGTTGATTTATGGCAATAGGACTTCCATCTTTTGGGCTCCATTTTATTCCCTAGTTCTCAGGTAGACTCTTCCTAAGTGAAAACAAGATAGTTCTGAGAAGTGGAATACTGCCTGCTATATCAGTAAACAAAGGATGTCACAGTTATTACTACTGGCAGCCCTCTGACATGAGCCAGTGTGCCCTGAGGGAACTCGGGAAGGAAAGGATACCTGCCATAAGAAAGTGAAGAGGAACTAAAAAGCCTCTTGATGAAAGTGAAAGAGGAGAGTGAAAAAGTTGGCTTAAAGCTCAACATTCAGAAAACGAAGATCATGGCATTTGGTCCCTTCACTTCATGGGAAATAGATGGGGAAACAGTGGAAACAGTGTCAGACTTTATTTTGGGGGGCTCCAAAATCACTGCAGATGGTGATTGCAGCCATGAAATTAAAAGACGCTTACTCATTGGTAGGAAAGTTATGACCAACCTTGATAGCATATTGAAAAGCAGAGACATTACTTTGCCGACTAAGGTCCGTCTAGTCGAGGCTATGGTTTTTCCAGTGGTCATGTATGGATGTGAGAGTTGGACTGTGAAGAAAGCTGAACGCTGAGAAATTGATGCTTTTGAACTGTGGTGTTGGAGAAGACTTTTGAGAGTCCCTTGGACTGCAAGGAGATCCAACTAGTCCATCCTAAAGGAGATCAGTCCTGGGTGTTCATTGGAAGGACTGATGTTGAAGCTGAAACTCCAATACTTTGGCCACCTCATGCAAACAGTTGGCTCATTTGAAAAGACCCTGATGCTGGGAGGGATTGGGGGCAGGAGGAGAAGGGGACGACAGAGGATGAGATGGCTGGATGACGTCACCGACTCGATGGACATGAGTTTGAGTGAACTCCAGGAGCTGATGATGGACAGGGAGGCCTGGCGTGCTGTGATTCACGGGGTTGAAAAGAGTTGGACACGACTGAGTGACTGAACTGAACTGAACTGAATACACCATGAGCCATACAGGGCATCCATTGGCCTGTCCTGGGAGAGTAGAAGAAGATGTGGCATGTGCTTAAACTCCTGCCAGAGTTTCCAGACCGAGAAAAGGGAAACACATCTTGGATGTAGGAAGCAGTGCTTCCAAGGTACAGATGCAGGAGGGAGCTTATTAAGGGTAAATAAGGTGCAGAGGCTACCATGAGTGTATTTTTTCAGGATTCTTATACTCAAGTGACCGAGACCTCACTCGACCATGATTAAGCAAAAATTAAAATTAAGTATATACTTTGCCTGCTTTTGCTGAAAAGTACAGGAGAAAACCAAAATTCAAAAGTTGATTTATGGCAATAGGACTTCCATCTTTTGGGCTCCATTTTATTCCCTAGTTCTCAGGTAGACTCTTCCTAAGTGAAAACAAGATAGTTCTGAGAAGTGGAATACTGCCTGCTGTATCAGTAAACAAAGGATGTCACAGTTATTACTACTGGCAGCCCTCTGACATGAGCCAGTGTGCCCTGAGGGAACTCGGGAAGGAAAGGATACCTGCCATTTACCAACCATCAGACTGTAGCCACTCCCTACAGTGAGCCCTGAGCAATTTCAGGATGTGAAAACACAGGATTCTAGCCACACATAGCTGCGGTGCATACCAAAGAATGATTTCAGTGAGTCCAGACTCTTGCCTCTTCCTATAGATAGAAAAGCTCTCAATTAACTTGAGATTTCCAGTTTTCTTTAATTAACAGTAATATTTTATTCCTACCATCTGTCCTTTGTTGCAAAACTCATATATATCCTGGCTCCCCTGCTCACTTCCTTGTAGCAGTTCTTTCAGGGTTACTTGAGACACTGCCTCCCTGGCTTGAAGTCCTAAAAATTTCCTCTTCTTGAGATTTCCAGTTTTCTTTAATTAACAGTAATATTTTATTCCTACCATCTGTCCTTTGTTGCAAAACTCATATATATCCTGGCTCCCCTGCTCACTTCCTTGTAGCAGTTCTCTCAGGGTTACTTGAGACACTGCCTCCCTGGCTTGAAGTCCTAAAAATTTCCTCTGAATAAAACATAAGACTCAAAGTTTAGGTTGTGAATTTTTTTTTTTTTTTAGTTGACAAGTCCACGCAGTTCATAACTACTCACTTATCTCATTAAGGGCAACTGCCTCTCGATAGACCCAGCAAAAGGCCAGGGTCATTGACCTACGTGTCTGTCATTTATATAATCTCCATGGGGTGTGATAGGACTCAGTTGTAAAGAATCCTCCTGCCTATGCAAGAGAAGTGGCTTCAATCCCTGGGTTGGGAAGATCCTTTGAAGGAAATGACAACCCACTCCAGTATTCTTGACTGGGAAATCCCAAGGACGGAGGAGCCTGGCAGGCTACAGTCCACAGGGTCGCAAAATAGTTGGACACAACTTATCAACTAAACAACAACACCGTGGGGTGTGATGCAGTGATTGGCCAAGCTTGGGTCAGATGACTTCTTGCATCCTGGGGCTGAGGTTAACCCCTGCTCTGAAATGATCCAGGGAGATGCAGTGGATGGGGCAGGTGTGTCCTCCTAAGAAATTAGGTGCTAATACCAAAAGGGGGATTGTCTATGGGAAGAGAAAAGCTGGGAACACAAAACCAAACCAAATAAACAAAACACAGATGTCTCCTATGAGCAGGGAGACATTAAGTAATTTGATACTACTTGTGTTTATGTACAATGAAATTTTTTTCAAATGTAAGGCATTGAGCCATATTGAAATCTGCAGAAGCGGAAGTCCTAAAGGGAGAAAATAGAATAAACAAGGAGCAGGTAAATAGCTCTGTGTTTCGTGTGTGTGTGTGTGCGTGTGTGTGTGTGTGTGTGTGTGTGCATGTTTGTCTTTATTTTGGTTTTGTTTGAGGTTTTGTTTTGTTTTGTTTGCTTTTTTTGCTCTGTAATTAATGAAAATAAAATGCTGAAGCATTTACAAAAACAGAAGGGTAGATTGGTTCAGAAAACTGTCTATTGCCCACAAATTATTTGCAACACTGCAAGTATAGAAATGGTACAGAGAAATATAAGGATGCTATTTAAATAGCATTTGAAGTATTTTTTAAAGAAATCTACAAATTGCATGTAAAATTTTAAGTGCTGAGCATTTAAACTCACAGCTTGAAAAAAAGAATGGAAAGATAATAAATAGTGTGTATATGTGCCTATTTTTTCTCTTTAACCTTTTAAAAATAAAAGCTAGTCTTTAGCCATTAATGACTAAGGCTGTCCCCAACAGGGAATCGATCCTAATAGAGTCATCCCTGGACTTAGTGGTTTTGTCAAATTCCAGGAACTGATTTTCAAGTTTATTTATTTAAGAACAGACCAAAAGCTAAAGCTGATGAGTCATGATGCTAAAATGTATTAGCGGGTCCTTTGGGCACATCTCAGCTGTCTTGCTCTGTATAAAGGGCTGTGCTGATTAAACTGTATCTTTCATGACTGTCCACGTATGCTAAGTTGCTTTCATCATGTCCAACTCTTTGTAACCCTGTGGACTGTAGCCCTCCAGGCTCCTCTGTTCATGGGATTCTCCTGGCAAGAATACTGGAGTGGGTTCCATGCCCTCCTCCAGGGGATATTCCCAACCCAGGTCTCAAAACTGCGTCTCTTAGGTCTCCTGCATTGGCAGGTGGGTTCTTTGCCACTAGTGCCGCCTGTGAAGGCCATCTTTCATGTGAGGAACTGGAGAGAAGCCTGTTGCCCTCTGATATGGGCTGTGTGATGCAGCATTTCATTCAAGTCTGGTTACGTCTTTTAAGGGATGATGAAAAAATTACTTCTTCATTAGACAACACTGCGTTCACTTGACTCTGGTCATTATCATTAACAGGGGGAACATGCTTCATTTTTATTTTATCAGAAATTCAACTCCTTTGTCCCAGCAAATCTTCAGCACCCTGCCTAGTTCTTCCCTGAGGCCAAGTGGATGAAGAGTTTTTTTCCTCTGATCATTTCCCTGAACTAACAAAAGCACCTACCGTGGTCCACAGCTCAATTGCAGGGAGATCAGCTTCTGAAGAGCCTTATCTATAACTTCGTGATCATTCTTACTGGGAGATTTTTTTTTTTCCTTTGGGGAAAATGTCTTGATGCACTCTATCATTTTTTTGTTGGTATTTAAGCCCATTAGATCTAAAGGTCATGCCCAATTTAATTTACTCTAGAAGAAGTCTCCCCTGGAAATGACTTAGATGAAAGTATATATTTGTGATCAAACTGATGACATATGAAGGCAAAACAATCCTGTGGTATTAAAGAGATAGATACATACATGCATAAAGATTGATGGATATTGATGTAGAGATAAATGGATGGATAGATAGAATAGACTGATGGATAGACAGATTTGTACATACATACATCTATAATAGAGAGATAATAGATAAATAGGTTGATAGGTATATAAAAAGGATGGGTATAGATGGATGAATGGATGGATGGGTAGATAGACACTATAGCTATCATATAGATATGACATTCATGTATATGTTAGCACCCATCAGACTGTACGTGTTAAATATATGCAGCTTTGTGTACCTCACCAAAGCTGTTAATGATTTAAACAAAATGTGAAGGAACTAGGGAGCATCTTTCAGGGTACACGGACAAGTTTCTCCTTCCCCTCTTCCTTTACCTTCCCCTGAATCGGATCTCCAGATTACCCCAAGCAGCTTTGGTCCTGAATGGAATGCTGGGAGTGTTCTGTGTGGTCTGTCGTGATCCCCAGGGAAGCAGCCCTCAGGGCATCTCAGGGTAGACTCTCAGAACCACGAAGGGCCTGAGGACAGGGAAAATGTCTTGATGCACTCTATCATTTTTTTGTTGGTATTTAAGCCCATTAGATCTAAAGGTCATGCCCAATTTAACTCACTCTAGAAGAAGTCTCCCCTTGAAATGATTTAGATGAAAGTATATATTTGTGATCAAACTGATGACATATGAAGGCAAAACAATCCTGTGGTATTAGAGAGATAGATACATACATGCATAAAGATTGATGGATATCGATGTAGAGATAAATGGATGGATAGATAGAATAGACTGATGGATAGACAGATTTGTACATACATACATCTATCATAGAGAGATAATAGATAAATAGGTTGATAGGTAGATAAAAAGGATGGGAACAGATGGATGAATGGATGGATGGGTAGATAGACACTGTAGCTATCATATAGATATGACATTCATGTATATGTTAGCACCCATCAGACTGTACACGTTAAATATATGCAGCTTTGTGTACCTCACCAAAGCTGTTAATGATTTAAACAAAATGTGAAGGAACTAGGGAGCAACTTTCAGGGTACACGGACAAGTTTCTCCTTCCCCTCTCCCTTGACCTTCCCTTGATCTCCAGATTACCCCGAGCAGCTTTGGTCCTGAATGGAATGCTGGGAGTGTTCTGTGTGGTCTGTCGTGGTCCCCAGGGAAGCAGCCCCCAGGGCATCTCAGGGGAGACTCTCAGAACCACGAAGGGCCTGGGGCTGGCCTTGGCCTTGTGTGCCAGGCTTCTCATAGAGAAGTTGCATGGGATCGAGGCAGCTGAAACCATGGGACAAGGTCCTCATTGGTGCAGGTTTCCTTGGGGGATGATGACACGCAAAGTAATCCTTCACCTTCTTCCTTCATTATCTTTCTCTACAGTAGGTGCTCAGAACACCTATAATAGCCAATGAACACAATAGCTCTCGTCACCACCTTCAGAAACTCTCGGCATCATTTCCGTTTCCTCAGAAATGGCCTTGGCCTTGTGTGCCAGGCTTCTCATAGAGAAGTTGCATGGGATCGAGGCAGCTGAAACCATGGGACAAGGTCCTCATTGGTGCAGGTTTCCTTGGGGGATGATGACACGCAAAGTAATCCTTCACCTTCTTCCTTCATTATCTTTCTCTACAGTAGGTGCTCAGAACACCTATAATAGCCAATGAACACAACAGCTCTCGTCACCACCTTCAGAAACTCTCGGCATCATTTCCGTTTCCTCAGAAACACTGAGTAATTGCGCTTTCGCCTGCATGGGGCGGCTGATGAACTGTGCAGCCACGGAGCTCAGTACAAGCTTCAGCATCCTAGGGTCCACGTGATCCCAGCCGCATAGGAATACACACAGCAGGTCTCCCGCCCTCCAGCATCAAGCCCCACACTGATGTTTGGAGCTCCCCGTTGGGAAACACACACTGACGTCATCACTCTTTAAATTCCAGCTTGACATCTATGTTAGCATCTTTCACACTTTTGTAAAACCAGAGTCTTGGTTTTCTTGTTTGGAGCCTTAGAAGTAAAGGCGATTTAGCTGCTAGAGGATGACGTTGTGCCTCCGTATTTTTGTTGCTTAGTCGCTAATCATGCGACCTCCTGGACTGTCGCCCGTCAGGCTCTCTGTCCATGGGATTCCTCAGGCAGGAATACTGGAGTGGATAGCCATTTCCTTCAGGTTGTCTTCCCTGATCCAGGGATCGAACCTGCATCTTCTGCATCGGCAGGCAGATTCTTTACCTTTGAGCCACAAGGGAAGCCTCCCTATTAAAATGTATCCATTCCGAGGTATGTTTTCATGCTTCTGTGGAAACTTTCCTTTGAAGACTGTTTTCCAGGAGCAAAGTGCTTCCTTTGAATGTTGCAGGACAAATTGAGGGCTGTGGTTCAGCCACTGGCACAAAGCTACAGAAACTCACTTTGCTGTTACAGAACATGGGCTAATGGTGCAGGCAGGTGTGGAGGCTGCCATGCATGTGATTACACTTTCTAAAATTCTAACCCTCCCAGGAGGTTTCCAGAGCAATAAAAACAGTGAACCTGGAAAAAGTGGAATAGTGTTGTTTGATTGAGACTTCATGAGAAAGGACTAAAGTCTAGCCTAGAGTTCATAGGTTTCCTTTTCCTTTCTTATTTTTTGTTTCCTTCAAGAGATTTGCTTTTCTGTTGCAAAATAATTGAGGTACAATGGATGTTTGTGGATGCCAAAATATGAGAAGAGTTCAAAGCAGAGTCATGGAGAAAGCTTCAGTTAATCAAACACTCCAAGCAAGATTTCTAATAGAAAACAATGAAGGATGCATGAGCTGGTTTTTCTTTCCCTCCACCTTCAGAGGACAGGCAGTACCTCAGGGACCTTCTGAAGCTGATCAGTAAAGAATAATAGGCAGAGGACTTCCCTGGTGGTCCAGTGGCTACGACTCCACACTCTCAGTGCAGGGAGTCTGGGTTCGATCACTGATCAGGGAACTAGATCCTACATCCTGCTATTAAGACCTTGCTCAGCCAAATAAACACATAGTTTTAGAAGAGAATAATAGACAAGAATACACAATTGGGTCAAGTAGCAGAATGGTTTCTTCAGTTTAAGACTTCATGAGAAAGAACTCACCTTCACTCACGAAGGTGCTTTTGGTGAATACACATGTAGGTGGAGGAAAATACATACTAAATTGAAATAAAATGACTCTGAGTGTCTAACAACATGTAGTGGTGATTTAGTCGCTAAGTCATGCCCAACTCTTGCAACCCCGTGGACTATAGCCCACCAGGCTCCTCCGTTGATGTAATATCCCAGGCAAGAATACTGGAATGGGTTGTCATTTCCTTCTTCAGGGGATCTTCACAACTCAGGGATAGAACCCAGGTCTCCTGCATTGCAGATGGATTTTTTTTACCAGCTGAGCCACCAGGGAAGCCCTAACAACATGTAGAAATATCATCTATTAAATCTAAACCAACACCTGTCTGATGACCCAGGGGTCCTCCTCCTAGGTACATCCTCGAGAGAACTGAGGGATGGAGTTATTGAAATCCTACTCTGGAGCTAACCATCCAAAGCTATCACAGACTCCACAGATTAAGGGTAAAGTCCCCAAAAGGATGCCCTCACTTAAGATGCCAGTCACAAGTTCAGGGATCCCCAGACCACTTGTCCTTCTGACCAAGGTCCTCCTCCTAGGTACATCCTCGAGAGAACTGAGGGATGGAGTTATTGAAATCCTACTCTGGAGCTAACCATCCAAAGCTATCACAGACTCCACAGATTAAGGGTAAAGTCCCCAAAAGGATGCCCTCACTTAAGATGCCAGTCACAAGTTCAGGGATCCCCAGACCACTTGTCCTTCTGACCAGCTGGCTACAAATTAGGTGTTTTCTCATTATTTCCCTTCTAGGACAATTCAGAAGGCTCAGGAAAGCACTCTATTACAATTACAGTTTTATTTAATGGATACAAATCAAGAGCAGCCAAGTTAAGAGATACGTAGGGAGGAGGTCCAAACACAGAGCCTCTGTGTCCGTTTTTCCCTTGGATTCAGGACAGATCACCATCCTGATACATCTATTGTTCACCAACCAGGATGCTACCCAAGCTTTCCAGACTCTCTTTTGGGGATTCATTACATCAGTGGAACTGACTGAATCACTGATCCCATGATTGAACTCAAAGTGCCACCCTCTTCACCTCCTTAGCAGTCAAACTGATAGCATGTGGCTCAGTCTCAACACCTTGATAGTGTTTCATCTTGCTATCAGTGCCAACTCCTGTCCCCAGACTACCTAGGGTCCTACCATGGAGTCACTTCAATAAGATATACTCAGAAGAGGCTACCAAGAATACTACTACTCCTTTCACTGGGGAAATTCCAAGGATTTAGAAGCTCCACCCCAGGAACCTGAAACAAACACAAGACACATTTATTTCTTATATAATATCAGAGTTATCAGCTTTTTAATACATTGTCTCTGAAATACAAATTGTGTGATGATGGTAGGAGCCTCTCACTGTATTTACTTACTTCTTTTAACCTTTGAAAAAAAAATTTTATTTGTTAAAGTTTTTTATTTAATGTGGAGCTTTGTTAAATCTTTACTGAATTTGTTACAATATTGCTTCTGTTGTTTTATGTTTTGTTTTTTTTTGGCCATAAGTCATGTGGGATCCCGACCAGTGATTGAACCAGCATTGGAAGGCAAAGTCTCAGCCACTGGGCCACCAGGGAAGTTCCCCTACCTTTTCCTATTCAAGAGAGCATATGGCCAGGTAAAACACTGCTGCTGGAACGGGTATAATAAAATATTGCAGAGACCATGAGTTGTTCTCCATAGCCATTTTTCCATTGTATTAGAAGTATGCATTGTCACATCGGATGGAAAAAACCTGAACAAACTTTTTGGCCAACCCAATAATAACTCCAAGTAGAGCTGGGCATTTGAACATCCACAATAAAGATCGCATGTCTCAGGCCCTCTTGAAGCCAAGTGTGGCCGCCTGGTTAAGTTTTAGTCATGAAATGGAAGTGGAAATATCTGCACCTCCTTCCATATGAGGTGTGCTCATTTGGTCCTTCCTTTTCTTATTCCTTATTTCTTATCATCCATAAGGATGGATGATCCAGTTACAAAGCATGCCTCCCACCCCACTTCTTTGCGGTCCAAGCACCCAATTCCATTTGGGGAACACGTCTTTCCCGTTATTTGTCCTTGTGTTTTGGAAGGTCTCTACACGCAGATTTTGGGATTGGATCAGGGAACTCAGATAGAGTTAAACAGATGGTTGCCCCAGGCATGGAAATACTCTCTAAGTGTACCCAGATTGGTCTAAGCAAAGTTGAATTCACATGTTTTTTCTGGAGCCATTAAAGAGAGATGATTTATTTTCTGCTTAAAATGCCAAAATGGAATGGGTAGCCTGAAACAATGGGACCACATCATACAAACCCATAGATGAGTCCAACTCAGCAAAAAATTGGATGAAGGATGGAGGAAAACCAAGCGGGATGCTCTCATTTAAGCCCCAGGTTCTAGGAAGGCCTGGAGCCAGCCAGTTCAGTCCTTATTATTTTAATCACAAGTCAACAAAAAATCCCTCAGATTTTTTTTTCAGTTAAACAGGGTCAACTTGGGATTTATGTCACTAGATTCTGTAGAAAGTTCAAACTGATGGGAAAGAGGCCACCAGGTACCACAGGACTATGCTCTTTTTCACCCCATCACTGCCTTACTGGAAAGGCCATACCTAGTTCTTCTCATTAAATCCAGTGCTTTCTGGCAATGGGTGCTGATACTGACCAGGATTCTTGGCCCTCCCCCATCAACAGAAATTGACTAGAGGCTAGACAAGAAATTCAGGGCCCTTATTTGGGCCTGTGCTGCAGCAGGGGGAAGTAAGAATAAGCAACAGGTTCGCTTGCTTGCTTGCTTGCTCCAATGCAGGAGGGGTGAGCTGGTTCCTTACATGGGGTGAGTGTAGGTATGTGTCCAGGGGTCAGGCTAGAAGGATGGCTTAGGTGTTTTGCCCACTCCTTATGTGACATTGTGTGCAGGGGGCATGCCCAGTACCCTGCTTTTGTTCCTGACCCTGGGTTTTTGCTCCTGGCTCTTCAGAAGTAGCAGTTGGGTTTTTTAAATCTTTTTTAAAAAAATTAATTAGTTTGTTTTAATTGGAGGCTAATTACTTTACAACGTTGTAGTGGTTTTTTGCCGTATATTGACATGAATCAGCTGTGGGTGTACATGTGCCCAGAATTTGTCCCAACTGCGCTTGCAGTTATTTTTAGTCCCCTATAGTTTTTTTGTACTTTGTTGCTGGAAGAGAGTTTTGTGCAGGTGCAAGCACTGAAGCACTGCAGCAAAGGGTCCCTGGTCCTAGTCTGAGTGCCAATGCCTACATTTTTTGTTTCTTCTTAAATGGACTATCAACTCACTTGACATCACTAAGATGGAACCAATGCTGTGGGCAAGTTACTGCTGCATTGCAGAAAAAGATGAGCAGCATGTGGAATTCCTCAGCCTCCAGAGATGGTGATTCCAGTAGCCCGTAAAGATTTGTGCAATGCACTGATGCACAAGACAGCCAGGGGTTTCAGAGCATAGTTTCAACAGGAAATGAGCCACAAGAAATAAAGAACTCTAGGGCCATTTCTTCATTTTAATGGAAGGGTGATTTAATATGGTCTTCAAAGATAGCATTAACATTTCAGGAAAGGACAGTGAATGCAGGGAAACTTAATAGGCTACAAAATTACAGGGAACTGGAGACAAAAATGGATACATGGGCTTATTTTTCAAAAGAGACCATCAAGTAAAACAGGTTCTTGTTTAGAAAAAAAATCTGCTTATTTGTCGGCCATAGTATATTTCATGAGTCTAGTGTGATCAGAAAGTTTAGGGGTAAGGAAAAATAATAAGAAAGAAAGAAAAGTTTTAGTGATTAGTGTTCGAGAGTCTTCCTGATCCCAGCCAAGAGGAGAGTTTACACCTGTTACCTGCTCTTCATTCCATCCTCAAGCTCTCTCCTTTCTGACTCAAGCAGAGCTGGACTGTGCAGAGACCTAGGTGGCTATTATCCTGATGTACCACCCTAGTTATGTACATGGGGACTGGCTATCCCTGATTGGCTTTGCAGATATAGACCTGATGGACCTAGAGACTTGGGGTTTACCCCAGAAGAAAATGGAAAAATTTTTGTTTGCTCTTGTATTCTGATCAGTTTCTGGGTGGAGAAAAGGGAAGCTGCTTTTAACTAAATTCTTTTTTTAAGTTTTTAAAAAAGCATTTATTATTTAGTTTTATTTGGGCTGTGCTGGGTTTTCATTGCTACGTGTGGGCTTTCTCTAGTTGCGATGCACAGGCTTCTCAGTGCAGTGGCTTCTCTTGATGCGAAGCACAGGCTCTAGGTGCGTGGGCCTCAGCAGCTGTGGTGCTCCGGTTCAGCTGCTGTGGCATGTGGGATCTTCCTGGATCAGGGATCAAACCCATGTCTCTTGCATTGGCAGGTGGATTCTTAACCACTGGACCACCAAGAAATCCTAATTGCCTTTATTCTTAAATGACTAAGATTATGCTGTTACACTTCAGATGGAAATAAAGCATTTAAAATGAATAATAACACAACAGAAGCAGACTCACAGATATAAAGGACAAACTAGTGATTACAAGTGGGAAAGGGGAGAGGTGAGGGGGATATAAAGTTTGGGGGATGGGAGTACAAACTCTTGGGCATAAAATAGGTTCAAGGATGCATGTACAACATGGGGATGTAGCCAATATTTTATAATAGCTATAAATTGAAAGTAATTTTTTAAATTGTATAAAAATTTTAAAAGTTAAAGGACCACAAAAATTATCTTTTAATAATGTAAAACAGAATGACTGTTGAGTTTACTTATTTTAGGAAAAACATTATTTTAGTGCTGTTATTGTATTGCCTTTTTAAAAAATATAAATACTTGTTGTTCAGTTGCTAAGTCATGTCCAGCTCTTTGTGACCCCATGGATTGCAGCATGTTGGGCTTCTCTGTTCTCCATGTCTCCAAGAGTTTGCTCACACTCATGTCCATTGAGTCAGAGACACCATCCAACTATCTTATCCTCTGTCACCCCTGTCTCCTGCTCTCAATCTTTCCCAGCATCAGGGTCTTTACCAATGAGTTGACTTTCCGCATCAGATGGCCAAAGTATAGCAGTTTCAGCTTCAGCATCAGTTCTTCCAATGAATATTCAAGGTTGATCTATTTTTTTATGATTTCCTATTATTCTATTGCCTTTAAAAAAATATAAATATAGATTCAATTTTAATTAGAAAGACGGATCCAGAAACTGTTTAGGCCAGCTGCTACTGCTGCTGCTAAGTCACTTCAGTCGTGTCTGACTCTGTGCGACCCCATAGACGGCAGCCTACCAGGCTCCTCCGTCCCTGGGATTCTCCAGGCAAGAACACTGGAGTGGGTTGCCATTTGCTTCTCCAATGTTTAGGCCAGCAGCAAAGAGCTATTTTTCACTCTGGTGTTGGGGTTAACACAAGGTAGGTAACTCATCCACCATTCCAGGCAGATCCATTCCCTACCTTAGTTTTAGGAGCAGAAATCCTCATATTTGTGTCAAGGAGCTCTTGCAGCTGCTGTTTATGCTAATTCTTGCTTACCTGCAAATATGCCTGTGGATGTTTTGTGCCTCATCAGGCTTTGGAGGAATAATTCCCATCCTTAAAGGTAAGCTTCTATTTTAGCCCTATTGTGCACAGTGGGGTTTACATAGAGAGTCATGAGGGAGGACCTGGACTTAGGCCTGAGCGGTGTGTTTTGTGTAGCTTCTTCCATCAGCCTCAGTCATATTTGGAAAGGTTTTCCCTAGACTCAGATAAAATAGAAATCCATTTATCATTACATTTTCTTTCCTTTCTCTATTCTTTTATTTTTCTTTCTTTCTTTTCTCTTTCACTCCTTCCATTCTTCTTTCTTTCTTTCCCTCCTCCCTCCCTCACTTTTCTTTCATTTAATTTAGTTCTCATTCATCTGGAAGTTTGTCTTGTGCATGGTGTGAGGAAAGGATCTAACTATATAGTCTCTGACTGAATGACTACTCATTTATTTCAATACCATTTATTTTAAAGACTATGTTGCCCCCTTGTTTTGAAATGTCTTGTTAACCATAGACTATATAATTACATGCCTTTAAGTCTATTCAGAAGTTCCTATTCCAGTCCACTGATCTGGCAACTCATGTGCTAATGCCAGCCACTCTCTGCTCTTATTTATTTATTTTGATACTTGGTAAGTCTAATTTCCCCTCAGACTTACTTTTCAGTAATATTTTCCTGGCTATTCTTATGTGTTTACTTTCTATATTAAATGTACCGTCAGTTTGTGTCAGTCCAAAAAAAAGTATTAAAACGTCAATGACTTAAAATATTGATGATCTTGAGATGTCCTACTTAGAAAAAGAGAGACCATACAATGTTCAAGTTTATTTTTGTCTTGAGAGTTTTATAGATTTTTTTTTTGCATGTTGGCTTTGCACATTTCTGCTTACATTTATCCCAAAATACTTATCTACTTTGCTGCTATTAAAAATGAGATCCACAGGTTCTTTGCATCATCTATCTAGTTATCACAGATGCATAGAAATGCTATTAATTTTTTAACTTAATTTTATGTTTTGCAGGGTTCTTACAGAGTTTGAGTTAGTGTCCTCATTGGCTCTCTAGGTTTATGGTGAGGTCCTCTGCAAATAGAGACAGTTTTATTTTTTCTATCTGATTTGTATACCCTTGACTGTTTCATTTAGTCTTTCTTGACTAGTATCTCAAGGCTATCTTTAAATAATAGGGGAAATGGTGGACCGTCTTACATTGTTCATGATCTCAGTGGGAATCTTTCTAACATTCCCCCATTATGTAAATTTTTGCCTTTAATATTGAGATCTACATTTTTACTTTGTTGGCATTTTATATTAGGAATGTGCCAATGTTCTGTGAAGCATCTATGGAAATAACCACTGTCTATTTTTCTTCCCCTTCTTCCCTCCACTGCACAGAAAGGATGAAGAGCAAGGGAATTCATGGGGGAAGGAAGGAGTTGAGTGTCTAGGTGGGCTGGGAATCTCTGGGTCTGAGAGCTCTAAAGGGCAGGAGTGACCTCTGAACTGTCTGTACTGAGGGACAGAATGCAATCTGCCAAGGAGACATTCAAATAAAGATGTTGTGCTGCCATCTTGGGAATGCTGTTTCTTTGATCAGCCCAGAAATCCTTGCAACTTGCCATCTCTTCCCTTTTCCAGCACCTTTTATGTTCCTGAAATGGTTGAAAAGCTTTAAGAACCATTGAATAACTAACTGTTCAGATACTCCTTTGAAAATCTGCTTCCTGGTCTGTGGCCTTACTTTGGAAATCTTAATGTTTTGGTCAACACTTTCTGCTTCACACATGTTGAGCATCTTCTGTAGATAGTGGTGTGACATCATAAGGGCAAGTGTTTTGACAGGATTAATACCTAATCCATGGGTGAGTGAGGTGTGAGCATGTAATTGCATCAAATCTTCCCAACAAGGAAATCTACTAACACAGCAGTTCCTAACCTTTTTGGCACCAGGGACCAGTTTTGTGGAGACAATTTTTCCCATGGACTGGGGTGGTAGGGGGATTCTAGCACTTTACATTTATCGTGCATTTTATTTCTATTATTATTACATTGTGATATATAATGAATAATAGTACCATAATGTAGAAATCAGTGGGAGCCCTAAGCTTGTTTTCCTGCAACTAAACTGTCTCATCTGGGAGTGATGGAAGACAGTGACACCTGAAGTGTGGTTGCTTGTATCCAGCCTACTCCCTAATCTCATTTTGGTTGCTATCCCTGCAGAAAATCCTGCTTCACAAAGAAAGGGTGTTGGAAATGGAAGCAGACTTTTTAGTGCTTTTGTGGCAATCTCAGGATATTCTGCCTTTACTTCCATCCAGAAGGTATGGAGATTTGAAGTAGTCTTAAAATTTTAAGGTCATCATCATTTGCAATCTCAAGTCATAAAATGATTGATGGGGAGGGGCTGTAAATACAGATGAAGCTTCACTTGCTCACTTGCTGCTCACCTCCTACTGTGTGGCCCAGTTCCTAACAGGCTACAGACTCCTTCTGGTATCCTGGAGTTTGGGGACCCCTGTACTAACTGGACATGGAACAGCAGACTGGTTCCAAATAGGAAAAGGAGTATGTCAAGGCTGCATATTGTCATCCTGCTTATTTAACTTATATGCAGAGTACATCATGAGAAACGCTGGGCTGGAAGAAGCACAAGCTGGAATCAAGATTGCCAGGAGAAGTATCAATAACCTCAGATATGCAGATGATACCACCCTTATGGCAGAAAGTGAAGAGGAGCTCAAAAGCCTCTTGATGAAAGTGAAAGAGGAGAGTGAAAAAGTTGGCTTAAAGCTCAACATTCAGAAAATGAAGATCATGGCATCTGGTCCCATCACTTCATGGCAAATAGATGGGGAAACAGTGGAAACAGTGCCAGACTTTATTTTCTGGAGGGGCTCCAAAAGCACTGCAGATGGTGACTGCAGCCATGAAATTAAAAGACGCTTACTCCTTGGAAGAAAAGTTATGACCAACCTAGATAGCATATTCAAAAGCAGAAACATTACTTTGCCAACAAAGGTCCATCTAGTCAAGGCTATGGTTTTTCCAGTGGTCATGTATGGATGTGAGAGTTGGACTGTGAAGAAGGCTGAGCGCCAAAGAATTGATGCTTCTGAACTGTGGTGTTGGGGAAGACCCTTGAGAGTCCCTTGGACTGCAAGGAGATCCAACCAGTCCATTCTGAAGGAGATCAGCCCTCGGATTTCTTTGGAAGGAATGATGCTAAAGCTGAAACTCCAGTACTTTGGCCACCTCATGCGAAGACTTGACTCATTGGAAAAGACTCTGATGCTGGGAGGGATTGGGGGCAGGAGGATAAGGGGACGACCGAGAATGAGATGGCTGGATGGCATCACTGACTCGATGGATGCAAGTCTGAGTGAACTCTGGGAGTTGGTGATGGAGAGGGAGGCCTGGCGTGCTGCGATTCATGGGGTCGCAAAGAGTCGGACACGACTGAGTGACTGAACTGAACTGTACTAACACGTGCTGAGATTATAGAGTGCGTGTGTGTGTCATGCTAAATCGCTTCAATCATGTCTGACTCTGCGACACCGTGGGCTGGAGTCTGCCAGGCTCCTCTGTCCATGGGATTCTCCAGGCGAGAATACTGGAGTGGATTGCCGCTCCTTTCTCTAGGGGATCTTCCTGACCCAGGGGTCGAACCCACATCTTTTATGTCTCCTGCATTGTGGGCAAGTTCTTTACCACTAGCACCACCTGGGATGCCTGAGATTATAGAGGCTAAGCATGAAAATGGAAAGGAAGAAACAGCAAGGCAAGCTGGAATGCTTGTAAATTATCCCCCATCTCTCATTGACAGCTAAGGACTTGATAGGTGTCCTAAAAGAATAGTGATGTGGAGCTTTAAATGTCTGCTTTGAATCTTTGGTTTTACTGCTTTCTTTGTTTTGTCTCAGTGGTTTTCGTTTTCTACACGATTTATTATTACAGAGAACAATGTTATGTATATGAAAAACCTGTGTACTGCCTACTTTAAAGACATCTTAAGAGATGTTCAAAGGCCATTTTCTACAGGAGATTTCCACTAGGGTTCTGAATTTACAAGGATACACCGGCATTAGATATGATCCATTGAGTAAGTGTAGGAAACTTCATGGACTAAACAGAACTATGTAAAGTACCATTTCTGCACCCAAAGGATTTTTGTGTGAACAGAGGAGTTGAGTCATCATTTTAAAGGGTTTTATGCTGGTAACTTACCTAAAGTGACTGTGTGGGGCTGATGCCTATGGAGACGTCAGTGTAACTGGAGGCGGTGGGCAGAGTGTGAAGAGGAGATAAAGGTTCAGGATGGGAGGCAGACCAGATGTGTGCACTTTATTGTAAGTGGAAAATGAGTGATTCGTGGAGAGTTTTAAGCACAGAAAGACAATATATGACTTATGTTTTAAATAGATCACTCTGGCTGCTCCCTGGAGAATGGATTAGGAGATAAATATTAGTGAACAGGTGAGTTTATTGAAAGCCTTTATTATTCAGCCTTTGGCCTGAATTCAAGTCAGTCCTGTGCTGATTTTTAATCTCTGCCTTCCACTTCCCTTCTTGGACTACTGACAGTAGGAAACAGCTGTGAAGGATGTGACTTTTTAAAAGAAATTTTTATTGAATTATAGCTGATTTACAATGTCATATTAATATCTTCTGTACAGTGAAATGATATATATATCTATCTATCACAAAGTGTATATATATATACAGCAAAGTATATATATATATTTCATATTCTTTTAATGATGGTTTTCCACGAGATATGGGATATGGGATATAGTTTCCTGTGCTATATAGTAAGATCTTATTGTTCATCCATCCTATACATACTAGTTTACATCTGCTAATGCTAAACTCCCAGCCCTTCCCTCCCTCATCTCCTCCCCCTTGGCAACCAAAAATCTTTTCTCTTTATCTGAGTCTGTTTCTGTTTTGTAGATGTATTCATTTGTGTCATATTTTAGATTCCACATATAAGTGATATCATATGGTATTTGTTTTTCTCTGACTTACTTCAGTATGATAATCTCTAGGTCCATCTATGTTGCTGCAAATGGCATTATTTCATTCTTTTTTATGGTTGAGTAATATTCCATTATATATGTATATGTATACACACAATGGAATATTATATGAGGTATTGATATATATATGTGTGTGTGTATATGTATATATATAGATGATATATATCACGTCTTTATCTAAGGATGTGACTTTTAACCCCAGTAAGATAGATACACTAATCAGCACGTAGAATTGAATATCCCACCTCCAGGCAAAATGAACCACAGGACATATTTCAGTTTCCAAGCTGTCAACATGACTGTAGGGCAAATTATTTTCTCAGATATGAATGAAATACTCATAAATTAATTTCTGAAGTTGGGAATCTGTACTCAGACTCACAATAAAACCTCATGAGACAAGATATATGAATATGACTTAGGAAAAAGTGCTTGGTTTCTATCTCCTTTTCACTGGCCAAATAAGAGACTTACTCTGAGATGGACATTCGAAGAAATTTTGCATGTGTTGCTATAAACTTGTAGGCTACATATATGGTGCATTATCTATCCCAGTCAAAGCAACAGAAACAAGAAAAAAAAAGGAGGGGGGATTCTAGACATTGAATCAACCAAATTTAGCAACACTAAATCACAGTAACAAACTAATCTTTAGAGATATCTTGGCATGAAAACAATGGTCAAGAGAGAAAACTTTATCCGTTACTTAGCTAGGTGCAAAAGAATCCCAGAAATACAAAGATCTCTTCAAACTTCTTGAAAATTTTACCAACACACATCTTTAATTGACCTATAGTTGATTCACAATGTGTTAATTTCTTTATAGTAAAGTGATTCAATTATATATATATATAACTGAGTACAGTATATATATATATATATATATATGTATATATGCTGTGTTGTACTCAGTTGCTTCAGCCATATCTAACTCTTTGCGACTCCATGGACTGCAGCCCACCAGTCTCTTTTGTCCATGGGATTTTCAAGCAAGAATACTGGAATGGGTTGACAAATACATATATGTATAGAATCCGCCTGTAACACAGGAGACATTGATTCTATCCCTGGATCAGAACAATATCCTGGACAAGGAAATAACAACCCACTCCAGTATTCTTGCCAGAGAAAATCCATGGACAGAGAAGCTTGGAGGGCTATAGTCTATGGGATCACAAAAGTCAGACATGATTTAGAGACTATATATATTCTTTTTTAAAATATTCTTTTCCATTAGAGTGTATTATAGGATATCGAATATAGTTCCTTGTGCTCTATAGTAGAACCTTGTTATTTATCCATTCTATATGCAAAAGTTTATATCTGCTAACCCCACTCTAGCCCTCTCCCAACTTGTTCTCTTTTGGCAACAACCAGTCTGCTCCCTGTGTTTATGATTCTGTTTCATAGACAGATTAATTTGTGTCACATTTTAGATTCCACATATATAAGTGATATCATACGCTGTCTTTCTCTTTCTGACTTACTTCACTTAATATGATAATCTCTAGCTGCATTCATGCTGCTGCAAACAGCATTCTCTCATTCTTTTTCCTGGCTGAGTAATATTCCATTGTACATATGTACCATATCTTCTTTACCCATTAATCTGTCAATGGATATTCAGGTTGTTTTCAAGTCTTGGCTATTGTGAATAGTTCTGCTGTGAACACAAGGGTGCAGGTATCTTTCTGAATTATACTTTTGTCTGGATATATGCCCAGGAGTGTGATTGCTAGATCATACGGTAATTCTATTTTTAGTTTTTTGAGGAATCTCCATACTGTGTTTCACAGTGGCTGTACAAACTTAAATTCCCACTAACAGCCAACACACAAGTCTTTTGAGACTAGCCCAGCAACCTGGGCTAATTTCCTAATATCAAAACTTGCACTTTGGGGATATTCTTGCTTCATTTATTCATGCAGCAGCTTATGAAGAATTATTTCTCTTGGCACATGTGTCCTTTGTACTGTATCTCTCAGAGAGTGAAGCTTGAGTATTATATTCATCAGATGATTTTGCGATGTCCCTGGCATATCACACTCCTGTCTCTCATCAGCTTTTTCCTGCATGCTTTCTTCTATGTGTGGCTGTCACCTATGAAGCTCTTTCAAAACCATCAGCAGAAGAATGGTAATGCTAACAGGTGCACAAATTGCCCTCTTGGGACCAACTGTATTAGAGTTACAGAGTCTTGCATTGTTCTTGAAAGACATTTGTACTTAACTCATGCCATGTGCATCTGTGCATGGCTGGCAAATTTGTACTTGGAAATGGATATTTAGAACAGAACATTGAGTAGCTAGCTAAGCAGTCTCCTAAATTTATCCTTTGGAAATTTCCCCTGGGGACCATGAGAATTTCTAAATTGAGAAAAGGTGGCAAGCTAATAGCATTGGAAACTTGAACTCGGGGAATTCAGAGAAGAATCCAAATGCAAAGGAAGTGTTGTCACTACAATATGCAGGAGGCTGAAATGGGTGATTTCTCCATGAGCAAAAATCAAGTTATTGGTGCCCTGAGGGTATGTCTGAAAATAAAGTAAGAATTTCTGATCTAATACAGAAAATGTCCATGTAGACATACAGCACAGATTTTAGTTCTGTTGGCTCAGTCTTGTGACTGTGTAGATACAATTTTCTTTATATAAGCTTTTCAGATTGCTTAGTAATACAGAGTTGTCTGATGTTATATAATTTAAACTGTTTTCATATGATATTTTCTCAGATTCTGCTCTAATCTGGCAGCATTTCAACTACGGAACGTCTGAAATGCTAAGGTTTCCCAAGTCAGATTAAGAGTTTCCCTTTAAAAAAAAAAAAAAAATTCCTGTTTCATGATAGATTTGATGTAGAACCTTAAAAGACTAAAATTGTTTTTCTGATTCACACCCATTCTCTGTCTGCTTCCCCATACTTTCCCCACCATATTCTTCCTCCCTAAAGACCTGAACAAGGAAAAAAACTTTCTAATATCATCCAATTCCTTCCACTATAAAGGAGTATGCTTTAGAGCAATGCAGTGTCCATCCTGATTGCCTTTAATTCTTAGAATAACCCACTGGTTGATGCTGATTTCATTGTTTCTATTATTATTATTTTATTTTTCTGATGTGGAATCTGCGGTCTAGAGAAATCAGACCTTGCTGACCGTCATTTTAGTGAGTTGAACTGGGTCCCTCAAAATTACCCTGCAATCCTATCGCTAGTACCTGTAAACTTAACCTCCCTTGGAAACATTGTCTTTGCAGATGTAATGGAGTTCAGAGGAAGTGATTAGGGGACCCCTTAAACTAATCGGAGGCTTCCCAGATGACTCAGTGGTAAAGAATCCACCTGCCAATGCAGGAGACTCAGATTCGATCCCTGGGTGGGGAAGATCCTCTGGAGAAGGAAATAGCGACCCTCTCCAGTATTCTTGCCTGGGAAATCCCATGGACAGAGGAGCCTCGTGGGCTACAGTCCATGGGGTTGCAAAGAGTCAGATATGACTTAGCAACCAACAACAACTGAACTAATCTGACTGGAGCCCTTAGAAGAAGGGTGGGATTTGGACACTGGGACATAGATGCACCAATGGAAGAGAATCTGGAGCCTTTAGGAATCTTGAGCATTTGGTCCCTTCCAACCTTTAAATCCCATCATGCATTCTTTCCCCTGTTCTCATCATGTTCTTGTCACAGAGCCCTTCATATCTCTGCCTCAGAGAGACTGGATTTGTTTCCAATTTAGGGCCTTTGTCTCATTGACCTCTTCTTATGGAACGATCTGACAGTCCATCTTATTTTTCCTGACCCCTAATCTTCATTTAGATCTCAGCCCCAAACCCCCCATTTGGAGATTTTTTAAAAATTTTATTTTTACTTTATTTTACTTTACAATACCGTATTGGTTTTGCCATACATTGACATGAATCCACCAAGGGTGTATATACGAGCTCCCAATCCTGAATCCCCCTCCCACCTCCCACCTCATATCCTCTCTGGATCATCCCCATGCACCAGCCCCAAGCATCCTGTATCCTGTATCGAACATAGGCTGGCACTTCGTTTCTTACATGATAGTATACATGTTTCAATTTGAAATGACTTCTGTAGACCATTTTCCTTTCTTTCTTTCTTTTTAAAAATGTTTATTTATTTGGTTCTTAATTGTAGCTCACAGGATCTTTGATCTGCTTTGCTCCACATGGGATATTTAGTTGTGGCATGTGGGATCCAGTTCCCTGACCAAGGATCAAACCCCAGGCCCCCTGCATTGGGAGCGTGGAGTTTTAACCACTGGACCATCAGGGAAGTTCCATAAATTGTATTTCCTACTCATCATCTCACACTCCTTCACACTCACCACATTATGGTCAATGGAATACTTATTTTTTCCCCTTATGAGTCATATGTGCCTCCAATAAAATACAAGCTTTATCTGACCTTGGTCACCTTAATATTCTTAGAATCTAGAAAATAGCTGGCCCATAGCAGTCTCAAGAAGCGCCTGTGGGAATGATAAAATGATCTTCATACTCAGAAATATTCTACAGCAACAAGAAAACTTATCCACAACTCTGTGTACCATAATTGTTACCAAATTCAGTTGTATGGATCCTACTTGGCCCTAGTCCAACTGAGGCTTTTAAAATTTTTTTCCATTAGGTTTTGGAAGCCAAACAGTGAATCAGAAGCATAAGCTTTATTCAGTGGTGGAAGAATGGAGAAGGAGAACTGATCAGCTTCTCACCCACCTGGGAGAAGGATTTAATTTTAGAGATTAAAGACAAAGGGAGGGGGAGTGAGGCTAGTGATGGGGCAGCATATGCCTTAGTCTACCAAGGGAGGAGCAGGGCTTTTCAAGGGAGAGGATGCCACCCCTCTTTCATCCTCTTTCCCTTCTTCATGTCTCATCCTGCCTGCTGGTAGCTGTGTCATTTAATATGCTAATGTAGTCAAATCAGCATATAATGAGACAGGATATGTTGGAAGTCAGATTCAGTGCCATCTCGGTCCCAGCTGTTTCCATTTGGGTATTTTTGTTTGTTTGTTGGCAGCTTCCTTTATTAACTCTGGACCCTAGAACTAAGACTTATGCTAACTTCTGTTAAAGATGGAGGTTGATAGGCTTTGAGTAAAGATGTGCAGTAGCTCTGGCAACATAATGTTTTGCAAAAGAAGCCAGATACATCCAGAAACATAGGCTGTCAATCTTTCAGACGTCACAGGTTTGCTTAAGAAATCAACGAAAAAGCAAAGTACATACTTGTATGATTCCAATTCTATAAAGTACAGATATAGGCGAAATCAATCCATTTTCCTGTTAGAAGTGAGGGCGGTTGTTGTCTTTAAGTAGGCGGTAACAGGAAGGGAGCATGGGCCACCCAGGCTGGCCACATGCTGTTTCTTGAGCTTCGAGCTGGTCTCACGGGTGTAATGATTTTCTGAGTATTCATCATGCTCTAAACACCTGTGTTACAGTTTAATTCGGTTGACCTTCATATAATATTGAACTTGCTGCTTAACTTTTGTTTTGGATTGTTTGATTTTTGCCTTCTATATCCAAATTTTACACACACGCACACAGACACAGACACAGAGCACACAGAGCCTTCTGCTGGCTGGGGAAAGACTGGGAAGCGTTCTCCTTCCTAACAGTGTCATAGGGGAAAAGTACCCCCACGATTCTCCCCGAATCTCTCGGGAGCCCTCAGTTCCTTGTCTGAAAACTCAAGAGAGATGGCAGGGAGCCAGTCTTAGGAAGAGAGTGGGTGGCCCCTATGAAGAGGCCTATAGAGAGAGACTCTAGCTTTTATCTAGTTCGGTGCCACAAGTCTATGGTTTTCCAGGGGTTATTAATCCATAGACCAAGGGGACAATTACAGGACAATTTCTACACAGGGGAAAATGAGTAGGTATCAAGAAACACTCTTAATGGTACTTTCGCAGGGGCAAATGTATTCAAATGTATGCAAATCCAGAAATTCCACTTCTAGAAATTATCCTAGGGTATAATTGGACATATGTTCAAAGATATTGGGAATGACATAATTATCAATGACTATGAAACGCGACAAAAGTCCCAACATTATGAAACTAGATACATAAAATATACTGTTTTCAACTGAATTAAATGAAGGCATTAAAACTGATGCTATAGAAAAAAATATATAATACATTGTACAGCTTCATGATACAGTAAGTGAAAACAGTATGCTGTAATTATATGCATATAGCAAATAAAGAAATATATGTATTTATCTTTTTAATTTATTTTAGTTGGAGGATAATTGCTTTACAATTTTGTGTCAATTTCTCGTGTACAGCAATGTGAATTAGCCATAAGTGTGCATATGTCCCCTCCTTCTTAAACCTCCCTGCCACCCCCCACCCCATGCATTCTAGTGGAATGAACCTGGATAGCCTGTTATACAGAGTGAAGTAAGAAAGAGAAAAACAAGTATCACGTGTTAATGCATAAATATGGAATCTAGAGAAATGGTACTGATGAACCTATTTGCAGGGCAGGAATTCTCAGACATAGAGAACAGGCTTGTGAACAGAGCAGGGGAGGAGAGGCTGGGAAGAACTGAGAGAGTATCATTGAAACATATGCATTACCATGTGTAAAAGAATTAGCTAATTCGAAGTTTCTGTGTAACACAAGAAATGTATATGTTTCAGTTCAGTTTAGTCACTCAGTTGTGTCCAAATCTTTGCGACCCCATGGACTGCCCCACGACAGGCTTCCCTGTCCATCACCAACTCTCGGAGCTTACTCAAACTCGTGTCCATCAAGTCAGTGATGCCATCCAACCATCTCATCCTCTGTTGTCCCCTTCTCCTCCCGCCTTTAATCTTTCCCAGTATCAGGGTCTTCTCCAATGAGTCAATTCTTCACATCAGGTGGCCAAAGTATTGGAGTTTCAGCTTCAGTATCAGTCTTTACAATGAATATTCAGGACCAATTTCCTTTAGGATGGACTGGCTGGATCTCCTTGCAGTCCAAGGGACAGTCCAAGAGTCTTCTCCAACACCACAGTTCAAAAGCATCAACTCTTTGGTGCTCAGCTTTGTTTATAGTCCAACTCTCACATCCATACATGACTACTGGAAAAACCATAGCTTTGTCTAGATCGACCTTTGTTGGCAGTGCAATGTCTTTGCTTTTTAATATGCTATCTAGGTTGGTCATAACTTTTCTTTTAAGGAGCAAGCCTCCAGGAATATGCAATAAAAATTGTTGTTCTTGGTAGGTGTATGACATATATTACAAATTATTTGCATCCCCTAACTTCTGCAATGAATATATTTTTCTTTTGTAGCCATTAAAAATGTATATGAAGTTTATTATTTCAAAAAAACAGTTTTTGAGATGATTAATCTGAGGCTACAATTAAATAGTATCAGGAGTAGCAATGATAAAAACCCTTTTTAGCTTAAAATGTCCATGTTTGTTTGCTTTTTTTGTTTGTCTTCCTTTTATGCAACTGCCCTTTCCTATATGATCAATTTAAAAGAAGCAATATTTATTTCAGGCTATATAAGCTATATCTCTATTTTATTGTTGCTATGTAGAAATAATTTTACACCATTTGACTGAGATATGTAAGCGGTTGGATTGATTTTCCATAGTGGTGATAAACCACTTAAAAAAATAAGAACTATTCTTTTCTGGTTGCCTGGGGAAGGGAAGGTAATTAGCTGTCAGAACACTGACTAAAAGCCTCTGAACAAGTTCATGAAGCTGTATTCCAAAATTCAGAATCCCTCCTGTATCCATTGCCTTGTCTAGAAACCAGTTTGTTCCCAGTGAATCACACAGAAGGAGAGAATCTTAATTCTGGTCTTGCCACCAAACCTCAATATTGTAATTTATTTCTTCTATCAACAAAGAATACCAATCACACTTTCATCATGTTGCAAATAATATGTTATTTGAAATTAAAATACATTTTTGCCATTGCTAGAAGGAGGTTAATGAATACTGTGGCTCCAGATCACTTGGATCAATATCACTTTTCTGGAATCCTGGACCATCTCTTGTGGCTGGTTAAGGTTTTATAAAGTCCCAACACAGACTATTCCACTTACTCCCACTGCCTGTCTGGCCAGTGGAAAAATTGAGCATCGCCTCTAGCTTTTGGCTTTCCTTCCTGTTAATCTCCATCCTGGAGATCACTCTTTTTTTTTCTCTTGAAAATTGAGACCTCTGCAAAGAGTCACCTGAATAGAGTTCTCCCAGGCCTAAGGCTCATACCTGAGCAGCCCTTCTAGCAAGGATGGAGCACAATGGATTGACTTGTCACACCCAGAACCATTGCCTTTTGCTGTCAGATGGAAAGTAAAGAGCTTTGAACACAATAGCTTCATTTTTCTGCCCAGAGCTTCAACAGCATTTTTTTTTTTTTTCTATTACAGAAAGTTAGCAGAAATTGACACACTACTTTGAGATTTTTATATAAAGGGTCACCTGTACAGAGCAACGTGAACAGGGGAGGCAGAGTCCATAATTACCTTCCAGCCCTGCAGCCTCCTGCAATCATGGGAGGCCAACACGTGCTTCAAACCCTTGAAATTCAAGGCACAGAGATAACAAGGGGCTTCTGAATTCCTTAACCTAATTTCTTGACCTACTTTTAAACCAGGGTAGGGGGAAATTGTTATTTATTCTTGTTAAATGTGGAATCTTTATCTTGGACGTAGTGTCAGAAGTGTGTTATTATTTTCTTCCACCTGCAATGCTCATTTGTTGAGTCAGAAAATTATCTTGGAGGGAATAACAGACGCAAATCCCCAGGTATCTGCTGACAAGGAACACAGGTGGCTTTTCTTAAGCAAAGTAGGTTAAATCTAAACACAGACAAGACTTCCCAAAAAGTGACTTTGTCTTCCTCTTGGCTCCTGATCCCAATCAAACTTATTTCTTATGCATGTTGACTTCTATAAATCAGCTACCAGTTATTGAGGAATCTCCATTATTTTTGTTGAAGTCTAGTTGATTTTGCTCAGTCAGTAAAGAATCCTCCTGCAATACAGGAGACCGGATTCGATTCGTGGATTAGGAAGTTCCCCTGGAGAAAGAAATAGCAACCCACTCCAGTATTCTTGCCTGGAAAATCCCATGGACAGAGGAGCCTGGTGGGCTACTGCCCATACCGTTGAAGAGTCGGCCATGACTGAGGGACTAAATCACCATCACCATAGTTGATTTACAGTGTTGTGTTGATTACTGCTGTACAACAAAGTAATTGTTGCTGTACCACAAACATATATAAAATATGTATATTTATACACATATATATATGCATTCTTTTTCATATTCTTTTCCATGATGACTTATCACTGGATATTGAATAGAGCTTCCTGTGCTATACAGTAGGACCTTGTTATTTATCCATTCTATATATAATAATTTACATCCACCAATCCCAAACTCTCATTCATCCCTCCCCCATGTTGTATTATATTTTATGTCTTTTTGAATGCTGGACATTTTTATGGTAAATTCTTAAAAAGGAATTGAGGTAACAGAGAGAAAATTCAACTGGCTAAATAGTAGCCAAAACAATATTTTTAGGTGAGTGATATTTTCAGTTTCTATTAAATGGATAAGATGTTTCTGATGACCATAATTTTATTAGAGGAAAATCCTTAAGTCTCTGGAAATACACCCTTTATGCTACTACCCATGTATTCAAGAGTTATGAGTAAGGTTGAAATGTAATAGATGCTTCTGATTTTTCTCAGAGTTTTTCACTTGATCGGAAGCACAGTGCTGTCAAAGCAAATGTGTTCCCTACACATCTTTTGAAAATATGAATAGACAGGAAGTCAGGGAGATCAATACACATGATTACTCTTCCCCACCAGCTATGAGAGTGCCAGGGAGAGACATGACTCATCCCTGCCAGTAGAAATTGGATTCTAAGTATTGTTGAAGCCAAAAAATAATTTTAAAACCCAAGTTCATTCCTCCCTTTACAGCTGGATGACCTACAGAGGATTTGTAATCATGTGGGCCACAAGTTTTAGAGATGGGGTATTATTCTGAGCTGGGCTACTGTGTTTTTACATTTCTGAGCTTTAAATTGCTTCCATGATAGCCAAAACTTTTATTTAAAAATATCTTAAGTCAATTATACTTCCAATTAAGAATGAATAAAATAAAATACACCAAAAACTAGCCAAGGCCTGAAAGCAATCTAACTGTCCATTGACAGATGAATGAATAAAGTAGATGTGGTACATATATACAATGGAATATTACTCAACTATAAAAAGAAATGAAACAGAGTCATTTGTGGAGATGTGGATGAAACTAGAGAATGTTGTACAGAGTGAAGTAAATCAGAAAGAGAAGATCAAATATCTCACATTAATGACTATATATGGAATCTAGAAAAATGGTACAGATGAACCTATTTGCAGGGCAGGGATAGACAGGCAGCTGTAGAGAATGGACGTTTGGACTCAGTGGAGAAGGGGAGGTGGGATGAATTGGGAGAACGGGATTGACATATATACACTACCATGTGTAAGATAGAGAGCTAGTGGGAAGCTGCTGTATAGCACAGGGAGCTCAACTTGGTGCTCTGTGATGACCTAGAAGGGGGGAATTGGGGAGGGGGGAGGTGATCCAAGAAGGAGGGGCTGTGTGTATACACATAGCTGATTCACTTCATTGTACAGCAGAAATTAACACATCATCATAAAGCAACTGTATCTCAATAAAAAAAAATACATCTAAAATTACTTATCATCTTTCTCACAGATACATCTCTTCAAATCAAATTCTAACACCATGAAGAAGAAATTTGCATGTATTGAATGTATATACTTGTCATCCGTTTGCAAAATGCAGGATCCACCTGGATATGCATGGGTTTGCCTGGCCTCTAAAGCTCTCAACCTGCTGTCTTGGGGATCATTTACCCCACAGCACTCTTGTTAGGGAGTTAAGAATAATGAGTTGGTAACAGTGAATAAAATGTAGAGTGAGATCTACAAGAGCTTTGGAATACAGTGATCAATAACAGTGATCCAAGTGGTTAGGGCATCCGTGAGTGATACAGTCAGATCAAGCAGAATTCAATGTATAGTACCTTCACCCACTGGGAAATGAAATCTATGCTAGGCGCCTTAGATATTGTAATCAACCTCCTAGTCGGCACTTGGAGATCTTGTACTTTGGTTGGGAAGATAACATGCAAACATACTGAAGACGTAGACAGGACTCAGGAGCAAGACAGTTTGGTGTAGACAGTGTGTGCCATTGCTGTTTGGAATCATGAAATGAATGTGGTCCTTTAAGAGTGGACAATCCAGGATTCTTAGAGGGAACATTTCAGGTGGAAGAAGTGACAAGAGGAGGGGATAGAGATGCTAATGGTGTGGAGGGCAGCTCACCAGAGAGGTGGTGTGTAGGGGGCATGAGGGGGGCAAGGAGTTGGGCAGCCCAGGTATAGTCATGCACACAGAACTGCCTAGCCTGGCATGAGTAAGATGCTTAACCTCTAGTGAAAAAAAAAGTGAAAGTGTTAGTTTGTCAGTTGGGTCTGACTCTTTGTGACCCCATGGACTGTAGTGGGCCAGGTTCCCTATCCATGGAATTCTCTAGGCAAGAATACTGGAGTGGGTAGCCATTCCCATCTCCAGGGGATCTTTCTGACCCAGGGATTGAACCCCTGGAGATTCAAACCCCAAATTACAGGCAGATTCTTTACTGTCTAAGCCAGCAAGTAAGCCCTTAACCTCTAGAGCCCAGGTTAATATACCTTGACAACATATTGACTACCTCACTGATATTCACAAGTTCCACAGTGTTATTCCATGATACATAAGGGTACATTTAAGATTCAAGGTAATTTGGGAATTCCCTGGTGGTCCAGTGGTTAGAACTCTGAACTTTCACTGGGAACTAAGATCCCAAAAGACTTACAGAGCAACCAAAAACAAAAAAAGATTCAAGGTCACCTGGGTGCTGGATAGCCCAGCAGGTCCTCGAGTCAGAATGTGAATAGGAGCTTAGATACCAGAGCCAGACTGTCTGGGTCTGATCCCAGGTCTGGCTGCTCCTGGCCCCATGGAACACTTTTGCCTCTCCATACCTCAGTGTTCCTGTCTGTAAAATGGGGATGATAATAGCTCCATGTTGTCCCATGACATGTGGTGCTGTGGGAATTGCCCTGGAAATTCCATAAGCCAAAACAAACCTATTGTCCATTTTCCCTCCTTGAGGTCATAGTTCTTACTTTTGTGGAGTAGCCAAAACTTCATGTTCAGGTCTGTGTGATGAAAGCTGATTTTATTTCTTCTAGTCAGTACTTGAATTTTCCATGAGACTTATGACCAAAAGCTTTTAGACAAAATCAAGCATTGTTTTCTTTGTTGAGCTGTTTAATTCCAGCTACAAACTAAGCTCTGTCAGAATGAGCAGCCAAAGGTGGTTTAGAGAAAAGTAATCTAAACACAAGACTTAGTTGAGTTTAAAGAAAACAAGGCTGACGTGTTAAGTTGGAGGGGGGAGTCTCATAATGTCAACTTATGATATAACTAAATTTGGGGCATTTTTTATATTTATACAAAATTTAATAATGCTAAGTATTCACTTTCTTTTTTAAATTGAAACATAGTTGATTTACAATATTGTGTTAATTTCTGCTGTATGCAAATTGATTCAATTTTACATATATATAGTCCCCCCCCCCCCCACTTCCCCCTTGGCAACCACAAGTGTGTTCTCTACATCTCTGAGGCTGCTTCTGTTTCGTACATAAGTTCATTTGTGAAATACATATTTTAGATTCTATGTATAAGTGATAACATATATAATTGTCTTTCTCTTTAAGAATATTCATTTGAAATGAGATAAATAAATTGTGGTTATTTGCAGACGTCCTTAACTTATAAGTCCTTGAAACTATGCTTATGCATGTCCTTAGCAATATAAGTATAGCTGAGCCAGACATCCTGGAATGTGAAGTCAAGTGGGCCTTAGAAAGCATCACTACGAACAAAGCTAGTGGAAGTGATGGAATTCCAGTTGAGCTGTTTCAAATCCTGAAAGATGATGCTGTGAAAGTGCTGCCCTCAATATGCCAGCAAATTTGGAAAACTCAGCAGTGGCTGGAAAAAGTCAGTTTTCATTCCAGTTCCAAAGAAAGGCGATGCCAAAGAATGCTCAAACTACCGCACAATTGCACTCATTTCACATGCTAGTCAAGTAATGCTCAAAATTCTCTAAGCCAGGCTTCAGCAGTACATGAACTGTGAACTCCCTGATGTTCAAGCTGGTTTTAGAAAAGGCAGAGGAACCAAAGAAAAGTTATGACCAATCTAGATAGTATATTCAAAAGCAGAGACATTACTTTGCCGACTAAGGTCCGTCTAGTCAAGGCTATGGTTTTTCCTGTGGTCATGTATGGATGTGAGAGTTGGACTGTGAAGAAGGCTGAACGCCGAAGAATTGATGCTTTTGGACTGTGGTGTTGGAGAAGACTCTTGAGAGTCCCTTGGACTGCAAGGAGATCCAACCAGTCCATTCTGAAGGAGATCAGCCCTGGGATTTCTTTGGAAGGAATGATGCTAAAGCTGAAACTCAAATACTTTGGCCACCTCATGCGATGAGTTGACTCACTGGAAAAGACTCTGATGCTGGGAGGGATTGGGGGCAGGAGGAAAAGGGAACGACAGAGGATGAGATGGCTGGATGGCATCACTGACTTGATGGGCGTGAGTCTGAGTGAACTCTGGGAGTTGGTGATGGACAGGGAGGCCTGGCGTGCTGCAATTCATGAGGTCGCAAAGAGTCAGACACGACTGAGTGACTGAACTGAACTGAACTGTGCCATATACTTATTATATGTCAAATAACTATGCAAAAGATGTTCAAAGCTCATAAAAACCCATAGTCTCAGCTTTTCAGCAAGATTTCACTTTTTCTGGGAAAGTGAAACTAACCTAACAACTATAATGGGAATTTAACATAGTATTTCAGTTCTGCTCCCACCCAGCCCACAATCATTGTGTTGAGTCTAAATTTTAAGCTTCTCTCCTTTAGAAACTGGTTCTTCTTTAAAGACTTGAATCACAATTTGGTTTCAGACTACACAGCACTCTAGCATTTATAGTAGGCTCACACTCTCATGTCCAGTTTCCAAATGGGTTCTGGCCATAGCTAGACCCCTTAATGAAAAGTCCTCCGAATGGGATACCTGGATAGACACAATTACAGGGCTCTGTGCCATGTGAAACTGTAAATAGCCCTGCAATTTGTACTCATTTATGACACAGTAGGGGCTTCCCTGAGGCTCAGTGGTAAAGAATCCGCCTGCCAATGCAGGAAGTGAGGGTTCAATCCCTGGGTCAAGAAGATCCCCTGAAGAAGAAAATGACAACTCACTCCAGTATTCTTGCCTGGAAAATCCCACCGACAGAGGATCCTAGAGGGCTACAGTCCATGTCTAACAAAGAGTTAGACACCACTTAGTGACTAAAAAACAACAATGACACAATAGCTCATCAGTGGCTTCAATTTTCATTCCTTTCATGAACAAGCTCATCTGTTTCTCAGATAGAAGCCCCTTTCATGTTAGATGAAGCTCTTTGCTTAGAGAGATGCTCAGCAGTGAGGACTGGTGAGAAGTGAGCATGTGTGGTGTTGATGGTAGGGTGCATGACAGAGTGCTACCCCACATGTATTTTCACCCCATCCAGGTAGAAGCAGATATTATAGGACATCACATAAATCTACTCGTTTAATATGTAGTACGTAGAACAAGCGTACTATGCTTGTTCCAATTGCAGGGAAAATACAAAATAGATAAATGATTAAAATAGCCACTTCTGGTACTTCTCTGGCTGTCCAATGGATAAGACTTCAACTTCAGTCAGTGGGTTTGATCCCAAATTGGGTAGCTAAAGATCCTACAGGTCTTGTGGCCAAAAAACCAAAAACACAAGAAAATTCCAAAGCAATATTGTAACAAATTCAATAAAGACTTTAAAAATGGTTCACATTAAAAAAAAAAAACACAAAACTCTTAAAAAAAATAGCCATTTCCCCAATCTGCATGTGCACTCCAGTAGATATAAAAGGGAGAGAACAGCCCCTGTCCAGGATTCTGAGCAGACAGCAGGTAGGGTTTGGCAGCATAAGTCCATTACTTTGAAGAGACCCTCTTAGTCAATTTTATTTTTACCTGGAGAAGGCAAGGAAATACACTGAGTTTCCTGCAATCATGTGGCAGGTGGAATTATAGCAACTTTACCCTCTGCCACACCTCATTCCAAAATATCTGAAGTCGATGAGGCATCTAAAGTCTGATTAGGAATTGGGTGGTCATGAGAGTGAAAATGAGCAAGTGATGTGGGAAATGCCAGCTCTCTGACCATCTCTGCAGCATGGCTCTCCACACCCCCTGAACCACATCACTGCCCCATTTCTTTCACTTCCGAGCACATGTACTGGGATGTAGGCAGGAGGGAGATGAGGGACATGGTTTTAAGACAGATTAGAGCTCAAGTCCCTCTGTCTGGCAGTCCTAACCCATGCCCTGAAGCTCAGGGTGTTTAATTAGAGCTCTGCGAACCCAGGCAGATCTCTGTAGAAATAGATGCATCTAAGACATTGCCACCATCCTCTTTAGCAAACCCAAGAGCCCACAGAGAGCAGACAAACAAGTTCTTCTGGCAATGGTTAATAATAGAATGCAAAAGAAATATAGCAGACTGAGCTGATTAAGTTTCTTCTATGCTTTATTGACATAGAAATCTGCCTCAGTTACTGGTGAAAAGACATTTCTCAGCCATTGAGGATCTGCTTCCTAGAGATTCCCCCAATTCCTGTTAATCTTCTTAGATTTTCTTAACCAGTGTCCCTGTTTTGAAATGGTTAGGAAAGATGCATGTGTTTGTGTGTGTGTCTGAAAAAGAGAATGAGAGAGAGAGAGAGATTAAGGAGTAAGTCGACCAAGGCAGAGACGTAGGCACGGAGAAATATTCAGGGAAATGAATTTCCTCCAATCTTTGCTATGATTTTCTTTCTTTCTTTTTTTTTTAACTTCTCTTAGTCCAGTGTTTAAATGCAGTGCAAGGGCTTGGAGCTTCAGTAGGTGATGGGGGGTGGGGGGTGTCGGGGGGAAGGGGCACCACTGACCTCTCTGTATATTTTCTCTATTTTCATATAGAGACATGAGTAATTTAAAGTGTTCAATCAGGACTTCCCTGGTGGTGAATAAGAATCCACCTGCCAGTGCAGGGAATGTGAGTATGAAGCCTGATTCAGGAAGATTCCACTTGCACGGAGCAACAAAGCGCGTGAGACGCAACTACTGAGCTCACATTCTAGAATCTGCATGCTGCATGATGCAATTACTGAGCCTGTGTGCTGCAACTGCTGAAGCTCATGCACCTAGAGTCAGCGCTCCACAACAAGAGAACCCGCCGCAATGAGAAGCCCACACACCGCAACTAGAGCGTAGCCCCTGCAACTAAAGAAAGACTGCGTTGAAGCAACGAAGGCCAAGCACAACCAAAAATAAATAATCTTTAAAAGTATTTACCCAGTGCATTTTCATGTTTATAATTAACCTTGCAGTACCTGTATCTTAAGAGACAGCACATAACCACTAAAGTTTCCATCATCTTGTTTTTTGTTGTTGTTTCCTCACTGTGATCTTGATGTCAGTTTTGGCTTTGACTGTCCCAGGCCTGAGACTTCCATTCTGTAAAGAAGGATTTCTGCACTATTGCATCAACAGAATTTGGGCCAAAACTGTCTTCACTGGGTCATCATTTTGCATGTTTGTTGCACACCGGCCTTGCGATGCCACCCCACTCCAGTACTCTTGCCTGGAAAATCCCATGGACAGAGGAGCCTGGTAGGCTGCAGTCCATGAGGTCACGAAGAGTTGGACATGACTGAGCGACTTCCCTTTCACTTTTCACTTTCCTGCGTTGGAGAAGGAAATGGCAACCCACTCCAGTGTTCTTGCCTGGAGAATCCCAGGGACGGGGGAGCCTGGTGGGCTGCCATCTATGGGGTCACACAGAGTCAGACACCACTGAAGTGACTTAGCAGCAGCAGCAGCAGCACCCATAAGGTAGTGGCCATGTCTTGGCACAGATTTCTCATATGAAGAAATAAGGTACTTGATGTCACTGCTAAACTGGACCAAAATCTCACTCAACAATTTAGGAAAATATGTTTATTTCCAATAAATTTAATCTTCACAGATTTTTAGATCAAGTGTCCTGTACTTATGCTCTTATGAGTCTGTGGGTGAGAGGTCCTACACAGGCCTCTCTGGGTTAAAAATCAAAGTGCCAGGAGCATGCTTCACTTCTGGAAGTTCTAGGGGAGAATCTGTTTTCTGGCCTTTTTCAGGTGTTAGAAATTTCCTGCTTTCCTTGGCTCATGGCCCCTTTTTCCATCTTTAAAACCAGGCCAGTTGAATCTTTCTCATTTTGTTTATTTTGTCCACATTATTTAAATTTCTTTATCCTTATGATTATATGAAACCCACCCAGATAATTCTGGACAATCTCCTTATTTTAAGGTCAGCTAGTTGACAAGCCTAATTCCATCTACTCCTTTAATCCCCCATGTAACACATGTACATAGGTTCTGGAATTAAGACATGGACATCTTTGGGAGGGGTCATTATTTTGCCCACTACACTCTCCTTTTGCAACTCTAAAGCAATGCCGTCAACTTCTCAGCTCCTCCACTGAATATAAGAACTTACTACAAACAGTAAGAAGCTTCTCTGGTTTTATTGTTTTAAATTAATTTTTATTGGTGTAGAGTTGCCTTACAATGTTGTATTAATTTCTACTGTACAGCAATGAAAATCAGCTATACATATACATAAATCCCCTCTTTTTTGGATTTCTTTCACATTTAGGTCACCATGGAAGAGTTCCCTGAGCTATACAGTGGGTTCTTATTATTTATCTATTTTATACACAGTATCAGTGGTGTATATGTGACAATCCCAGTTTTCCAGTTCATCCCACCCTGCTCCGCCCACAAAGTTTCCTTGGTTTTAATCAATACCTTTCTACTTGGATAAGGACCCTATAATTGAAGTAGAGCAGAAATCATTGCCATAGCTAAACACATTGGAGGTTTTTCTATGACTATTAAAAGATATGCTTTTGTGTTTGCACATTTCAGCAGCAAAACAACCCCTGCCCTTTCTGACTAATCATAGAATTTTCACCACTGGAAATTAATGTTCTTAATAGTTTTACTGAAATAAAAAAACCATTAAATCACTCTAAGCAAAATATTTTTTTGTGAATGCCTCATGATGATGGTATAATATTTGATTTTTAGTTTTTCCTTCTTATGGTTACATATAAGTTTTCCTTTGGCTTTTGCAATAAAAGTTAATAAGTTTGGTTGTAAAGTGAAATTCCTTGTGTTGAATTCTGTTTCCCCATATGAGTGTCCCTTTATAAGGACAGAAGGATTGCAATGGGCTATTTTCTTTAGCACCAACAAAAATACAAGATATAAACAAAGTCCCAGTGACAGTTTCTTCTTGCAGCCCAGGTTATAATGCACCTAGCATGAGTTCCTTTCAAGGCAATATTAGATGGATCAGTTGCTTTATTCATATAGCCTTTTGTGCATCCTAAATTGTGGCTGTTGGGGAATAACTTATTAACTAATAGACTTCTTTTTTTCTAAAAGTCATTTTTTTTGTTAGAACTTCAGATAGAAGTGAGGACTTATATAAAAATAATTGAATCAATTTTATCAGACTAAAAATTTTAGAGCATATGTTTTATTTAACAATTCAGTTTATAAACTACATAATACAGCTCAAAACTTGTTGAGGACCTTGATAAACAATTTTTGTGGTTATGAGTTATTTGAAAACCTCCAGTTTAAAAAAATCAAGTGATCCACACTTTCTTATTTTAAAACATGGATTTATTGAGTTACAGTTGACATAGAAAGAACCACACATATTTAATGTGTACATTTGATAAATTTAGACATATGTAAAGACCCATGATAGCATCTCCACAATCAAGGTAATAGACGTGATCAACACCTTGGAAAGTTTCCTTGTATTCCTTGTGCTTGTTTGTTTGGAGCCATTACTTTCTTCCTTAAATATCTTCTTTGTCTGAACTACACTATGTTTCTCTACAACATAAGGGAGGAAATTCTATTAATCTTGTAACAACATTGCTTGGCAGCAATGAACACCTCCATTTTATACATAATGCAGCTGATGTAGTGGCAGATTAAAAGAAGTGTCCAAAATCATTTGGCCAGTATCTGAAAAACTGAGCCTCAAACAGAATCCTTTTAATTTGGTGGATTAGTCTCCACATATGTCTTGCTAATTTTTCGTGCCTGCTGGTACATTTTGCAAATCAGAAACAATACCCATAGCTGTAACTTTTGTCTAATTAAACCTGAGGATATTTGAGACAACTTGTGCCTGAGTCAGTGTCTGATCCATCTCCCTGGTGGGGAGTTCTAATTACCATTTTTTCTAATTTTCTAAAAAATATTATCCATGCCCAAGAATTGAATTTTTTCTGTAAAAGTGTAAAAAAAAAACCTCAAATACTAGACTATATCATATGCACAGACCCAGGAATATAATTTTAAAAAAGAATATGCATTTTGATTTAAAATTTTCTGTGTGAACTTGTTTGACTTAGTATGAATAGAATACTAGATTTCTAATTTTAAAAAATAGATACACAACAAGCAACAAAGCTTTACTGTATAGCACAGGAAACTATAGTCAATATCTTGTAATAACCTATAATGGAAAATAATCTGAAAGATAATATATGTGTATATGTATAACTGAATCACCTTGCTGTGCACCTGAAACATTGTAAGTCAACTATACTCCAATAAAAATATATATAGAGAGAGAGAAAAAAATAAATTGTCTCGGTGAAATCTACAATATGCTAACGAAAATTTAAGGTTAGCCAGTAAGCTAATATAAATAAAACACAATTTGAAACCAGTGGGAAAAATAATATTGAATGAAGAAAATGTGATGAAGACATTAGAAATCAGAAAATAAGAAAAAATAAATATCCAATATGCTTTGCTGCTCTAAGAGCCCAAGACTGGTTGTAGGGCAGTGTCTCAAGCTGCAGTCCATAACACACTAGTGGTGTGAAATGTTAATAGGTCAGAGCCAATATTTATTTTATAAATCAATTAGAGCATTCTAGCTTAGAATAGAACAAAACTGGGCATAGTAGGATGTACTTGACAACACTGCAGCCAGTGAGGATAAAAATAGATTTGTGAAATTTTGTTTTAGTATATGTGTGTGGACACATGTTTTTGTAAACATATATATTGCTCAAAGTATAAAATGTATTTCTTGTAGTGAGTTGTGATCAAAATATTTGAAATCCACTTCTTTAAAACTTATAATCAGGAATGTTCACAGTAAAAAGAAAAACTGTGTTGAATAATACTGATAACACAGGTTCTTATGATTTAATGTTATGATAATAATAGTACTAGAAAGTACATGAAATACTTAAATTATCATGTACCAAATTTCCAACTGCTCTACACTGATTAGCGTTAAATTCTACAACTCAATTCTGAGAGGTCGGTTCTATTATTATTCCAATTTTGGAGTCAAAAAACATCAGTAAAAAGAAGGTAGCAAGTTGGAAAAACAGAATTCAAAAACAAGTGGAGGGTCTCTTATTTTTGTAAATGTGACTGTTAATCCTGTCTCCTTTGCAGTGTTTCCTTCTAATCCAATTGAAAAGGTTCATTCACCTTTTTTGGGGTCTCATTTGTTTTACTTAAAAAAAATTATTATAATTGATTTACAATGTTGTGTTAGTTCCAGGTATATAGCAAAGTGAGTCAGTTATACAAAAGCTTCCCTGGTGGCTCAGAGGTTAAAGCGTCTGCCTGCAATGTGGGAGACCTGGGTTCGATCCCTGGGTTGGGAAGATCCCTTGGAGAAGGAAATGGCAACCTACTCCAGTACTCTTGCCTGGAAAATTCCATGGACAGAGGAGCCTGGTGGGCTACACTCCATGGGGTCGCAAAGAGTCAGACGCGACTTCCCTTCACTCTTTTTTAGATTCTTTTCCCATATAGGTCATTACAGAGTATTGAGTAGGGTTCCCCGTGCTATAGAGTAGGTCCATATTAGTTGTCTATTTTATATATAATAGTATATCTATGACATACCATAAAAAATAATGAAATAATGCCATTTACAGCAATATGGATGGACCTAGAGATTATAATGCTGAGTGAAGTCAGACAGAGAAAGACAAATAGTATATGATATCACTTTTATGTGGAATCTAAAAAAAAAAAAAAAAAGGAGTACAAATGAACTTATCTACAAAGCAGAAACAGAGTTTACAGAAGTAGAAAACAAACTTATGGTTAGTAGGATATAGGCAGGGGGAGAGATAAATTGGGAGACTGGGATTGACATATACACATCACTCAGTTTTCCAAGTGATGATAAGAAGGGAATAAAAATGACTTTAACAATCATACTAACATCTGACACATTGGTATTCTACAGTTATCCAAGTCACAGATTAGACCTGAGACCAGCAGGGACAGCGTTTGCTGGTCATCAACAGCTCCAGTGCCTTCTCGGTAGCTTCTGGGAGCCTCAGATGGGGAAGAGTATCCAAATGAGGAGACCTAAGAGAAAATGGCGGAGAAGGCAATGGCACCCCACTCCAGTACTCTTGCCTGGAAAATCCCATGGATGGAGGAGCCTGGTAGGCTGCAGTCCATGGGCTCACTGAGTCAGACACGACTGAGCGACTTCACTTTGACTTTTCACTTTCATGCATTGGAGAAGGAAATGGCAACCCACTCCAGTGTTCTTGCCTGGAGAATCCCAGGGATGGCGGAGCCCAGTGGGCTGCCATCTGTGGGGTCGCACAGAGTCGGACATGACTGAAGCGACTTAACAGCAGCAGCAGCAAGAGAAAATGGAATCATCCAAGTGATTAGACATGTCTGCTCTGAGCACATGTTGGAGAGAAAAGACATGCATAGAATTCTTCCACTTTTCATTGGTTCGACAAACATGTGCATCATGGTCTCAATCTGTGTTTGGCCTGGTGATGCTGTGATATACTGTGACCCAGAGGGATAGAGCTTCTGTCCTCATAAGGATTATCATCGAGTAGGACTATAAAGAAGCTGAGTGCCAAAGAATTGATGCTTTTGAACTGTGGTGTTGGAGAAAACTCTTGAGAGTTCCTTGGTCTGCAAGGAGATCCAACCAGTCCATCCTAAAGGAGATCAGTCCTGAGGGTTCAATGGAAGGACTGATACTGAAGCTGAGACTCCAATACTTTGGCCACCTCATGCGAAGAGCTGACTCATTTGCAAAGACCCTGATGCCGGGAAAGATTGAGGACAGGAGGAGAAGGGGACGACAGAGGATGAGATGGTTGGATGGCATCACGGACTCAATGGTCATGAGTTTGGGTAAACTCTGGGGATTGGTAATGTACAGGGAGGCCTGGCATGCTGCGGTTCATGGGGTCGCAAAGAGTTGGACACGACTAAGCGACTGAACTGAATTGAACTGAGTGGAAGATAGTCAATAAAACAGGTATACAGATGAATGTATAATAACTCCCAGAAGGTGATCATGCTCTAAAGAAATAGAAAGCAGAGGAATGATACAGCTGCCTGGAGAGATAATGGCTGTTATTTCAGTTAAGGTGGTCAGCGAAGTCTTTGTGAATGAAAGATAGAGTTTAAGCTCGTACTGCTCACAAGGACGTGACAGGCCAATAAACTGAGAGATGATGTGCTGTGGCAAGGAACAGAGCTTTATTTAGAAAGCCAGCAAACCAAGAATATAGCAGACTAGTGTCCCAAAGAACTTTCTTCCCCAAGTAAGAATTCAAGTTTCTTTTCAGACTCTATATGAAATCAATACCTTTAGACCATGAAATTTTTGCACCTTGTTTTTATAAGTCCCTGGATATGTTCCAGTGTCTCCTAATTTACAGTCTATGAGAACTTGAATTTGCATCCTACTGTTGTGTGAAAATTGTATAAATATTAATTATGTTGAATTGGATCAAGTTCTATTCAGGTCTACTGTATCTTTCTACTTCTCTGTATGTTCATTCTATTAATTTTTGAGAGTTTGATACTGAAACTCCAACTAAAAATCTTAATTTATCTACTTAATAATTATAATATGTTCTTCTGCATTTTCCAAGTCTCCTGTAAATGTATTATCATACTTTCATAATGTAAAAAATAAAAATTAAAAGAAAGACAAACAGATGGGCAGCTCTAAATAAATACTGGCTTTGAAAATAAAAACAAACAAGCAGAAAGAATTCAGGTTTCTTTTATATTGAAAGGTGAGAGCGTGTGACTAGTTGCTGCAAACTTCTTGGTGTCAGAATCGTTTGTTCTTGCAGCTGTCCCCATAGGTAAGGTCATGATGTTCCTGTAAACCCTCAACGAGACAAATGTGATTCTCTCGTCTGCAACTTTTTGTCTCTAAGAAAATGGAAAAGTGTTATGCCTTTAAAGGTCAGAGCCTTGAGAAAGGGATATCCTGTGTATTTCAGGCTATAGACAGCACTCTTAACTTGTAGCAAAAGCAATAGATACAAAGGTTAAAGTAGAAGAAACTGATCCAATATAGAGTCAGAATTATTCTTTCCTATTGCAATATTTTTGCACAGCTATTTGTAAGGCCTCGTCAGACAACCATTTTGCCTTTTTGCATTTCTTTTTCTTGGGGATGGTCTTGATCCCTGTCTCCTGTACAATGTCACAAACCTCTGTCCATAGCTCATCAAGCACTCTGTCTATCAGATCTAGTACCTTAAATCTATTTCTCACTTCCACTGTATAATCATAGGGGATTTGATTTAGGTCATACCCGAATGGTTTAGTGGTTTTCCCTACTTTCTTCAATTTAAGTCTGAATTTGGCAATAAGGAGTTCATGATCTGAGCCACAGTCAGCTCCCGGTCTTGTTTTTGTTGACTGTATAGAGCTTTTCCATCTTTGGCTGCGAAGAATATAATCAATCTGATATTGGTATTGACCATCTGGTGATGTCCATGTATAGAGTCTTCTATTGTATTGTTGGAAGAGACTGTTTGCTATGACCAGTGCATTCTCTTGGCAAAACTGTTAGCCTTTGCCCTGCTTCATCCTGTAATCCAGACATCCTGGAGTGTGAAGGCAAGTGGGCTTTAGGAAGCATCATTACAAACAAAGCTAGTGGAGGTGATGGAATTCCAGTTGAGCTGTTTCAAATCCTGAAAGATGATGCTGTGAAAGTGCTGCACTCAATATGCCAGCAAATGTGGAAAACTCAGCAGTGGCCACAGGACTGGAAAAGGTTGGTTTTCATTCCAATCCCAAAGAAAGGCAATGCCCAAGAATGCTCAAACTACTGCATAATTGCACTCATCTCACATGCTAGTAAAGTAATTCTCAAAATTCTCCAAGCCAGTCTTCAACAATATGTGAATCGTGAACTTCCAGATGTTCAAGCTGGTTTTAGAAAAGGCAGAGGAACCAGAGATCAAATTGCCAACATCCACTGGATCATCAAAAAGGCAAGAAAGTTCCAGAAAAACATCTATTTCTGCTTTACTGACTATGCCAAAGCCTTTGACTGTGTGGATCACAAGAAACTGAAAAAATCTGAAAGAGATGGGAATACCAGATCACCTGACCTGCCTCCTGAGAAACCTGTATGCAGGTCAGGAAGCAACAGTTAGAACTGGACATGGAACAACACTGGTTCCAAATAGGAAAAGGAGTATGTCAAGGCTGTATATTGTCACTCCGCTCATTTAACATACACAGATTACATCATGAGAAATGCTGGGCTGGAAGAAACACAAGCTGGAATCAAGATTGCTGGGAGAAATATCAATAACCTCAGATATGCAGATGACACTACCCTTATGGCAGAAAGTGAAGAAGCACTAAAGAGCCTCTTGATGAAATGAAAGAGGAGAGTGAAAAAGTTGGCTTAAAGCTCAACATTCAGAAAACTAAGATCATGGCATCCAGTCCCATATCTTCATGGCAAATAGATGGGGAAGCAGTAGAAATAGTGGCTGACTGTATTTTGAGAGGGGCTCCAAAATCACTGCAGATAGTGACTGAAGCATGAAATTAAAAGACGCTTACTCCTTAGAAAGAAAGTTATGACCAACCTAGATAGCGTATTGAAAAGCAGAGACAACTTTGCCAACAAAAGTCCATCTAGTCAAGGCTTTGGTTTTTCCAGTGGTCATGTATGGATGTGAGAGTTGGACTGTAAAGGAAGCTAAGTGCTGAAGAATTGATGCTTTTGAACTGTGGTGTTGGAGAAGACTCTTGAGAGTCCCTTGGACTGCAAGGAGATCCAGCCAGTCCATCCTAAAGGAGATCAGCCCTGGGTGTTCATTGGACGGACTGATGTTGAAGCTGAAACTCCAATACTTTGGCCACCTGATGCAAAGAGCTGACTCATTTGAAAAGACCCTGATGCTGGGAGGGATTGAGAGCAGGAGGAGAAGGGGACGACAGAAGATGAGATGGTTGGATGGCATCACCGACTCAATGGACATGAGTTTGGGTAGATTCCGGGGGTTGATGATGGATAGGGAGACCTGGCATGCTGCAGTCCATGGGGTCACAAAGAGTTGGACGTGACTGAACTAAACTGATTGCAATATTAAGTAACTGATGAATTGATCAATTGATGCTTTTGAACTCTGGTGTTGGAGAAGGTGCTTGAGAGTCCCTTGGACTGCAAGGAGATCCAAGCAGTCAATCCTAAAGGAAATCAGTCCTGAATAGTCATTGGAAGGACTGATGCTGAAGCTGAAGCTCCAATACTTTGGCCACTTGATGCAAAGAACTGGCTCACTGGAAAAGACCCTGATGCTGGGGGAGACTGAAGGCAGGAGGAGAAAGGGACAACAGAGGATGAGACAATTGGATGGCATCACCAACTTTATGGGCTTGAGTTTGAGCAAGCTCTGGGAGTTGGTGATGGACAAGGAAGCCTAGTGTGCTGCAGTCCATGGAGACCCAAAGGGTTGAACATGACTGAGCGACTGAACTGAACTGATTGCCATATTATAGCAAAGACTTGAATAAAGTCAGGATGTGGGAGAATAATGTATTTCAGGCAGAGGGAAGATCAGTCAGAAATATCTTTAGTGTATTTGATATAACACCACATAAATAAAACTTCCCTAGCTCTGCTTCTCATTTGAACAGTTAATTTGGGCTACAAGTCTGGACATAGGAATGCCAGCAGTAGTTATTTTGGGGGGATAAGATGGTGGGAGAAGGAGAAACATCTTTTATTTTCTGTCCTGTGCATTTCAAAAATGTTAGAATCTTTTCCAATAATCACATCAGACTCTAAAATAAAAATATTAAATTACTTACTTTATTTTTGCATCACATACACTCTACCTCCTAATGCAATAGGTCTTAAGATTGTATGAACAGATAATTGCCAGACTAGTTTTCCTATGACCAATAGGAGAGCTTCTGGACAATGACTTTAAAATTTTTTTGATGTATTTATTTTCAGCTGTGCTGGGTCTAAATGCTGCTTGGGCTTTTTTTCTAACTGCAGTGAGTGGGGGTTACTCTCTGGTTGCAGGGCGTGGGCTTTTCATTGCAGTGGCTTTTCTTGTTGCAGAGAACAAGCTCTAGGGCACGCATTCTTCAGTACTGTGGTGCTTGGGCTCAGTAGTTGCAGTTCCTGGGCTGTAGAGCACAGGCTCAGTAGTTGCTATAGCAGGAACAAAAATGTGAGCCATTCTGTACTTTGGTTGTTGTTCTAATAAAGGATTTGCACAGTTGTACCAAGCGTGTTGTGTCCCTGAAAAAAAAAAAAGTGTGGCGCACGGGCTTAGTTACTCCATTGCATGTGGGATCTTCCCAGATCAGGGATTGAACCTGTGTCTCCTGCATTGACAGGTCAATTCTTTACCCCTGAACCACCAGAGAAGCCCCTGGACAACTATTTTTTTTTTTTTTTTTTAAGGAAAGGAAGCTAATGATTGCAAACTCAAATACTTGTGCTCTCACATTTCAGTGACCTGTGTAAAATTTTTATACCTGAATTCCTCACTCCCTGGCCCTGATTTTCTGATGCAGTTGTCATGGTAACATATGCAGATTCAGTAGATGTGCAGAAGTTCCAAGGTCTGAGATAAAAGAAATAAGACAGAAAATGGACTGGCACAGATGATGCTTGCAAATTGGGTCCTCAGTGTAAGGATTTCATCCATCATTTTAGAGGACAATGAACCAAGTTAAAACTTACTCACAGAAATCCCAAGTTATCAGCCGCACATCAGAGGCTGAGAATCCATCCAGGAGAAGAACCTGTATTTTTTTCCTTTGGACTCAAGTTCAAAGAGGACACAGTGAATGAGGGAGCTGACTCTAGAGTTGAAATTGAGCAACCACAGTCTTCATATACAGGTTGTTACAAAGCACAGATAACTTTGGATGGTTAGAATTGTGTTTCCTTGGAAATCCATAAAGGTTGGAGACTTTGGTATTTTGATAAGAAGAATTTTGTATCATTTTGGTAAATTTGCCATAGAGCCAATCTCTGTTGATTTTTCTGTCCACTTCTAGGATCATTTTTCTATTTGAGTCTATTATTGCTTTTAAAAATTGATCTTTCTATCAGTAAAAGAGAGGAGTGTCGTCATTTTCAGGGATACTTAATAATGCTTCAGAGTGCTAGAATGAGGAGTGGAGCTGTCTGATGAGGTAGCATCAAAGTGTTAAATCTGCTCCAAAAAAGAAGAGCTAATGCACAGGTTTAATTTTAGTGATGACTGAAATCTGAACTAATAGGCAATTGTAGGTTAATTCACTTAATAAAAGGTCTTTAAGTATTAGGAACTTAAATCGATATTCATTATCTATTTTATACTTAAATTCCTTTTAAAATTATTTTTAGATCTTTTATCTTCATTTTAAAAGAAATAATATAGCAGTAGATGTAAAGTAAATTAGCATTATTAAATCATCAGGATCTAGAATAAAGAAAGTTTAGTGTAGGGTATATATAGAACCTCTGTACTATCCTCTCAATTTTCTTTAAATCTAAATTTAAACTAAACTCAAATCTAAACTAAATTGTGAAAAATTAATATATTTTCTTGGCTATGATTCACAGTATGTGGGATCCTGGTTTCCTGACCAGGGATCAACCCACACCCCTGCATTGGAAGTGCAGAGTGTTAACCACACGACCATAAAATTTTCAATTTGTTTTAATTGAGTTCCATTTTTAACAGACTTATTCTTTTATTGAAGGATAACTGTTCTACAGAATTTTGTTGTTTTCTGTGAAACCTCAACATGAATCAGCCTTCAGTTCAATTCAGTCCTCCGACTCTTTGCGACCCCATGAATCGCAGCACACCAGGCCTCCCTGTCCATCACCATCTCCCGGAGTTCACTAAAACTCACGTCCATCGAGCTGGTGAGGCCATCCAGAGTCTTTTCCAATGAGTCAACTCTTCGCATGAGGTGGCCAAAGTACTGGAGTTTCAGCTTTAGCATCCTTCCTTCCAAAGAACACCCAGGGCTGATCTCCTTTAGAATGGACTGGTTGGATCTCCTTGCAGTCCAAGGGACTCTCAAGAGTCTTCTCCAACACCACAGTTCAAAAGCATCAATTCTTTGGTGCTCAGCTTTCTTCACAGTCCAACTCTCACATCCATACATGACCACAGGAAAAACCATAGCCTTGACTAAACGGATCTTTGTTGACAAAGTAATGTCTCTGCTTTTCAATATGCTATCTAGGTTGGTCATAACTTTCTTTCCAAGGAGTAAGCGTCTTTTAATTTCATGGCTGCAATCACCATCTGCAGTGATTTTGGAGCCCCAAAAAATAAAGTCTGACACTATTTCCACTATTTCTCCATCTATCTGCCATGAAGTGATGGGACCGGATGCCATGATCTTCGTTTCTGAATGTTGAGCTTTAAGACAACTTTTTCACTCTCCTCTTTCACTTTCATCAAGAGGCTTTTGAGTTCCTCTTCACTATCTGCCATAACGGTGGTGTCATCTGCATATCTGCAGTGACTGATATTTCTCCCGGCAGTCCTGATTCCAGCTTGTGCTTCTTCCAGCCCAACGTTTCTCATGATGTGCCCTGCATATAAGTTAAATAAGCAGGGTGACAATATACAGCCTTACGTATACATATATCCCCTCCCTTCTCAACCTCCCTGCCATCTCCCTCCCCATCCTACCCCTCTAGATTGATGCAGAGCCCCTGTTTGAGTTTTCTGAGCCATACAAAAAATTCCCATTGGCTATTTATTTTACATATGGTAATGCAAGTTTCCATGTTACTTTTTCCTACATCTCACTGTCTCTTCCCCTCTCTCCATGTCCGTAAACCTATTCTCTTATGTCTGTTTCTCCATTGCTTTCCTATAAATAAATTCTTCAGTACCATTTTTCTAGATTCATAATATGCATTAGAATGTGATATTTATCTTTCTCTTTCTGACTCACTTCACTCTGTATAATAGGTTCTAGGTTCATCCACCTCATCAGAACTGACTCCAATGCATTCCTTTTTATGGCTGAGTAATATTCCATTGTGTATATGTACCACAGCTTCTTTATCCATTCATCTGTTGATGAACATCTAGGTTGCTTCCATGTTCTAGCTATTGTAAATAGTGCTGCAATGAACAATGGGATACATGTGTCTTTTTCAACTTTGGTTTCCTTAGGGTATATGCCTAGGAATGGGATTGTTGGGTCATATGGTGGTTTTATTCCTAGATTTTTAAAGAATCTCCATACTGTCTTCCATGGTGGGGTAACAATTTACATTCCCACCAACAGTGCCAGAAGATTCCCTTTTCTCCACACCCTCTCCAGCATTTATTGTTTGTAGACTTTTTGATGATGGGCATTCTGACCAGTGTGAGGTGATATCTCCTTGTGGTTTTGATTTGCATTTCTCTATTAATGAGTGATGTTGAGCATCTTTTCATGTGTTTGTTAGCCATCTGTATGCCTTCTTTGGAGAAATGTCTATTTAAGTCTTTTTCCCACTTTTTGATTGGGTTTTTTGTTTTTCTAGCATTGGGTTGTATGAGCTGCTTGTATGTTTTGAAAATTAATTCTTTGTTAGTTATTTCACTTGCTCTTATTTTCTCCCATTCTGAGAGTTGTCTTTTCACCTTGCTTATAGTTTCCTTTGGTGTGGAAAAGCTTTTAAGTTTAATCAGGTCCCACTTGTTTACTTTTGTTTTTATTTCCATTACTCTAGGAGGTGGGTCATAGAGGATCTTGCTCTGATTTATCTCATGGAGTGTTCTGCCTATGTTTTCCTCTAAGAGTTTTATAGTTTCTGGTTTTACATGTAGGCCTTTAATCCATTTTGAGTTTATCTTTGTGTATGGTGTTAGGAAGTGTTCTAATTTCATTCTTTACATGTAGCTGTCCAGTTTTCCCAGCACCATTTATTGAAGAGGCTGTCTTTGCCCCATTGTGTATTCTTACCTCCTTTGTCAAAAATAAGGTACCCATAGGTGCATGGGTTTATTTCTGGGCTTTATATCTTGTTCCATTGGTCTTTACTTCTGTTTTTGTGCCAGTACCATACTGCCTTGATGACTGTAGGTTTGTAGTATAATCTGAAATCAGGAAGGTTGATTCCTCCAGCTCCATTCTTCTTTTTTAGGACTGCTTTGGCTATTTGGGATTTTTTGTTTGTATATGAATTATGAAAATTTTTGTCCTAGTTCTGTGAAAAATGCCATTGGTAATTTGATAGGGATCACATTGAACCTACAGATTGCATTTGCTAGTATAGTCATTTTCACAGTATTGATTCCCTACCCAGGAACATGGAATATCCTTCCATCTGTTTATGTTGTCTTTGATTTCTTTCATTAGTGTCTTATAATTTTCTGTGTACAGTTCTTTTGTCCCCTTAGGTAAGTTTACTCCTAGATATTTAATTCTTTTTGTTGCAATGGTGAATGGGATTGACTCCTTAATTTTTCTTTCTGATTTTGCATTGTTAGTATATAGAAATGGAAGTGATTTCTGTGTATTGATTTTGTATCCTGCAACTTTGCTAAATTCACTGATTAGCTCTAGTAATTTTCTGATACTATCTTTAGGGTTTTCTATGTACAGTATCATGTCATCAGCAAACAGTGAGAGCTGTACTTTCTTCTTTTCCAATCTGGATTCCTTTTATTTCTTTTTCTTCTCTGATTGCTGTAGCTAGGACTTCCAGAACTATGTAAAATAATAGTGGGGAAAGTGGACACCCTTGTCTTGTTCCTGATCTTAGGGGGAATGCTTTCAGTTTTTCACCACTGAGAATAATATTTGTTATAGGCTTATCATATATGGCCTTTACTATTTTGAGGTAGATTCCTTCTATGCTCATTTTCTGAAGAGTTTTAATCATAAATGGATGCTGAATTTTGTCAAAGGCTTTTTCTACATCTATTGAGATGATCATATGGTTTTCATCTTTCAGTTTGTTAATATGGTGTATCACATTTATTGATTTGCATATATTGAAGAATCCTTGCATCCTTGGAATAAACCCAACTTGATCATGGTGTGTGAGCTTTTTGATGTGTTGCTGAATTCTGTTTGCTAAAATTTTGTTGAGGATTTTTGTATCTATGATCATAAGTGATATTGGTCTGTAGTTTTCTTTTTTTGTGTTGTCTTTGTCTGGTTTTGGTATCAGAGTGATGGTGGCCTAGTAGAACGAGTTTGGAAGTGTTCCTTCCCCTGTAATTTTTTGAAAGAGTTTTATAAGGATAGGGATTAGCTCTTCTCTAAATGTTTGATAGAATTCTGTGAAGCCATCTGGTCCTGGGCTTTTGTTTTTTGGGAGATTTTTGATCACAGCTTCCATTTCAGTGCTTGTAATTGGGTTGTTCATAATTTCTGTTGCTTCCTGGTTCAGTCTTGGAAGATTGAACTTTTCTAAGAATCTGTTCATTTCTTCCAGGTTATCCATTTATTGCCATATAGTTGTTCATAATAGTCTCTTATAATCCTTTGTATTTCTGCATTGTCTATTACCAGGGGTTGAAACTAAGAGACAAGGTATGATCCATTTGTTTTATAAAATACTGTTCAAACTCCCTGGTTTTTTGTTTGTTTGTCTTGGTTTTGGTTTTCCCTTTGTAGCACAGATTATGAATGCAAATAATTTGTGGAATTTTCTAAGGGTCATCATCTGCGAAGAAGTTATTTCAATCAATAAACCAAGTAGGTAGACTATAGTCAACTGGAAGACTGTGCAAGCAGTACAGAGTGACTTATAAACATCACTTGAAGATGTGATGTGTGCCCGTTTTATAGATGAATAGAATCTCCAGAAAGAACAACTGCTACTCTGAGAATATTAGTGCTGTAATTCATGTGTATGCTCTGTATATCATAGTTAGTAATTTCCTAAAGTAGAAAGTGTATGGGCTTCCCAGATGGTGCTAGTGGTGAAGAACCCACCTACCAATGTAGCAGACATAACAGACATGGGTTCTATCCCTGGGTCGGGAAGATCCCCTGGAGAGGGCATGGTGATGCACTCCAGTATTCTTGCCTGGAGAATCCCATGGACAGAGGAGCCTGGCAGGCTACAGTTCCCAGGGTTGCAAAGAGTCAGACACAACTAAAGTAACTTAGCATGCATGCATGCACAGAAAGCATATTTTAAGGTATTCCATGGCATGCAGTACCTATAACCCATTAGACAGTGAAAGGAGTTTAAACATTTTTTACCTACTCAGCTACCTGACAAGCAAATCTCTCTATGAAATTATGATATCATGTATTCAGACACATGAAAATATACATCTGTTACATATTTGTAATTATTTATATATTTAAATTGGGCTTCCCTGGTGACTCAGATGGTAAAGAATCTGCCTGTAATACAGGAGACCTGGGTTTGATCCCTGGGTTGGAAAGATCACCTGGAAAAGGGCATGGCAATCCACTGCAGTAGTCTTTCCTGGAGAATCCCCATGGACAGAGGAGCCTGGTGGGCTACAATCCATGGGGTTGCCAAGAGTCAGACATGACTGAGTGACTAAGCACAGAACATATATTTAAATCACATACCAGTAACTCATTATATCCTACCTTAGTAAACAGTGGTACAAAGAAATGCCTCTATTTTCCAGGAAGTCATTACCTAGGAAAGAGGAGGTAAATAATTACACTACAAGGGAAAGAAGTTGCTATAAAGAATCTAAACAAAATTATCCAGGAGGGAATTTCTCTGGTAGTCCAGTGGCTAAGACTCCAAGCTCCCAATGTAGGGGCCTGGGGTTCGATTCCTAATCAGGGAACTAAAATCCACCTGTCAATGCAGGAGACTCAGGTTCAATCCTTGGGTCAGGAAGATCCCCTGGAAGAGGAAATGGCTACCCACTCCAGTATTCTTGTCTGGAGAATCCCATGGACAGAGGAGCCTGGCGGGCTACAGCCCATGGGGTCACAAAGCGTCAGACATAATTTAATGACTGAAAAATCACCAGCTAGGGGACTTGATGCCTCCTATGGGGCCTCTGAGGTGAGGTCTTTATTCAACCAGAAGCTATATTTCTCTTCTGGAGATCCTCCCCAAGCACGAACATCTTAGGAGGGCCAGCCTCCTCCTGTCTTTGAGCCCAGGGAAGGATAAAGGTGTCTGGCTAAATGCTCACAGGAGGTAAGCACAGTTTTCCAGGCCTCTTATCCCTGGAAGATAATTCTGGAAATCATGGCTAAACTCACATTTCAATCTTGCAAGATGAAGGGTAAGGAATAGAGTTTAAGGACTAACTTGATGGGGGAGTTAGGTCTACACCCCACTCTTCACATGAGGACCTTGGAAGACTACATCCTTGGAGTAAGGATAAACCAGAAATAGACCATCCTGCTGTTCTCTCTCAGTCACAAACTTCTCCTCTGTGATGCTTTCAAGCTCCAAAATGAGGACAGCTCTGGCTGGTGACCTTGCCTATCAAACTGTGAGCCCCAGTATTTATTATACGATTTCATTTCACTAGTCAGCATTCATTGTTTAGAGTGCTTTTCCAAAGTCATTAGCTGGGATCCTCCAGCTTACTGTGTGATACTTTTAATGAATGCACTGAAGGACCTCTTTGTACCACAGCTAATATGTGCTTGTTGATCAGCAATTAGTGGGGTAGTGTTCAATTTTTTCCTTTCCAGACTGTACAGCAAAATTGGAGATGACTCTGTGAACTCCTTTTCAAAATAGTGGGAGTAATAAAAGATTTAACAGCTGTTTTTACATCTACACCTTTCCATGGCTTGGGGGGAAGACAGGTCGGTATAGATAAGGTACAGATATTAATTTTTAAAACTCTCTGTAGTCTTCATGCATGAAGTTGAAGAGGAACATAATAAAACACTGAACAGAAAAGCAGAAAGGATATTGTTTATCACCTAGCAATTTTCTTGCATAAATGTGAGAGGCATCTTCTGATGAATTCTGTGGCTGCCATAGTATTCTCAGTAGCAGGTTCTTGGCTATCCAAAATTATTCTAGTGAAGATCAGAACTGGTAAATTTCTTTAGAGTGGCCAGATAGACAGGAAGACAGTCTGAAGTAGACAATGAAGGACTGAGCTGACCATGTACCGATTAGATGGGGATGCCAACCTGGCAGCAAATTGTGCATGCTGTCCTCAGTTACTCAGTTATGTCTGACATTTTGCAACTCCATGGACTGAGGCCCACCAGGCTCCCCTGTCCATGGGATTCTCCAGGAAGAATAGTGGAGTAGGCTGCCATTTCCCACGCCAGGGGATCTTCCTGACCCAAGGATCAAACCTGGGTCTCTTACATCTCCTGCATTGGCATGGGTCCTTTATCACTCGTACCACCTCTCAGCAAATCAGCAGGTGGCTAATGGAAGCAGATGTGCATAGCTGAGTCATTGAGCCCCCTGGGTTCTGGAAGGAAAACTCTCAATCTAAATTGAATTTCTGCTTCCCAAACTTATGGGAAAGTTATTAACCTCTCTTCAGCCTCTCTCTTATGTATGTCTGCAAGTATTTATTCTTATTTTCTTATCTTATTGTTGTTGTTGTTTAGGCCCTAAGTGGTGTCCAACTCTTTTGTGACCCTATGGCCTATACCCTTCCAGGCTCCACTGTCTGTGGGATTTCCCAGGCAGTCATTTCCTATCCAGGGGATCTTCTGGACCCAGGGATCAAACCTGCGTCTCCTGCATTGACAGGCAGATTCTTTACTGCTGAGCCACCAAGGAAGCCCTTTCATTTTATTATTGGAGTATAATTGCTTTACAATGTTGTATTAGTTTCTGCTGTACAACAAAGTGAATCAGCTGTAGGTATATAGATATCTGCTCCCTCTTGAGCGTCTCTCCGACTCCCTAGGGTCTTCTTTTTTTTTTAGTTAAGACAATTTCTAGAGCAGTTTTAGGTTCACAGCAAAATTAAGGGGAAAGTGATAAGCTTCCCACATATTCTGTGCCCCCATACTTGCACAGTCGCCCCTGTTTTTAACATCCCCCAACAGAGACCTATATTTGTTATAAGTCAAATCTATATTGGGCACAGGTGCTAAATCGATTTAATCATGTCCGACTCTTTGCAACCCTATGGACTATAGCCCGACAGGCTCCTCTGTTCCTGGGATTCTCCAGGCAAGAATATTGGAGTGGGCTGCCATGCCCTCCTCCAGGGTATCTCCCTGATCCAGGGATTAAACCTGCATCTTTTATGTCTCCTGCATTGGAAGGAGGGTTCTTTACAACTAACACTACCTGGGAAGCCCTAAACCTACATTGACACATTATAATCACCCTGAATTCATAGGGTCATCTTAGTATTGGCCAGTCTATAAATTTGGACAAATATAGAATGACTATTTTTTTCATCATTGTGGTATCATAGAGTAATTTTACTGGCCCAGGTATCCTCTGTGCTCTGTTTATTTAACACTTCTACCTCCAAACCCTGGCAAACCACAGACCATTTCATTGTCTCCCTAGTCTTGCCTTTTCCAGAATACCATATAATTGGAATTGTACAATAAATAGCCTGACAGGTAGCCTTTTCAGATTGGCTTCTTTCACTTAGTAATCTGCAATTCAGTTTCCTCTGTGTATTTTCGTGTCTTCATAGCTCACTTCTTTTTAGAATTGAATAATATTCCATCATTTGGATGTACCGCAGTTTATCCATTCATGTTGCTTCTGGGTCTGGAGCTTCTGTTTGGAAAGGTTATGAGTTTTGATTTAATTTATTTAACAGCTATAAGCTTAGCTGGAGTGTCTATTTCCTCTTGTTGGGTTTTAGCAAATTGTGTCTTTCCATGAATTGGTCCATTTCCTCTGGGTTATTGAATTTGTCAGCATAGTTCATATTATTTCTTTAATATCTTTTAATGTTCATGGGATCTGTAGCAATGTTCCCTCTTTCATTTTGATGTCAATAATGTGTGTCCTTTCTCTTTCTTCCTTAGCCTGCCTAGAGGCTTATCAATTTTATGGACTTTTTCAAAGAACCTGCTTTGGGTTTCATTGATTTTTCTCTACCAATTTCCTGTCTTCAATGTCACTAGTTTCTGCTTTCATTTTTATTATTTTCTTCTTATTTTGGATTTTTTTTTCTTTTCTCTATCTAGTTTTGTAAGGTGAGAACTTAGGTTACTGATTTAAGATATATTTTCTTTCCTAATATATGCATTCAGTGCTGTAAATCTCCCTTTAGACAGTGATTTGCTGTATCCCATGAATTTTGATAATTTTCATTTAGTTCCAGATCCTTAACAAGCCCAGTTAAAATCATGTTTTGTGTCAGTTAGCTGTTGCCCCAGTAATGGTGTGTAATAAGTAATTCCCAAATTCAGTAACGCTGAGCAATTATTATTTAACCATTTATTATTATTCCTAAGTCTACGGGTAAACTGAACAGTTGTGCTGATCTTGACTGATATTACCTTAGCAAATTTCTCCCTCAGTTTTGTGTGGCATTCATTTACATGCCTGGCTGCCAGCTGATTATGGACCAATTTAGGATAACCTCTGTTGGAAAAACTGGCTATGCTTTACCTGATCTCTCATCCTGAGCAGGTGAGCCCAGGCTTATGCTAATGCTAGAAGCAGAGGTACAAGAAAAAAGAAGAAGCGTGCAAGCCATCTGGAAGCTAGACTCAGAAATGGTGCATCGCTGCATCCAACTACCGTAAGTCACGTGGTCACACAAGATTCAAGGTTGGGAAGGATTGGAAAATATTCATAGATTGAGGACTTCTAGGAAGAAGGAGGGTTCTTTCCTCTGTCCTTTGTCCTGTCATGCAGATTTCAGAAGCTAGAGCGATGAGGGAGAGCCTTCAAGCCAAGGCGATGCGCGTAGGACCAGTTGGAAGGGGGCAGGAAGCATGGGGCAGATCTGTGGGTGGGGCCCTGGCAGCTGCTGCCACACCTACTGTTCTGTCTGCCCAAAGACTTCCTTTTCCTTCCCTGGCTGAATCTACTTCCAACAACCTTGTTCTTCAACATGGACATACATCTCTGAGAAAGTCTTTCCTTAGCCCTGACATCCTGATTTACGCCCCTGTCCCCGGATTCCTCGCACCTCCTGCCATAGAAGTCATTACCTTGTCATTTAGAGGCTCATTGACTGTATTCCCTACCCAGGCACAAGCTGATCGAAGGCTAGGATTTTGTTGCTCACTAGGTTCCACAGTGCCTGGGACATAATATATATTCAATAAACAGTTGATGTATTCAAAACAGCACTTAACCATAGCCTTAAACTCAAATTTAAACCTCATTGTATAACCCTAAGTTTAATTTCCCACTGGATCCTGATCAAATAATTCCCATCATCTCAGTGACAAGGCATTTGACACACGTGAACTTGAGAAGAGCAGCCCATGTCTGTCAAGGAAAAAAATTATCTTTCAGGATATCCAAATGGAAATTGTAGCCCAACCAAGAAAATGAAGCTGTAATAGGGTTTTTCAGCTGACTAACTGGATTTCCAAATATATGCATGCATATTTTGTGTCTCCTCATATTACTCACTGGTGGAAAATATGTTACTGTTTAATAAAATAGTATGTGACAACAATCAATAGACACATAATGCTTTTTCTCTTTCACACTTGGTTAGGTAAAAGGTTTGCCATAATATGCTGTCAAACAGAAATGATTACTCTTATTAGGAACAATAACACAGGAATGTTTCTTGCACACTACTGCTTTGATGGAGAACCAGGGATAGAGTAAACCACAGAGAGTGGCCCCAGACACTGAATTTTAAAAAGGTGATGATGTTACCCTATACAAAATAGATCACCAATGGGAATTCGAAGGAACTCAAACCAGGCTCTGTAACAACATAGAAGGATGGGATGGGGAGGGAGGTTCAAGAAGGAAGAGACACAGACATACTTACGGCTGATTCATGTTGATGTTTGGCAGAAACCAACACAATGCTGTAGAGCAATATCCTTCAGTTAAAAACAAATACATTTAATTATTTTAAAAAGTCGATGAGCGGACTTCCCTGGCGTTCCAGTAAGACTCCACACTTCCAGTGCAGAGGGTGTGGGTTCCATCCCTGGTCAGGGAACTAAGATCCTGCATGCCAGGTGCATGACCAAGAAATAAATAAACAAGATGACAGTTACCATCAGCTACTGTCCAAACCATAACTTAGTGAAAAGTTCTACTGAGGAATTCAGGAAGCTCTGGAACAGGAAATGTCTCTCCTTCAGCAGGCTGACCCAACTTGCTGTCTGGTTTTCCCTCCACTGCAGTACATGCACACACCCTTCCCATGTCTGCGCGAACTCCCTGAGAAATTCCTGCATGATGCTGGGCAGGCTGTTAATCTCAAGGCTTTTGCTTCCTACCAGGAAAGGGTGCAGAGAGGGGCAGGTGTAGGGCTCCAGGCTTTTTCTGCAGTAGCAGGAAAGGCTCGGTTCATCTTCTGTTATTTTTTTCCACTTTTACTATTTTTTTCCATTGGTACTTTTTTCCAGTACTTTGGCCACCTGATGCTCAGCATCCATACTCCGGAAGATAGCGAAGGACAGGGAAGCCTGGCGTGCTGCAGTCCATGCGGTCGCAAAGAGTAGGACACAACTTAGTGACTGAACAACAACATACAGTGTAACGTGCATGCTAAGTTGCTTCATCTGTGACTGACTCTGTGCGTCATTATGGACTGTTACCCGCCAGCCTCCTCTGTCCACGGGATTCTCCAGGCAAGAATACTGGAGTGGGTTGTCATGCCCTCCTCCAGGGGATCTTCCTGACCTGGGGATCTGTCGTGTCTCCTGCATCTCCTGCACTGCAGGCAAATTCTTTATCACTGAGAAACCAGGAAAGCCCAACAGAGGAATGTACAGCAGTGTTAATTATATGGATCACGTTGTGCATCTCGTCCCTAATACTTATTTATCTTATAACTGGGAGGTACGAACTTTGACATAGGTAAGTGCTAGGGGTGTATTTGACTCCCTTCATCCAATTCCCCCTCTTCCACCCCTCCTGGCAACCACAATTCTGATCTCTTTTTGTATGGGTGAGCCTGTTTGTTTTGGAAGTATAATTGACCCATGACGCTGTTAGTTTCTGTCACACATTGTTGTGATGTTGCATTTCTGTACATTTCAAAATGATTTTCATGATTAAATCTATTTACGTCAAATATGCCACCATACAAAGATATTAAACATAGCTATTAAAATTGCTTTTACCCAGTTCTAGGTAGCCGTCTCTCCCCTTCGTGCCCTGCCATGATACAAACAGATCATGCTGTCCATGGTCCTTAGCTGAAGGGCTGACCCTGAGCGGACTTCAGAATGTATAACTGCCCAACAATCTCAAGTCTTGATAGTCTAGGTAAGAGATTTTTAGCACAGTTGACTTTTTTCATTGCTAAGTTGAGAACAATATTCTTTTCTGCAAAGCAAAACTTCTTTAATACTTTGAAAGAAATTAAAAAGCTAAGTGAATTAAGAGCCCCAGAAAATGTGGATATAAATTTTTGGAAACTAATTCTAGCCATGAAAACAGTCATTTTCTATCAGACTACAATGCAACAGTGAGGAAGATAAGTAGTAAATATGTCATTGCTATTTGACAAGCCTGTGGTTTCTTGATTCCAAATTACTGACAACTCAACTCCCTCTCCATGAGGAAAAAGAAACCATTTTAAAATATTTTAAAATTAAAAGCATTTCAGCTAACAGTTGTTAGAAAGAAATAATGAAATAAATGTTAGAAAATAAAGACAAAATTAAAATGATTAAAATTCTACCTCCCAAAGGAAAAATCTATTAATAATTAGAAAAACTTCCCATGCCATTGTAAATGGTTATTCAGGGTTTTATTAATATATATGTTGGCTTCAATTTCCAAATAATTTGGTTTCAAATAGCTTTTCCAAAATAATGGCATGCATACAAAAAGGTATAGTTTCAGGCAAAATGCCACATGGGAAAATAAAAAATCAGATGACCTTTCTTTGATTTATTACTATTACTAGTGCTGGACTTGCATTTATAGGATGAAGATGTATATGCAAGAATACTGGAGTGGGTCTGAGAAGGCAGTGGCAACCCACTCCAGTACTCTTGCCTGGAAAAGCCCACGGACAGGGGTGCCTGGTGGGCTGCAGTCCATGGGGTCGCACAGAGTCAGACCCCACTGAAGCGACTTAGCAGCAGCAGCAGCAGCAGCAACACTGGAGTGAGTACCCATTCCCTTCTCCAGGGGATCTTCCCGACCCAGGGATTGAATCTCCCGCATTGCAGGTGAATTCTTTACCATCTGAGCCACCAGGGAAGTCCACACACACATGTTTAAGTATAGAATGACTCCAGCATGGCTTGTTATTCCTTATGTACCTGCATGACACCACTTTGACATTTTAAATTTGTAACTCTCTGAAACTCTATCCCTCTTAACCCAACTCTAGAAGTAATACCATAGTGTTCACAAGCCAGTCCTAGACTTTCTGTGTTTTTTTAATCATTCTTTATTTTTTATTGAAGTAGAGTTGATTTACAATGTTTCAGGTGTACAGCAAAGTGATTCAGTTTTATATACACAGATAGGTGATTGATAGATCTAGATATTCTTTTTCAGGTTATTATAGGTTATTACAAGACATAGAATATAGTTCCTTGTGTGTTTTTAATTCTAAATTCCCAATTTATCTCTCTTCCTTTTTCCCATTTGGTAGCTGTAAATTTATTTTCAATCCAAGACCCTTTGGATCTGTCCTCCTTTTTAAAATCACCAATTAATTACTCAGTGCGTTCTCCAGACTCTTGTGGCCTGGGGAGTGTGTTGTCATTTGAAATGGGGTTGTTATTCTGACACCCAAGTCAGCCACAGATGCTAACATCCTGGTCAGATGGTGCAAAAACCAAGTGGACTGGATTGAGCAGATTTAAATTAATGCCTAAGCAACAAAGATGGCCAAGCAACTTTTCTTTCCTACAAAGAAATTACTTCATTGCACACGCAAAATCCTTTCCCTTGGAAATAAGATAAGCAGGTGGCTGCAATTTGTATCAATTAAATTGTGACCTCATTTCTGCAATTTGCATTTTTTTCTTTCTTAATGATAGCTTTTTAACAAAACTGCTGATGGATAAGCACTTAAGAGATTTGATTTTTCTACATCTTCTTTGCACTACTTAGAAAAGTTTTAATAAGAAATATAACCACTCTCCACTTGAGACTTAATGAACATTTTCTCTTTTTATTAAACAAGTTGCAAAGCCAAGTAGAGCACTTTCGGAAATGATGAATATGGAAATTACGATTCTGCATTTTGGTCTTGAAAAAGTTATGTCTGAGTAATTGTTACAATTAAAATTATTTTTTTTTGAAAAAAAAATTTCAAAACTTCAAATAGAGCAAAAGGCAGGTTAGAGAGCAGCTAATGAAAGAAGTTAATGCAAAATTGGATGAGTTGATAAGAGTGACAAGTTACAAGTAATGATGAGAGTTGTTTTTGTTAGGATCTAATTTTCCATGATTTTATTTTATGCTACTTTTCCGGAAATAGTTATACTGATGTATCCTAGTACCCTGGGCAACAATTTGGTTTGCGAAAATCATTAAGACAACAGGAGGATGGAATGAAAAGCTTGATTTGCAGTTTGTAATCATCAGGGATTCACATGGCTCCCTCTCAGCCATGTAACACTACATTTTGCATGTAACACTTTTGCAGTTTTCACTTTCAATCAACTCCACCATTAACATCTTTGCCATTAACACAAATTCTTTTTCTTCACGTTTCTCTCATGGTCCTGCCTGAATCTTCATAAACCACCAGACAAACAAAAGTAGCACTAACTCCATCACAATTCCGAAAGTCATTTCAACCACTGTATATACATGCACACATATATGTACTTACACACATACAGTATGCATGTGTATACACAAACATATACTTATAGGCGAGCTCTCTTGATGGCTCAGCAGTCAAGAATCCACCTGAGATGCAGGAGACACGTGTTCGATCCTTGAGTTGGGAAGATCCCCTGGAGGAGGAAATGGCAACTTGCTCCAGGATTCTTGCCTGGAAAATTCCGCAGACAGAGGAGCCGGTTGGCTACAGTCCATGGGGTCACAAAGAATCAGACACAACTGAGTGACTGAGTGTGAGCATGATACCTATGTGCATATGTAATCTTCATATTTTAAGTATATAACGTGTATGTTACTATAGACACTCAATAACTAACATACACAACAGGAATGTGAACTGCTTTGTACTTTCTTTGAAAGGTCTAAGAACTATGTTCATCCACTCATACAACAAATATTTCCTAGGGACCATCTATCTGCTGGGCACACTGTCACATGGTGTGATGTTTTATAAAAAAAGACAAAAGCCCATCTCTTATGTCACAGTCACTGGTGATTTAGTGCAATTGGGTTTTGAGGGGCAAGTGAGAAGCGTGAAGCAGATCAAGAAGAGTATTCAGATGGGAAGGGTGGATTGTATTGCTAATGAGAGCAATAAATAACAGTGATAGATAGTGTTAGTGATCATGATAATGACAGTTTTGTCATTAATGTGGAAGATTGTTCAGCAAAGAGTCTTTCCTCCTTTCCCCAAACACATGGGACAGGTAGGTTTTGAAACAGAAGGGAAGGGAGCAAGGTACAACCTTTGAAAACATGACATGGCCTGAAGACATGACATAAACTGATTAGTCCAAATTGGACTTGGACCAAATTGGTCCAAGGTGGTAAATGAGCTGACTTCCACTAGACCCTGAGCCTCAGCATACACTCATTGTAACACATCAGCAAGACTTCCACTAGACCGTGAGCCTCAGCATACACTCTCTGTAACCCATCAGCAAGCTAAATGACACACCCCCAGGTGCCAGGACAGTACCAAGGCAGACCATCAAAGACCATCAAAAACTGGGTGTGGCCCAGTTCCTGGAAATCTCTGCCCCTTCCCCCCAAATAGTTGGAATAATCCTCCCACTCATTAGCCTATGTAATTATCCAGCCCATAAAGACTTATCCGCACCATATTTTGCGGCCACTCTTGCCTTCTGAGATGGCCCACACTGTGTGTGTGGAGTGTTTCTCTCTAAAGAAGCCTGCTTCTTACCTATCACTTTGTCTGTCACTGAATTCTGTATGCAATGAGACATCAAGAACCTGAGCTTCATTAAGTCCTGAAACTAGGGGTGTGATCTCAGTTGGAAGACTGGATTTTGGCCAAGTTTGAGTCCTAGCATGTGGATTCAAGGCCCAATCTGGGTTACACCATTCCACTTTCTTCTCTACTGGTGTCAACTTGGCTCTGGATTTAATTTGGCCAGTGGAACATGGACAGGAATAGCAGGGTGCCAGTTAATAAGTATGTCAATTTTCTGCCATCCTGCTTTTAAAAAATGTCATTGACCACAGAGGTTTTTGCCATATTTTGATGGGCAGAAAACTGCTAACTTTAAGGCACATTGAATGTTTCTGCTTATTGTCAGTGATGAACAGAAAAGATCCACAGTTGTGTATCATTTTAAAAACTGTTTACCAGTAGTGAAAATTGTTGATCCACCTATTGATTCCACATTTTCAAAATAAGGCCATCCCCTGAAATTGAAAGTTGCAAGGTTCAATGTTAAAGGGTGAATAAATAGAATCCATGTATAAACAGATAGGCTAACAAGAGTTTCCTTCTATTTGTGTTTCATGGTTTTGTTCAGTGTTCATCCCCTTGTGCCCTGTGTACTGTCTTGTCGTACAAAGTAAATAGTTAATGAATATTTTTCAGTAAAGGAGTCAAGTTCAGAAATAGCACTCAGTCGTTTGATCAGTTTGTTCATTCAGCAAGTATATATTTGTTGAGTGTAAAAAGCAAACCTTAAAAACTTCACAGGTACCATTGTTCCTGTCCTAAAAACGCAGCTGGTTGTTCTGATTGGCTTTCTTGCAAGGAGGTGTGGGCATGTGAATTGTTTGAGCTGATGAAAAATGAAAATGGAGGTATTTATTTGCTTGGTCTGGACTGTCTACCTCACTTCTCCACCTCCATGAGTATGAAACTTTGTTTCTCAAATTTTATATTATTGAAGTGTAGTTGATTTACAGTGTTGTGTTAATTTCTGCTGTACAGCAAAGGGATTCAGTTATATATATATACATACATTCTCTTTCATATACTTTCCCACTATTGTTTATCACAGGGTATTGAATGTATTTCTACAGTGGGAACTGTTGTTTATCCATCCTATATATACTTGTTTGCATCTACTAATCCCAAACTCCCAATCCATCCCTCATGCCTCCTCCCTCTTGGCAACTGCCAGTCTATTCTCTATGCCTGTGAGTATCTTTCTGTTTCATAGATAAGTTCATTTGTGCCACATTTTAGATTCCACATTTAAGTGATATCTTACAGTATTTCTCTTCCTCTTTTAAAAAAATTATAGTGCAGTTGATTTACAATCTTGTGTTAGTTTCAGGTGTACAGTAAAATGAATCAGTTATACATATATACCTGTCTACTCTTTTATAGATTCTTTTCCCATATAGGTCATTGCAAAGAATTGAGTAGAGTTCCCTGTGCTATACAGTAGGTCTTTATTAGTTATCTGTGTTATATATAGTAGTGTGTACATGTCAATCCCAGCCTCCCAGTTTATCCTCCCCCCCATTTCCACCTTGATAGCCACAAGTTTATTTTCTACATCAGTTACTATTTCTGTTTAGTAAATACATTTATTTGTACCACACTTTTTTTTAGATTTCACAAATAAGCAATATCGTACGGTATTTGTCTTTCTCTGACTTACTTCCCTCAGTATGACAACTCTAGGCCCATCCATGCTGCTTCAGATGGCATTATTCCTTTTATAGTTGAATAATATTCCACTGTATACATGTACCACATCTGCTTTATTCATCTGTTGATAGATATTTAAGTTACTTTCATCTATGGGATCATTTAGGTTACTTTCATCCATGGGATCATTTAGGTTACTTTCATCCATGGGATCATGGATCCATGAGAGTTGGACACAACTTAGCCACTAAGCAACAATACACAATGTCTTGGCTATTGTGAATATTGCTGCTATAAACACTGGAGTGCGTGTATCTTTTGGTACTAGTTTTCTCCAGTTATATGCCCAGGAGTGGGATTGTGGGATCACATGGGAACTCTTATTTTTGTGAAATCTTGTATTTTGATTGATTGAGCCTTCATCATTCTGGGTCTGTGAACAACTACAGTGACAGAATCTCTTACCCCATTGATCCACATTAATCATTCAACATGTTAGAAAAACACTTTTCTAAATGTTGTATCAGATGCAATGAACAAGACAGCCTCCATCCTAAATGTACTAATACCTAATTAAAATGCCTAATAGAAATTAAACAAGACCCAGAGGGATGGGATGGAAAGGGAAGTGGGAGGGAGGTTCCGAATGGGGAACACATGTACACCCATGACGGATTCAAGTCAATGTATGGCAAAACCAATACAATACTGTAAAGTAAAATAAATATATTAATTAATTAAAAAAGGAAACTAGAGATGCAGTACAGTTGGCAGATGGAAGTAGTAGATATAAATCTATATGCATGTGTATATATATATGTATACACTTTATATGGGCTTCCCATGTGGTATTACTTGGTAAAGAACCTGCCTGCCAATGTAGAAGACATAAGAGACAAGGATTTGATCCCTGGGTTGGAAAGACTCCCTAGAGGAGGGCATGGCAACCCACTCTAGTTATTTTTGCCTACAGGATCCCATGGACAGAGGGAGCCTGGTGGTCTGCAATCCATGGGGTCGCAAAGAGTCAGACACAACTGAAGCAACTTAACATACAGGCATACTTTATATATACTTTGCATATACATAAGTAAACATCTGCTTTGTATATATACTACTTCATTGAGTATATAAGCAAATGTTAGAATTGTATTACTTTGTAGATGTTTATATTTATGTATATATATATATATATATAGAGAGAGAGAGAGAGAGAAGTTGAAGTCTATTGATTTCTCTTTCCCAAACAAAATCATTCGCTGTAAGATAATCACTATCCTGTTTGGTGTTTGTCTTTCTCAGAAGCTTTTTATTTAGGGCTTTGCCTGCTTCTGGTCATAAGAGCTTAAAGCACCATCTGCAGCTTGACTTAGGAGTATCCACCAAGGAGAGATTACAAATATAGACTTACAATGACCAGAGTTAATGAATATTAATATTTCATAAGGAGTCAATCTATTTCATTACATTTTACATTAGTTCTAATAAATCTTTTCTCACCAGCAGTCCTAACAAATTGAATAGACTTTACAAATAATTAGCCAATCTCACATGTGTCATAAATTCACCCCAACTTTGGAAAGAGTCCCAGTAAGTACTTTTATGCGCTATTCTTGCAAACAAGCTGTAATTCACAATTAACTCTGGTTTAAAGTGTGACAGGTATTTGATGCTGTCAAATGACAAGTTTCGCTTAAGCACAAAAAAGAAGCCCAGTTAAATTCCCTAAACGATAGGTTTGAAGAATGCTCATTTCAGTGTCCTCTAGCTCCATGGCCGGACTTTGCTAAGAATGATTTTAATGGAAGACTATGGGGGAGATATCCCAGTCCAGAGAAACATCTGAAAAGTAAATCAGAATCACAGAATGCTGCAGTTCTGTCCTCAATTTCACTACCTCTTCTTCCATCAGAAATTTGGTAATGTCAGCTCTGCAAAGTATTAAAATCTTTCCACCTACTGTGGGCAGCATTTCAGTAAATGCAATATGGTGATGTATCCTGAAGATTCATCCATGTCTTTTTTTTCTTTAAGCCCACTAATATGAAAGCAAGTAACCAATTAAGTTTTGACTTTCTATAAACATAAAGCATCTACATTAAAAAGGTTTAATTCCTTTGTCTTTAACTCTGAAAAATCACTGCCGGGGGCCAGCTCGAGGAACTCCGCCCATGGCAGAGGTCATGAGGAAGGAAGCCTCAGGAAACCCCCTGTTCCCGAGCATCTACCCCCAAAACCAGAGTACTTTACGGGGGCTCTCCCCGATAACCATTTCTCTCGGAGAAGGAGTTAACTTGCAGCTCCAGCTAATAAAAATTCCTGGGCGTGACAAGAGTGTTTCAACTTAGGAACTCTGAAGGTTCTCTGGCCTGCCTGATCAGGTTCGTCAGGCCACATGTGATTGTTTACAGCCTCCCAACTTTGAGAGGCATGGGATGCTTTAAAACTTTCTAAATACAGACTCTTTTGAGAAGTTAGAAGATTATTAGTATAGTATTAGTGGGTTGATTAGAAATTATATTTGTGAAGGGTTTTTTCATTTGTCCTGTCAATAATTACTGCTAATTCCCTGCCCTGGGTGTGACAAGGGTGTCTCAGGTCAAACCTCTCTGCTGACAGACTAGCTTGTGTGACAACCTCTCAGCCATAAACAGCACAGAGAGTTTGGAGTATTAGCATAGGGCTTTTTTCATTGTTGAGTCAATAATTGCCGCCAGGCCTCCATATCCTTAGGCACCTGGGAATATATTAATCAATGTATTTGGAATATAGAAAAGGAAATATAGTAGTTTTTGATGTTAGCAATACTAGACTTTTTGAGTTAATGAATTTTCTCTTTTGTTATAGATCACTGTACTTTGTTATAAATCACTGTGTCCTTGCTAGGTAAAAATGTAACTTTATCACTATCTTAAGACTAAATAGATCTTAAAGGGAACATTGGTGAAAGGTTTTCATTTGTTGGGCTAATGTTTGCTGCTAAATCTCCATATTCCCTGCCTTTATAATGAATATAACTAGCATATAGGAGAAATAAGTATTAACCTTTAAGATTAATCATGTTAACCTTAGGTTAAGTAAATTCCTTTCTTGATTGTAACTCACTACACCCTCACGCTATAGGAATGCAACTTTATTTGGAGGGTGGCTCCTGATTTAAGAAAAAATCACCCCTGGAAAAATAAGTTTTCTGGTTAACTGACTGGTATCAGAAAGGGCCATAAAATTTCTGCAGACCTCATGGCCAGAAGATGATGTAAAAACTCATAAGACCTTTGTATAATTTTATATGAAGCACCTGATTGTGACAGGGTCAGGTCTGCTGACCCCTGCGTGACTCTGTATTCATCCCTATGTATAACAAAAGGTATATAAACAAACCTGAAAAATAAAGAAATCGGATCAGTTTCTGGAAAGACTGATTTCCCCCATGTCGTTTCTTTCTTGCTCCCTGTTTTCCTGGCTGAATTCCCATCTGGAGCATGGATGCTATTCCACATAAACCAAGTTATTCAGCCTCTTTTTCTCCTCTAATTTTCCTACTGCACTATCCGTTTCTAATCTCTATATCTGTAATTAAGTTTTTTCCTAGGACATCGATTCCGTCCCCACCTTCGATTTACCCTGGATCCACCAGGGCTGGACCCCTGCAAGCGGCAGATCACAAAATCTGCCACCATATTATTTGAAAATTTCTAGTGAAGAAGACCACAAATTTACACTTGTAAAGCTAAGGGAAAGATAGGTTTTGTTATGTTTTATTTCTCATTTAAAGGTCAAGCTAGTTTTTTTTTTTTTTCTTAAATAGAGTTGTCCCCTTTCATGAGCTAGAACACTAGCTTATAAGTCAGTTTTCCGTTTTTCAGTATTTTATGCAGATTTTAAAGCTTTGGGCTGAGAAAGCAAATCTCCAAATCTCCATTTTGAAATCCAACAGATGGACAGGGAGGCCTGGCGTGCTGTGATTCATGGGGTCGCAAAGAGTCAGACAGGAATGAGCGACTGAACTGAACTGATGTTATAAAAAATTTTCTGACATGTTAAATAAAATATTATTGAATCATATAATCACAATGTTGTGGAAAAATTTTAAATATGAATTTTGGGGAAAAAATAATAAATTGGTTCAAGACAAGGTAGCAGTGTATTTCTTGTGTTTCCTTACAGGTTCTAGGAAAAGTTTGTGTTTTCATGATGATGTTTTATTACATGAAAAGGAAGTAGCAAAGATTTAGCTAGTGGAACTAAAGATTCGTAGTACAAGCCCAGTGGAGGTACTGAAAAAAAAAAAAAAACTGAGTTATTCTTTGGAACTGTGCATAACTTTGCTCTAAACTGTCTACTTTATAATGTTTTAGAAAATACAAGAACACACACACACAGACGTCCCATTTGTCTTCCCAGTGGTGACAACATCACATATAGTATAGCCTCTGGAAAATTCCACTGTATTATTATAAACACTTTTCTGAACTCACTGTCTTCCTAAAGTGATTTCCTGAGANATAATGTTTTAGAAAATACAAGAACACACACACACAGACGTCCCATTTGTCTTCCCAGTGGTGACAACATCACATATAGTATAGCCTCTGGAAAATTCCACTGTATTATTATAAACACTTTTCTGAACTCACTGTCTTCCTAAAGTGATTTCCTGAGACCCTCAAGTTCTCCGGACCACATTTGGAGAAGTACTGTCCCAGCATGTACAGTTTAGTTCAGTTCAGTTCAGTTCAGTCCAGTCGCTCAGTCGTGTCTGACTCTTTGCGAGCCCATGAATTGCAGCACGCCAGGCCTCCCTGTCCATCACCAACTCCCAGAGTTCACTCAGACTCACGTCCATTGAGTCCGTGATACCATCCAGCCATCTCATCCTCGGTCGTCCCCTTCTCCTCCTGCCCCCAATCCCTCCCAGTATCAGAGTCTTTTCCAGTGAGTCAACTCTTCGCATGAGTTGGTCTGGTATTCCCATCTCTTTCAGAATTTTCCACAGTTTATTGTGATCCCCACAGTCAAAGGCTTTGGCATAGTCAGGTAGTATTAATAATTAGTGTTAGCCTCTCAGTCATGTCAGACTCTTTGTGACCCAATGGACTGTAGCTCACCAGGCTCCTCTGTCCATGGAATTCTCCAGGCAAGAGTACTGGAGTGGGTTACAATTCCCTTCTCCAGGGCATCTTCCCTACACAGGGATCAAACCCATGTCTCCTACATTGCAGGCAGATTCTTTACCACTGTGCCACCTGGGAAGCCTGTACAGTTTGGAGAATCTGAATAATTAAAAATGCTTCCTTCCTGTGTGATTTCTGTTCATGTTTTGTCACAGAGGAACCAGAGATCAAATTGCCAACATCCGTTGGATCATCGAAAAAGCAAGAGTTCCAGAAAAACATCTACTTCTGCTTATTGACTATGCCAAAGCCTTTGACTATGTGGATTGCAACAAACTGTGGAAAATTCTGAAAGAGATGGGAATACCAGACCACCTGATCTGCCTCCTGAGAAATCTGTATGCAGGTCAGGAAGCAACAGTTAGAACTGGACATGGAACAACAGACTGGTTCCAAATAGGAAAAGGAGTATGTCAAGGCTGTATATTGTCACCCTGCTTATTTAACTTATATGCAAAGTACATAATGAGAAACGCTGGGCTGGAAGAAGCACAAGCTGGAATCAAGATTGCCGGGAGAAATATCAATAACCTCAGATATGCAGATGACATCACCTTTATGGCAGAAAGTTAAGAAGAACTAAAGAGTCTCTTGATGAAAGTGAAAAAGGAAAGTTAAAAAGCTAGCTTAAAGTTCAACATTCAGAAAACGAAGATCATGGCATCTGGTACCATCACTTCATGGCAAATAGATGGGGAAGAAATGGAAACAGTGATGGGCTTTATTTGGGGGGGCTCCAAAATCACTGCAGATGGTGACTGCAGCCATGAAATTAAAAGACGCTTGCTCCTTGGAAGAAAAGTTATAACCAAACTAGACAGCATATTAAAAAGCAGAGACATCACTTTGCCAACAAAGGTCCATCTAGTCAAAGCTATGGTTTTTCCAGTAATCACGTATGGATGTGAGAGCTGGACTATAAAGAAAGCTGAGTGCTGAAGAATTGATGCTTTTGAACTGTGGTGTTGGAGAAGACTCTTGAGAGTCCCTTGGACTGCAATGAAATCCAACCAGTCAATCCTAAAGGAGATCAGTCCTGGGTGTTCATTGGAAGGACTGATGCTGAAGCTGAAACTCCAATTCTTTGGCCACCTGATGCGAAGAGCTGACTCATTTGAAATGACGCTGATGCTGGGAAAGATTGAAGGCAGGAGGAGAAGGGGATGACAGAGGATGAGATGGTTGGATGACATCACCAACTCAACAGACATGAGTTAGAGTAAACTCTGGAAGTTAGTGATGGACAGGAAGGCCTGGTGTGCTGCAGACCATGGGGTCGCAAAGAGTTGGACACGACTGAGCAACTGAACTGAATTGACTTTGTCACATCTGGTAACTCATTTGATTTTCACACTATTCCTGTGTTCTTGTAAGTATGCAAGGCAGAGATAATATACCAATTTCTAGGTGTCAAAATGATGTCCCATAACTTGCTCAGGTTTGCCTAGTAAGTTTCTCCTCCTAGACAAAGCCCTGACGTTTCAGAATCCAAATCTAATGCTCTCTTCACAGACTTTCTCTTTGCAACATTTGTCATATCCATGATAGAGGTCACATGTGCACACATGATGTCAGAATCTCAGAATCAGAGCAGAACTCTCACATGAAAAGCTGATTAAACACACTAAAGCACACACAAATATGCAAACAGAAAAGCTAGACAAGGTCTCTGTTTTCACTTGAATAAACCCATCACGCCCTTTTCTAACTTCTCTCAGAGTTAATTCGTTGTCTCTCAAGTTGTAAAATATCGCAGGCCTAAAATACCATAAAATATTTCAAAATGTTCTAAGACTGTCTTTCCTACCCTTGCAACCCTCACCATCAGCCACACTCGACACGCTTGCCCCTTCCTGCCACTTTTTCTAGCTAATGTGTGAACAGATCCTGCCAAAGTATTTCCATCTTAGCTTATGCCTTTCTGGGATCTTAAAAATGTCAGCCTACAGAGAATGAGAGGCCCAGGAAAGATAGCTTAAATAACCTACTTCCGTATCTGTTGTCTTCCACCTTTATTCTCAAAGAATCAAAAAAAAAAAAAAGGAAAGCAAACATATAATCAATAACCAAGTGCAAATTCATTTCCTTTCACAAGGAATGATTTAGAAAACTATGATTTATGAGAAGACCATATTTTTAAAATGATAACACTCTGAATGATTTGACATTTACCATTATTGAAATAAATTTCTCCTGGCGTAGACAAATATGACATATTCGGCAGAACAATCTTAGCAATAGCAATTATTAGTAAAACTCATTATCAAATAAAATATATTGAGACGTTTGTTGTTTTTTAGACACTCAGTTGTGTCCAACTCTTTTGCGACCCCATGGATTGTAGCCAGCCAGGCTCCTCTGTCCATGGGATCTCCCAAGCAAGAATACTGGAGTGGTTTGTCATTTCCTTCTTGTTTTTGAAGGGACAGATAACTTTATAGAAGGCATGGGGTTGTGATCATTTTCAATCTAATAGAACGTTAAGCAGACTTCCCAAATTGAAAAATTTAATTGAACAAAGTAGATTATTACAATTGGATTGGACAAAATGATTAAAAGATAATCTTCCTTTTAACCATGAGAATCATCATCACGTTACATCATTGCATTAAAGGTGAGAAATCTCCATGAGTAATATGAAAGGAAGATTCTCCAATCAAATGGAAAGGGTTGCAAAAGAACCTATCAACTGGCTCCCCTTAAAATGAGCTCATCATGTTTTCTGAAGGAGAATTAATGCAGAAAGTAGACAGGATAAAAGGCCAGATCTTGGACTAACTTGCAAAAAAATCTGCAGGCAGGAAGCAACATCTGGGCCAATAAATTACCCAGACAAAATAAGTGGCTTGGTTGATGTGGAGAGATTTAAATAGAAGTAAACAAACATAAATAAACCAGGAGGGCACTCAAAGAGCTTGGAGTAGGGCAAGGAAATTAAAGTCAAATGGAGTAAGAAAAATATGCAAGACGCAGTGAGTGTTCAGATCTCTTGGAGCATCCCTTCCCTGATAGCTCAGTTGGTAAAGAATCAGCCTGCAATGCAGGAGACCCCAGTTCGATTCCTGGGTCAGGAAGATCCCCTGGAGAAGGGATAGGCTACCCACTTCAGTATTCTTGGGCTTCTGCAAGACGCAGTGAGTGTTCAGATCTCTTGGAGCATCCCTTCCCTGATAGCTCAGTTGGTAAAGAATCAGCCTGCAATGCAGGAGACCCCAGTTCGATTCCTGGGTCAGGAAGATCCCCTGGAGAAGGGATAGGCTACCCACTTCAGTATTCTTGGGCTTCCCTTGTGGCTCAGCTGGTAAAGAATCTGCCCACAATGCGGGAGACCTGGGTTCAGTCCCTGGGTTGGGAAGATCTCCTGGAGAAGGAAGAGGCTACCCACTCCAGTATTCTGTCCTGGGGAATCTCAAGGAGGTTGCAAAGGGTAGGACATGACTGAGTGACTTTCACTTTCACTTTCCCCCAACCTGGCTTACCTGGCAGAGTTCAAGTTGAAATCCCTGACTGGAGAGCTCTCACAAGTCAATCAATACAGATTTTCCTAGAACCACATGGATTATTTTTTTAAAAATTTTGGCTGTGCATGTGGGATCTAAGTTCTCCAACCAGGGATAGAACCTGCACCCTGTGCATTGTAAACGTGAGTCTTACCCACTGCACAGCCAGGGGCCACTTAGGTGGAGAGGAGGAAGGAGAATTCCCCATAAGTGGCCAAAGATACTTGGGTGAAAATAAATACATAATAATGATGATGATGGTAATGGTAGAATTTGTAACAAGAAAAAAACTTCTGAACTTACCTAGTCATCCAGTGGTTAAGAATTCACCTGTCAATGTAGGGGACAGGTTTGATCCCTGGTTTGGGAAGATTTTACATGCCACAGGGCAACTAAGCCCATGTCCTTCAACTACTGAAGTCAAGGCACCCTAGAGCCTGTGCTCTGCAACAAGAGACACTGCCCCAATTAGAAGCCCATGCATCACAACTAGAGAGTAGCCCCAGAAAACCCACACACAACAATGAAGGCCTAATGCAGCCAAAGAGAAATAATTTTTAAAAATAAATAATAAAGCACACTTTCTAGTGACATAAGCAAAAACCCTTTAGAAGCCAATACAGACCAGCCAGGTTTCAGTTTAAGCTCATTAACTGTAAGCAAAGTAAAGCCACTTGGATTCTCAAAGCTATTTATTCTTATTTTACACACAACTCCAGTGGAATTGGTTATTTGTTAAAAGAATATTAATGGGCTCTCAGCATAGCCCGGCTATGCGTCAGTTCCTAGATGAACAAGGGAAAAGAGATCCTTCTTTTTTGGAACTTATATTACAGAAAATACGTTTTTTTCAGGCTAAAGTTGTTTACAAGAAGTAAATTTGCATGTGTCAAACTTTTAAGAAAGCATTCTAAAAGCAATGAAAAGTGACAGCATATGTAGTGAGATTTCAGAGTGAAACTATAAAAACCAAAGGAAAGAATTCATAAAGCTTGTTTGTCCATGACAATGGAGTAAAGGAACACAGAGTATTAAAGAATTATTTCCAGAGATTGGTGGCTCAGTGGTAAAGAGTCTGCCTGCCAGTGCAGGAGACACAGGTTTGATCCCAGATCTGGGAAGATCCCACATGTTGTGGAGCAACTAAACTCCTGCACCATGACTATTGAGCCTGCAGTCTTGGGCCTGAGAGCTGCAACTGCTGAGCCCACATGCTGCAACCACTGAAGCCTGTGCGCCCAAGAGCCGGTTCTCTGCAACAAGAGAAGCCACTGCAATGAGAAGCCTGTGCACCACGACTCAAAAGTAGCCTCTCTTCCCCACATCTAGAGGAAGGCCCACTCAGCAATGAAGACTCAGCACAACCAAAAATAAATTTTTTTTTAACTCAGTGTTTAAAAAAAGAATTAGTTCCACAGATAATCACGTGTACTCAACCATACCACCAGTGTTTACAGTGATGATTCTTAGTGAGACACACACATGCCCACAATCACACACACACACGATCACACATACACACAAACACATGATCCTACAGTCATCATTTTCTGCTTATAGAGCATGAAAGCAGAACACATTTTGGATGGATGCCCATGAAAGTGATTAAAATAAATTTTGGTTGCTTAAAGATTGTATGAATGGTTGAGGTTTAATGAATCATGTGTTTTTAATGATAATGGATGCATGGGTTGTCCGGGTTTAACCTGATGTCTATTTTTCTCTCTTGGCTGATATGGCATTCAACATATGGCATCCTTGTCTGACTCAAGTGTACAAAGATATTGAGCAGGCCTCACAAGTTCAGTGTAGGCTAGTAGGTATGTCAGAAATAAGATCCAGAGGAGAGTTTGTCAGGAGAGCTCACACATGAAATCAACTTCATTGTTAGGATGGATTTTTAGGAAATGAAACTGCACTTCTCTGGACAGGATACAGTCCCACCAATGCCAAGAAACCATATTCCAACTGTTGTTTCTTTGCCCAAGGTCTGCCTTGATGTTCTCCAGGATCTCCTAGCACCATGGAAATCCATTTGAAAGGATGGCATGAAAGGGCTTATGTCTTCTCAGAACATAGTTTTAGATGTAAAATGAATTCTGGTAACTGATGGACTCATTTACAGAAATAGATTTCCAATGGAGAGTGCATTGAACATTTTATTAAGAGTCTATGACAGAGAGATGCCATTTGGAATCTGAAGACACTAGTAAGAGTTCCCCTTCCCACAACTGCAAATTACAAAATACAATCTAATTCTCTATATCATTTATTGATGCCTCTAAAATCTAGAAAAGTGAGTCAAGCTGGCTACTCTTTATGAGCCTCTTAAAAATCCATATGAAAAGAATACTTCCCTAACCCAGTGTGAGGATAAATGCTCAGATATTTAAATAGCTCAGATGCCTCCAGGTTCTCTCAGATTCTGAGGATTGCTGTCATTAGCCCACCTCCTTCAGGTAGATTAGTCTCCTATGTGTGGGGTTTCATCAGCTTCTTATGTGTAACTCCTTTTCTATTAGGGATGTATATAGCAACCATTGTAAAATTAAAATAATATTTTGATTTCCCAGTAAATTATACAAGGCAACTCCTAAGACAGCAAAGAAAAGGAAGGTTTTAAGAAAAGGGTGAAATCAATGGAATTGAAAACAAAGTGTGGCTAAGACTTCCAAACACTGGATACAAAATTAAAATCATGCCTGATTTATGAGACAAAAGAATGAGTTAATGCAAGCTAATTGAATATTTTTACCCTTGGTCATTTTTTCTTCTCTCTGTTTATTAAAAAATGCAAAGGTGTCTGTGAAGAAAGAGAGAAAGAGAGTGGGGGAGGGAGAGAGGTAGGAAATAAGGAAGGAAGGAAAGAACAAAGAAATGAAGGAATGAATAAGGGAAGAAAGAAAAGACCTTCCCCGTGACATTTTGCTCTCATAGGGGATTTTGTCAATAGAAAGCATATAATTCTTTAATCATTTAATATTAATATTGCAAATCTTAATAAAATATCTTTATCCTGTAGAGAATGTATCATTTGCTTTGAAGTTAGTGACAGTTAATAAGATGGAAAGAGTAATAAAGAGAAAAATGTGAAGAGAGTCAAGGTATACAGACATTATTTTAATTTACAAGCTACAGCGGTGCTTTCACTCACTGGGTGAGCTGAATATCAAAAGCACTCTCATTTCCCTGTTGGGTTGGTGTATATCGAAAATGAAAACCTCACTTATATTTGTAAGCTCATTAATCATGGTATACTGTTAACATGTTAAGATCTAGGGATTAGGCCTAGTTATCATTGTTTGGCATAAAATCAATTCAAGAAATATATCTTTAGAATAAAAAATGTACATTATGAATACATTATGAATATATTTTCACCTTTTGCCTGTGTTCCATAGGACTTCAGGGAGGAAAGTTATAGAGGTGTCTTGATTAAAATGGATTTTTAGTGAGGTCAGAACTTTGAAAGGCATGAAGGCATCAAGTAAGTCTAGGCAGAAAAAATATGTTGATATATTTTTACATTCTTTTCCTCCCTCCTTCTCTATAAAAGCTTGTTTTACAAACTACTAGGAGAAAATATTGATTTTGTCATCATAAACCTTCAGTGCTGAATTTTTATGCATTTTATTGGCAATTAGAAAGCACTAAAAGCTGAGAATGCACCATAATGGGATAATCAAGGAGTTGATAGTAATCACAGGGGGCAGAAAATAAATTAAAAGCTTGCATTGTGCAGCCCATTATAACATGGTCTGCACAATATTAAATTATTCAGCTAAAAATGTTTAACACTCAGTGAATTAGCTTTCAATAAAATGTGAAAATTGACAGTATTTTTTCTTCTACTCCTTCCCAAACACCACTAAAACAAGAGTATTGGTTTTATTTTTAAGGCAAAATCCAGGGGATAAATGGAAAGGGCCAAGATATAATAAAAAAAAAAACCACAACAATAATTGAAAGTTCATATAATAAGAAAACAAAATCCTACCCTAATGAGGAAAGAGAAGGGAACCACACAGAAATCTGATTTATTTCACAGAGTTCTACTTTCTCCCAAGTCCCATTCATTTGGATAGTTGCCCCTCGATGATGCTGGAATCTTCTCTGCAGTCAAATAGTCTTGGAAACAATGAGCATCCTATAAGGAATACAAGCTTGGGCATCTGCATGCCAAGTAGGGTCATAAAAAAGGTGCACGCAATTCCTCCAGCAATATGTAACATCACTTCTGAAATGCTGTCTACTAGGGAAGCTCATTAGAGAATCATTGCTCAAGTGTTTTTAAGGGGTTGGGGGGAGTTGGTCACAAAGGCATCCTCTGCTTGGCACATACCAAAATCCCAGACTCCCAGAAGGAAAGCAAATTATCAACAAACTGTATTGTATACATAAATAATTTTGACAGTGAGCCATTCTTATCACAAAATGGTGAGAACCCTCCTGAAATCCAAGTTTCAACATACTAGCCAAGGGTCAAGCTTGTAAACTACTGACCTTTCCAAGGCTGGCACTCTCAGGACTACGATGTTAATTTTTTCTTCATCCAAGATATGTTCAAATTCAGGGAAGAAAAATAACTTTCATTTCCACTAAACGTGTGACTTGAGGAATGTGAGTCTGGGACTTTAGTCGCAGAGAGTCAGACACAACTGAGCGACTGAAATGAACTGAACTGAACTGAACTGAACTTCAGGCAGTCAATGTTGCCTTCACTGAATAGTGTATCTCCTTGGAATTGACACAACAGAAGAAAAAAACTGAGAGATGGCAAAGAGAAACCATATTCTTCTGAGCCCCTAGATACGGCCATACCTTTAGCTTGAAGCTTCTCTGGATATTGATTTTGTGAGCCAATAAATTCCCTTGTTTTGTCTAGATTGAATGAATTGTTTTTCACTGGCAAAAGAGACAATTTGTTTACCCATATAGTCAGGACCTACTATTGTTAATCGTGTGTGTGTTGTATGTCTGTGCTCTGTTATGTCCAACTCTTTGTGACCTCATGGACTTTAGCCTGCTAGGCTCCCCTGTCCATGGAATTCTTCAGGCAAGAATACTGGAGTGGGTTGCCGTTTCCAGGGAATCTTCCTGACCCTGGGATCGAATCTGCATCTCTTGCACTGGCAGGTAAATTCTTTACCACTGTGCCACCTTTTTAACCATGGGATACTGTTTTCTTAGAAAATAGCAGAGGACACCGGAGACAGATTTGAAGGAAGGGAGGCAGGAATAAGCTGAGTGGTAGAGAAAAGAGTGAGAATAAAGTCTAGGTTTCAGTTGAATAGCCAACCAGACAAACCAGGATGGTTTAAAGGGGAAGCCTGAAATTCTCCATGGAAATCTTACTCTTCTGCACCAAAAGATGCCACCCATTAAATAAAATGCATCATCATATGCATTGATATATTTGAAACCAAAACAGCACAGTATCATTAGTATGAAAAAAGTAAATTTTAATTGGATTGTGACTAATATGAAGCAGTGGGCTTTGGCAAAGAAGCTTGTTCTAGGGAAATAATCTCTAAAAAAGAAAAAACAATAAATTAGATTTCCTGCTTCAGGATAACCCTTATTCAAAGTCTCATATTCGATCTGAGATGGTGGATATTTATAACCCTAATACAAATGATCTATTCATTAGACATTGGTTCTGAATTTTTTTTTTTCTGTCTTGCCATGCAAGAGAAAAAAGAGAAGAGCTAGGGGCCGGTACTTAAACAAAACTTCCTTTAGGAAAAAAAATCAAATGGTTAAGCCATCCTTTGCTTTTGAAAGAAGTCAATGTTCAGAAATGCAGACTTGGAAAGGATATGAATAAAGCTACTGTGTCCTAAAGTTGAGAAACATGTAGACTCCTTTTAAAGGGTAGAACAGAATTTTGATATCACAAGAATAGTTCTCTAATTACAAGTGTAGAAACTCTTGGATTACTAGTCATTCATGGTCAGTCAGGGAGAGAAGGTGACCCTGGGAATGTGAATGGGAAATTTAGTGTATTACAGGGCCCTTTTACTCACCTCTTGTTATTATACCATCCCAACAGTGCCAAACTTTTCACAGAATTCTAGAAATTCACATTTTGTAGAAAATCTCTGAATTTAAAAAATTTTGTAACTAATTCAACCCAGTGGCAGCTGAAGAGAACACCTTTGAGGTCTAACCTGCTTCTGCGAGGCTGCAAATTTTCTTTTACAGCATATTTGGTACTAATGTGACTCCAAATAAAATGCCAGTTGGGACACTGAGGTCACATGGAATCCAGTTACTGGGGACTGATGAGTTTCCTTAATTAATTGATGTGGTTAGGTTGTTGCTTACTCTCTAGCTCAGTGTACCAGCTTCCCAGGTGGTGCTAGTGGTAAAGAATGCACCTGCCAGTGCAGGAAACTGTAAGAGACTCAAGTTTGATCCTGGGTAGAGAAGATCCCCTGGAGGAGGGCATGGCAACCCACTGCAGTATTCTTGCCCAGAGAATCCATGGACAGAGGAGCCTGGCGGGCTATAGTTCATAGGGTCGCAAAGGGTCGAACACAACTGAAGGGACTTAGCATGCACTCACAGATAGCTCAGTGTGGAAGGATGGGCATTTCTGCTCCATGCTGTCACTCAGGGATCCAGTTTCCTTCCCTCTTGTGGCTGTCATATCCTGGGCTTCACTTCCTTCATAATCAACTGATGGAAAGAATAAAGGGAAAGGGAGAGCATACAGAATAGACTCTGTTACCCCAAGGTGATATAATTTTGTTACCACACTATTACTTTTATTTCCATTTCATCAATTACTAGTGAATTTAAAATTAATTTTACTGGTCATGTGCTGTTCATCTTTTGTGAATTGCTTGTACAATATACTTTATAAGCTGTAAGCAGTTTTTTAAATGTTGAATTTGTCTTTTCAAAAAACAATTGGAGTAAACTAGCTTGATTGCCTTCAAATCCTCACAAACTGCTTTATGGATTAAGCTAGATCATCTGTTTTTACAGATGAGGGAAATGAGGCCCAGAGAGGGGACCTCTCTTACCCAGATCCTGTAGCTGAATGGGGAGGAATGGAAACTGGAGCCAAAGGCCCGTAAATCCCAGACTTTCCCCCAGAATTTTACGCGTCTTTCTTTTTCCTCCCCACCTGCAATGCTCTCCACAGAAGTAGGCCAGAAGGTAGGAGAGGGCGGAAAAAAAGAGTAAAACCCAACAACACTTTTGATGGCCCTGTGGCATGGGAATAAGGAATGTGAATAAAGATAGAAAAATGCTTCCAAAGAATTGAGGAGTGTATGCTTTCAGATCATGGTCCTATGGCATCATTATAGAAATATCCCTTCCCTCGAAAAAAAAAAAAAACAAACTTAGCTCCTGAGGACTTCCCTGATGGTCCAGTGGTTAAGACTTCACCTTCCAATACAGAGGGTGCAGGTTTGATCCCTAGTCAGGGAGCTCAGATCCCACATGCCTTACGGCTGAAAAAACAAAACATTAAACAGAAGCAATGTGATGACAAATTCAATTAAGACTTTAAAAAATGATCCACATCAAAAAACAAAGACAAAAAATAAACTTAGCTCTTAAACCAGGGGTCCTCAGTGAGAGGGTGTTTTTTCTTCCTCCCAGGAGAATCTGGTAATATCTGGAGAAATTTGGGTTGTTATAACTGGGTAAAGAGTGTTTCCGGAACATTGAGGTTAGAGGTTAGGGATACTTGTCAGCATCCTTCAACACACAGGAAAGCCCATACAATAATCCCTCCCAAATGTCAATCTTATCAAGGTTGAAAAACCCTACTTAATACCAGAAATGCATGACCCAGAGCCTGTGCCCTCTAAACATTATTTTTGTGCTTTGTATTAAACACTGTTTACTTAGCCCCAGAAAATGCCCCTTCTAAAAAATAAAGTGAGACTTATGTCACCAAGAACTTTAATAACCCAGTGATTAAGATCTTTGCATGTGCGCTCAGTTGCATCTGACTCTGCGACCCCATGGTCTGTAACCCACCAAGCTCTGCAGTCTGTGCGATTTCCCAGGCAAGAATACTGGAGTGATTTGCCATTTCCTCTTCCAGAGAATCACCCAGGGATAGAACCGGTGTCTCTTGCATTGACAGGTGGATTCTTAACCACTGAGCCCCCTGGGAAGCCCAATTAAGATCTTTGGTACCTTAATAATTCCCAGAGGACAAGAGCAATTCAATCACCATAAAGTCATTTCATGGAGGTCCACACTTTGGTCCAGTGAAAATGATCACGAATGAAAGACAAATCTGAATGCTGTTGATTCAGCTTCGGGAAGGATAACAGCTCATTTGATTGTGGGAATGGGCACCTGAGCCTGCAAAACATAGTCTTGCATTTTAAAACCTGGCAATAAATATGAGAAATCCATTCATTGAGATCCATCTTCATTAACTGAAATGGAAATAGGTTCACTGAGACATTATTGACTATCTCGCAAAAGATAGCACATACATCTGCATCACATTCCATAACATGACTGTGAGATAATGCCCTAATATTAGGCTTCTTTTACCAACGTTTGATAAATCATAGGCATTAAATACATGTTTGATGAATTAATGAGTGTCCCATATTATCTATTCCCAAATATGCCAAAATTTTGTTTTTTGAATGCAAAGTCAGATATCATGGTTTAGAGATTAAATCTTATAATTTTTAAATGATAGCAGTAATGTATTACGTGGCTTAATAAAAACTCTTCTGATAGTTGAAGACGAAGTGACCCATCAGTATCAAGTCATGTGTGTTGCTAAATTTGTATTTATTCTCCTCAGAGATCTATTACATTCCAGCATCATTAGTTGCAGAGAACAGTCACTGTACTTAATCAGGAAAGGACTTAAGAAATATTAGGAAGCTCAAGAATGGTTCCAAGAGAGGATTAACAAGATGAGGTTCTTGGTGAGGCTTCCAGTGACAACTTTCAGAGACACTCCTTTGAACCAGGATGGCAAAAGAAAGTATGAAGTGAAGTGAAGTTGCTCAGTCGTGTCCGAGTCTTTGCGACCCAAAGGACTGTAACCTACCAGGCTCCTCCATCCATGGGATTTTCCAGGCAAGAATATTGGAGCGGGTTGCCATTTCCTTTTCCAGGAGATCTTCCCTATCCAGGAATTGAACCCGGGTCTCCCACAATGTAGGCAGACGCTTTACCATCTGAGCCACCAAGAAAGTATGAAGATGGCCCATACTGAGATGCGGGAGACCACCGCACGTGTGAAGTCATCTTATGAGATGGACAATGGGTTAGAAGGAGTCGTCTTATTGGAGGAGTCGTGAGATGGGCGGGACTGTTGGGATGGGAGGGGCCATCTCATTGGAGGGAACTTGAGCTAAGATATCGTATTGGAGGAGTCCCAAGATAGGCAGGACCACAAGATGGGAGGAACCATCTTATTAAAGCAGCCATGAGATGTTCTTATTGGAGGAGTCGTGAGATGGGCGGGACTGTTGGGATGGGAGGGGCCATCTCATTGGAGGGAACTTGAGCTAAGATATCGTATTGGAGGAGTCCCAAGATAGGCAGGACCACAAGATGGGAGGAACCATCTTATTAAAGCAGCCATGAGATGGGCGGGACTATGAGGACAGGAAGAACCTTCAAATAGGAGAGAACCGTTGCAGCTATGATACTTGGAAAGCCACCGTTGACCCGAGAGACTTGCAGCATGGTCACCGAGCCTGTGTCCCACGTATCTATCCTAATGAAACTCCTGTATCAAAGTCTCACACAAGAGTGTCTAATTGGCAAAGTCTGTGTCACATGCCTACACACTCAGGACAGTAAGGCTAGAAAAACAGAGCTCTTTGTTGTTGTTTTTCTCTTTTAGGAAGCTAGATTCACAATAAAGGAGTCCATCAAAATGTATGATGAATGTGTATCCTATACACTCAGTTCAGTTCAGTCGCTCAGTCGTGTCCGACTCTTTGCGACCCCATGAATCACAGTACGCCAGGCCTCCCTGTTCATTACCCTCTCTCGGAGTTCACTCAGACTCATCTACAATATTTGATTTTTTTCTTATTGGATATGCAAGTAGACTGTTTCTCAGCCTCTATTTCAGTAAGTGGAGTATGTGATTTAGTCCTAGTTAATTCAATGTAAGTAAAATTCCTACATGGAAGAATTCCTAATAGCCTCCCATGGAATCATCCTACCACTCTCTTTCCTCACCCGCTAGCCAAAGGCAAGGAAGGCAGCCAACGTCTTTGAGATTCTAGAGGATGGTGTACTCGCAAGGTGGCAGAAGGCTTGATCCCCAGATGACCACATGGAGCAGAGCCCCTCACACCCCAGCAGCTAATTAGAGTCTAAACATGTTTCCTTGGGTTGGCTATGAATTTATCTGTTACTGCTGCTAGATTGTTTAATTAATACAGGGTACAATGATTCAATCCAGTAATATACAATAAACCTGTAAAGAATTAGGATACACAGTGACAGCAATGAAAAGACAATCTCCATCATCTCTCAAGTTTAATCAGGAAAGTTTCATGAAGTCTGTGGGGTTCGGTCTTTGCCATAACACCCTGTAACGTTTATGATAGTGTTCATACGGAAGTGGTGAGAATCCTCAGACACGTAGATTACAGACTGTGATACAACAAAACGTTAATCATTCTCAGTAACCAAACCTCTAAAAGCTTCATAAAATTTCCATTAAGAAAATGCTGTAAGCTCCTTTCTTTTTCATGCTCCACTACATATTATATTGTTTGCATATTTATAACCTTTTTGATTGAAAAATAATATTTTTCTTCATGAGTCATTTACTTTACTGTGTTAAAGTAAGAAATGAAACAAACGTCTAAGATGCCAGTCAGCCTAATATGTCGCCTGATACAAATATGCATCAAGGGTTTGTCTAGTAAGTGAAGTAGATGTGAATTCCAAAATGTGTCTCTCCTTCGGATTCAGAAAAAGCTGCTTGGGATAGTCTGACTATGGACATTTCCTTGTGATTGACATTTCTAGTTCAGGTGTTCTTGTTCTCCAGACACTAATCACTTACCACCTTTTATTCATTAAAGAAATGTCACAGGAAGTTGCAAAACTGTGAAATGTCACCATTGCAGATGATAATGACCTTTCCTGGAATATAAACCTCTGCCATAAAACCATTAAATCTGAATGTCTCTAAACTTTGACTCCTTGATCCATTTGTATTTGTGGTAAGGTTGATGCAAGGTGCTTGTGTGCATGCGTGCTAAGTCACTTCAGTCGTGTCCAACTCTGTGCATCCCTCTGGACTGTAGCCTGCCAGCCTCCTCTGTCTGTGGGATTCTCCAGGCAAGAATACTGGAGTGGGTTGCCAGGGTATCTTCCCCACCCAGGGATCAAACCCATGCCTCTTATGTCTCCTGCATTGGCAGTCAGGTTCTTTACCACTAGTGCCACTTGGGAAGCCCTGGCAAGCTGGAATTAGTCTTCCTTCCTTCCTTCCTTTCTCTCTCTCTCTTTCTTTCCTCTCTCTCTCTCTCACGGACATGACTGAGCGACTGAACTGAACTGAAGTAGTTTGATATTATTATTTTCTAGGGAGCTTATTGACCACAGATAAAGAAATATTTCATTGAAATGAAGGCTCTTCTTTTATCATAATGTCTGTTCTCTGATCATTGAATAGAGCCCGGAGCCAAGACTTTCCATTTCCATCAAAGTCCAAAAGTATTCATACAGAGCTAATGTATGTATAAATAGATAATAGACAGATAGAAAGAGGCTAATAGACATTTCTATTTCCTAGGGTAACTAACAGACCCAATACATTGAGATTGTAAAGATGACTCATTTCAATTACTTCATGATCTCCCATGTGTGTGGAATCTAAAATAGTCAGACTCATGGAAGGAGAGATTAACATCATGCTACCAGTGGCTGGAAGGAAATGAGGTGATATTACTCAAAGGGTATACAATTTCAGTGATACACATTGAATAAATTACAGAGATCTCATGTACACCATGGTGAATATAGTTACCAATACTATATTGCATATTCTAAAATAGTCAGACTCATGGAAGGAGAGATTAACATCATGCTACCAGTGGCTGGAAGGAAATGAGGTGATATTACTCAAAGGGTATACAATTTCAGTGATACACATTGAATAAATTACAGAGATCTCATGTACACCATGGTGAATATAGTTACCAATACTATATTGCATACTTGTGTGAAATGAATTATTTCCTGCCATATTTGTGGGCAAAAAATGGCGCAGCTCTCAGGGATTTCTGGCCTCCTAATGTGAATGAGGGCTCCCCAAAGGGAACACAATTCCTGCAATCCTGCAGATGCTGAAAACCTGAGGAGCTAGGTAAGGGGATGCAAGAAGAAGCCATCAGCCACGCTTGCCACCCCTTACAGAGACAGGAAACAAGATTTGGCCCCAGACAGCTGAGGTGCACATGAAAGGAATGAATTCAGTGAAGCCAGAGAGCCCAGAGGCTTGCATCTTCCCATTCATAGAATAACGCTAAATTCTTTAGCTTGATATCTAGGTTTCCTTGTGTGCGAGCTAATTCACTTGGTGTCTGACTCTTTGTGACCCTTTGGACTGTAGCCTGGCAGGCTCCTCTGTCCATGGGACTCTCCAAGCAAGAATACTGGAGTGGGTTGCCATGACTCCTCCAGGGGATATTCCCAACCCAGGGACTGAACCTGCATCTCCTGAGGCTCCTGCATTACAAGCAGATTCTTTATGGCTGAGTTCAGACTGCCGGTCCTCTTTGTTGCAAACTTGTATGCAGCCTGACTCCCTTTCCTGTCTCCTTGAAGCAGTGTTCTCAGGGCTACTGAGATACTGCCTCCTGGGCTCAAAGTCCTTGACATTACTACCAAGTAAGACAGCTATCTATTTATAGGGCTTCCCTGGTGGCTCAGTGGTAAAGAATCCGCCTGCCAATACAGGAGACACAGGTTCAATCCCTGGGTCGGGAAGATCCCCTGGAGAAGGGAATGACAACCTACTTTAATATTCTTGCCTGGAAATTTCCATGGACAGAGGAGCCTAGTGGGCTATAGTCTGTGGGGTCACAAAGAGTCAGACATGACTGAGTGCCTAACATTTTCACCTCCCTATATTAAGAATGATAATTAATGGCATAAAATAGCAAAGAATCAGACATGACTGAGTGTCTAACACACACACTATTTAAAGGTTGTAACTAGTATTTTTTTAGTCGACACTTGAAATTTGGTAAGGGTGTAAATCTTAAAGTGTTATCACCATGCACACACACACAGACCATGAGAGGTAATGGATATGTTAATCAGCATGATTGGTATGACTATATTACAATGTACACGTAAATATACTCTAAAACATCAAGCTGTACCTAAAATAGAAACAATTTTTAGTTGTCAATTAAACCCCCGTAAAGCTGGAAAACCATATAAGTTTCCTTCTTCTCCAACAAAAGCATCTCATTCATGAGAAGAGGATGTTTCCCCCCTCTCCCGTCCCCCCCCTCCCCGCCACCAGGGGAGAATAACTACTATTAGAAATACAAAAACTTATCTAAAAGAATCCCCCACCGTCCTTCACATGTCATAGTTATGCTTAACAAGGTGAAATGTATGTTACTTAACTGGATTTGTTAGTGGCAATTTGGCACATTAATTACTGTAAAATTGTATTTGTAGCCCATAGTGACTGAAATTGGATGTCAAGTTTGATAGCAGCTGCAAAATGAAATGCCATATCCTGGGAGGCACCATGTCCTCGAAGAGGTGCCTGAATGTCAGTGTGCCCACGTGGGCTGGGTTTTTCTACAAGTCTAGGGAAGCATGTTGTGTGGTTGATGTCATTTACATACAAGCGGTGGAAAATTGGGTGGCACTATTGGTAAAGAATCTGCCTGCCTATGCAGGAGGTGCAAGTGATTCGAGTTTGATCCCTGGGCTGGGAAGATTCCCTGGAGGAGGGCATAGTGACCCACTCCAGTATTCTTGCCTGGAGAATCCCATGAGCAGAGAAGCCTGTCAAACCACAATCCATAGGGTTGCAGAAAGTTGGACACAACTGAAGCGACTGAGCATGCACACAAGCAAAGAAATTGCAGTTTCTCTGAGGCAGGTGCTTTGAGGAGGCCGGTTGAGAAAGTAGTTAGCGGGTGATCATAAACAAAAATGTTCTGCTAAATCACAACGACTAAAGAGATCGCAATGACTTTGAAGGTAGAACTGCGTCTTTAAGACTCTAAAAGAAATCAGGCAAATCTTTTTTTATTATTTTTATTTTTATTTTTGGCTGTGCTGGATCTTTGTTTCTGTACACATATTTTCTCTAGTTGCAGCCGGCAGGGGGTACTCTTCGCAGTGGTGCGTGGACTTACTGCTGTGGCTTCTCCTGTTGCAGAGCACAGGCTTTAAGATACGGGGGCTTCAGTAGTTTTGGTGCATGGGCTTAGTGGCCCCACGACAGGGATCTTCCCTGACCAGAAATCAAACCCATGTCCCCTGCATTGGTGGATGGACTCTTAATCACTGGACCACCAGCGAAATCCTAGTCAGGCAAACCTTCAGGCTCACTTTCAATGGTTGTCTTGATGAAAATATTGGTTCAGATCTCAACTCTATCACTTACTGGCTATGTGATCACGGGCAACTTAATCATTGTCCTGTGTGAAATAAGAATGAGTCTACTTCAGAGTGTTAACATGAGGATTATATTCATTCATATATTTTGCAAATATTTATTTGAAACCACCATGTTCCAAACACCGTTTCAGTAAATCAGACACAGTTGTGAATAAGACAGACAGAACACTTGTTCTTAGCACAAATGAATGACTGACAAGAGTATTTCAGGTAGTAAGAAGATAACTGAGGATTTCTTCAAACTGATGGTGATTTCTCTTGGGAAACTACCTAGAAATCGCTCAGTCATAGAATATGTGGCATAATAAAAAATATTTTGGTCTTTGCAGCCAGGTTCTGGCACAGAGTTTCTAAATCCCTAGGAATTTCCTGAGTGATAGAATTATTTTTTGTTATTCATAAGAAGCTTCTTTTGAGCACACCTGAGACTATGCTAATAAAATGACAGGTGGGACACCTAGTTAGCCTCAGATTGGAGGTGGTCACCAGAAACCAAGTGACTAGAGGGTTAGGGCTTTGACCTCTGGGAAGGAGAAGGTTGGAGAGCTAAAGATTTATCTTTATTAAAAACTCTTGAACAATGAGACTTGATAAACTTCCTGGTTGTGAACGTGTAGTGGTACTGGGCAGGTGGTACATTGAGACAGGGCATAGAAGTGTACCAGGAAGGGGGACCCCTTCCAGGGCCTGAGAGTGGGCTCTTGTCTAACATTCAGAGATGAATTGTCCGAGGAGACACACGTGCTGACAAAGCAAGAGACTTTATTGGGAAGAGGTGCCCAGGAGAAGAGCAGCAGGGTAAGGGAACCCAGGAGGACTGCTCTGCCATGTGGCTCACAGTCTCGGAGCTCTATGATATTTGGGATTAATTTCCAGGTCATCTCTGACCAATCACTCTGACTCAGGGTCTTCGCTGGTGGTGTGTGCATCGCTCCACCAAGATGATTCCAGCAAGGAGGATTCTGGGAGATTGGTAGGACCTATGGCCTGGCATCTTCTCTCTCCTTTTGACCTTTCCCGAATTATCCCAGTTGGAGGTGGCTTGTTAGCTCTGTGTTCTTCCCAGGACCTCCTGTTGTAAGATAACTCATGCAAGAGGCTACTATGGTGCCTGGCCAGGGTAGGTGGCTTCTGTCAGTGGTTCCCCTAACAGAAGTTCCATGTTCATTCCCCTAAGGCTTACCCTCTGCGTCTCCTCCATATGAATATTCTTGAGTGGTAGTCTTCTATAATAAATCAGTAGACATAAAGAAATAGTCTCTGAATTTTACTACCCATTGTAGAAATTCTCAAACCTGAGAAGGGCATCCTTTATATTGGTGGGTCGTAAGTATAGACGACAACTTGGACTTGCAATGGTGTCTGAAAGGCGGGGGACAGGGCAATATTGTGAACTAGCTCTTGACCCATGGAGTCTGATGCTGTCTCCAGGTAGGTAGGGTCATAATTGAGTTAAAGTGAAAGACATCCAGTTGGTGTCTGGAACATCAGATATTAGTTGGTGGTATTGGAAACACTCCAGAGTATATGATTAAATTAAAAAGAAACTGCCAACTAATTTTTACCAGGAATGATAGAGTTTCACTTGATCCATATTTTCATTAACATTGGGCTTCTCTGATGGATTTGTTGGCATACTTTTAAATTTCAGTTATTCTAGAAGATATGTCAGGATATCTTATTGTAGTTTTAATATAAATTCTCTTGATGATTAATGATGTTAAACACTTCTTTCTGGTTCTTTGTGGCCACTTGCATAAGTTTCTTTATGAAAAATCTGTTCAAGTCTTTTGCTCATGTTTATATTAGCTCATCTTTTATTTTTGAGTTGTGGGAGTATTTAAAAGAATCTGAACAAAATTTATCAGAGAGATGTATTGCAAATATTTTCTCTCTATCTGAGATTTACTTGTTGTTCAGTCACTCATTCATGTCTGACTCTTTGCAAGCCCATGGACTGTAGCACACTAAGCTTTCCTGTCCATCACCATCTTATTAATTGGTACAATTACATCTTTAATCAGCAGAATTAAAAAAATTTTTAAAGGTCAATTATTTTACTATTTTATTGTTAGCAATTTTGAGTCCTGATTTAGAAACCTTTGTTAAGCCAAAAGTAACAAAGATTTTCTCGTCTGTTTTCTCTCAGAAACTATTCTTTAAATGCTTGAGTTTATAATCTATCTCAAATGAAGTAGTGGGTCATTTCAGTTCCAGCTTTCACAGTAAAAAGTAGAAAGGTGAAGATTACCTCTTTCCCTATATTTTCACATTATCTTTTGCAAAGAAAGCAAAGGGAAATGTATGGTGTAAAAAGTTACTTACACCATCTAATGAAACAAAAAGTCATAATCACATGGACAACAAATTAAAAAGCATCGTTCACTGTTTGCAAAGTGTTTTAATCCTATGGGTAATGGAAATATACAGAAAGGGTTTTATTTTCTTTCAGCTTTCACAGGACTTAAAGAGATAGCCTCACATTTTGAAAAAATTTAAATATGTATTCACATATATAACTATATATATTATCTAAAAACTTGACCTAATATAACAATGACATTTTGAAGGTAACTCTTAGAACATGAAGATGGTCCAGTATTGTGAATTGTTTTATTACTGCAGTATTGAATGTGAATATGAATATATGAAAGGCAGTATTATTACCGATTTCTTGGACCAGCAGGATAATTTCCCTAATGGACTATAAAGCCCTTGGATCTTTATTTTCCATCTGGAAAATAACAGTGATCTGACCATCTTGAGTCAGAGGACCCTATAAGAATGCAGAAATCCAAGACATGTTCTTTTGTGAACTTTCTCTTCTATTAAAAAATTCTAAGCAGTAAATATACCAGCACAACTTAAATACACTTTATAAATTCGTAGAGACCATTGGTGGGAACTCACAATTTAAACACAAGAAATCTGAAATGTAGTGTTTGCATTTGGCAAATAAACCAACAAAAAAACTTTCCAAATAAAAGGTCTTCATTTTTTCCTGAATGACATTTTCAAAATTCCCCTTTTCCTGCTCTTTTGGAATCCACGTTTACTTATAAGCTTAGTGAGACCTGGGGAGAACCCACCAGCATCTGTGACTCAGTTCTCCTACAACCCAGGAGCAAAAGGACAGGATAAAGCTGTTAGTCAGTCAGTTTAGTTCAGTCACTCAGTCGTATCGGACTCTTTGCAACCCCATGAACAGCAGCATGCCAGGCCTCCCTGTCCATCACCAACTTCTGGATCTTGCTCAAACTCATGTCCATCAGGTCAGTGATGCCATCCATCTCACCCTCTGTCATCCCCTTCTCCTCCTGCCTTCAATCTTTCCCAGCATCAGGCTCTTTTCTAATGAGCCAGCTCTTCGCATCAGGTGGCCAAAGTATTGGAACTTCAGCTTTAGCATCAATCCTTCCAATGAATATTCAGTACTGATTTCCTTAAGGGTTGACTGGTTTGATCTCCTTGCAGTCCAAGGGACTCTCAAGAGTCTTCAACACCACAATTCAAAAGCATCAATTCTTTGGTGCTCAGCTTTCTTTATGGTAAAACTCTCACATCCATACATGACTACTGGAAAAACCATAGCTTTGATTAGATGGACCTTTATTGGCAAAATAATATCTCTGCTTCTTAATATGCTATCTAGGTTTGTCATAGCTTTTTCTTCCAAGGAGCAAGCATCTTTTAATTTCATGACTGCAGTCACCATCTGCAGTGATTTTGGAGCCCAAAAAAATAAAGTCTGTCACTGTTTCCATTGTTTCTTTATCTATTTGCCATGAAGTGATGAGACCGGATGCCAGGATCTTAGATTTTTGAATGTTGAGTTTTAGAACCCCATGAACAGTATGAAAAGGCAAAAAAATATTCATAAGAAACAATAATCTAAAGTGCTCAGGGTTTCCCTGGTGGCTCAGTGGTAAACATTCTGCCTGCCAATGCGGGAGACATGGTTTAATCCCTGATCTGGGAAGACCCTACATGCTGCGAGGAACCTAAGCCCATGTGCCACAACTATTGAGCCTGAGAGCTGCAACAAGAGAAGCCACTGCAACGAGAAGCCTGTGCAAACCACAACCAAAAAGTAGCCTTCACTCACCACAACTGGAGAAAAACCTGCACAGCAACAAAGACCCAACACAACCAAAAATAAATAAATAAAAATTTAAAAATATAATTAAAGTGTTGAGAAAAAACTGAGGATGGAAGAGAGAATGGATTTGTAAATTTGGGAGAGCCATTTGTCTCCTTTCCTACCAGCTTTTTAATTTATTTTTATTTTTTAATATTTATTTATTTGGCTGTGCAGTTTAGTTGAGAAATATGGGAAGCTTTTTTGTGGCATATGGACTCCTAGTTGCAGCATGTGGAATCTAGTTCCATGAGGAGGGATTGAACCCGGGCTCCCTACATTGGGAGTGTGGAGTCTTAACCACTGCCCCACCCGGGGAGTTCCTTCTGCCAGCTTTTTAGAAGCATGGAAGCGTGCAGCTTCACAGGTTAGTGTCAGAGGCCACTTTTTTGTTGTCGGTCCATTATGATAGGATGTCTGTGAGGCTGGGGAAAGAGCAGAGCTTGGTAAACAGCGATAATGAAGACCTAGGAAGCTCTCCACGCTCTGGGTTGCCAGAGAGTTCCTTTTCCATAACAACAACAAAAGAATGGCACTGGCCACGTGGCAAAGATGATGCTGTGATGCTGACGGCCAGTGAAGCACGCGTGTGGATAGAAGGTGGTCCAGGAAAAATTTGCTAAATAACATACCACTATCTTTCAGCCGAAATGTCTGGAGAAATCTTTAGGGATCCGAGCAGAATCCTCAGCTGTCCTGAGTTTTTCTTCTATCTCCAGAGCTCTGTGGGTCTGAACCATCAGCACCTATTCACTCTTGGCCCCATACAGACTACTCCTCCTACAAATAGACCAAATCAAACCATTAACTCAAAACAAAGAAGGAAAGGGAGACATAGCCGCAACCACCACCGCACCCGAATCGTAATGTAGTTTGGCCCCTGGGTTGGAAACTGAGGAACATTTGGCCTCTCTCTCCTATCACCACGTTGGGGCACCTAGAAACATTTTTACCAAGGCTGCTAGGAAAAATATGAAAGATCTTTTATTAAAGGTGATTTTGTGTGTGTGCCTTCTTTTTCTTTCTTTATTTCGGGCTGCACTGGGTCTTCGTTGCTGTCCAAGGGCTTGCTCAGTTGTGGGAAGCGGAGGCTACTCTCTGGCTGCGGTGCCCAGGCTTCTCACTGTGGTGGCTTCTCTTGTGGCTCGTGGGCTCAGGAGTTGTGGTGCACAGGCTTAGTTGCTCCAAGGCATGTGGTATATTCCCTGACCAGAGATCGAACCTGAGTCCCCTGCACTGAGGCCAGTGAAGCACGCGTGTGGATAGAAGGTGGTCCAGGAAAAATTTGCTAAATAACATACCACTATCTTTCAGCCGAAATGTCTGGAGAAATCTTTAGGGATCCGAGCAGAATCCTCAGCTGTCCTGAGTTTTTCTTCTATCTCCAGAGCTCTGTGGGTCTGAACCATCAGCACCTATTCACTCTTGGCCCCATACAGACTACTCCTCCTACAAATAGACCAAATCAAACCATTAACTCAAAACAAAGAAGGAAAGGGAGACATAGCCGCAACCACCACCGCACCCGAATCGTAATGTAGTTTGGCCCCTGGGTTGGAAACTGAGGAACATTTGGCCTCTCTCTCCTATCACCACGTTGGGGCACCTAGAAACATTTTTACCAAGGCTGCTAGGAAAAATATGAAAGATCTTTTATTAAAGGTGATTTTGTGTGTGTGCCTTCTTTTTCTTTCTTTATTTCGGGCTGCACTGGGTCTTCGTTGCTGTCCAAGGGCTTGCTCAGTTGTGGGAAGCGGAGGCTACTCTCTGGCTGCGGTGCCCAGGCTTCTCACTGTGGTGGCTTCTCTTGTGGCTCGTGGGCTCAGGAGTTGTGGTGCACAGGCTTAGTTGCTCCAAGGCATGTGGTATATTCCCTGACCAGAGATCGAACCTGAGTCCCCTGCACTGACAGGTGGATTCTTAACCACTGGACCACCAGGGAAGCCCTATGCCTTCTTTTAAAATTTTGCATCTGCTATCTCAAGTCCTGAAACACAGGCATTGAAATCCCTGGAAGGAAAGAAATGCATGCCTAGAAAATTAATGTGCAATCATACAGAGATATGCTTTTCCTCATTTCAGGCAGCTGGAAAACTAGCAACAAAAGCCAAGATTCGTAATTTCTGTGAGTCTGGGTGAATAGGAGTCCCCTCCTGTGTCCCAAACCTAGGAAGAAGTTGTGAAGGTGAAGCCCTGTCTATTGCCCTGACATCTGGAGGGGTGTTTCGTATTGGATGTGGACCCCAGGGGGTCTTCCACAGTCCCTCAAAGGTAAAGAATCCACCTGCAATGCAGGGGACACAAAGACATGGGTTCGATCCCTGGGTTGGCAAGATCCCCTGGAGGAGGGTATGGCAACCCACTCTAGTATTCTTGCCTGGGAAATCCCGTGGACAGAGAAGCCTGATGGGCTACAGTCCATGGGGTCACAAAGAATCCTACACAACTGAGCTATTGAGTAGGCACGCATGTGGATCCAAACCCCCATGACAGCCAGGACAGTTCCTTTTTGTCTGAACTTCCAAGCCCCTCCACTGGGCTCCAAGCTTGTATGCATGTGAGACATTGGGTATGAGAGGAGTTTGTGATATACTTTTGAATAGCTGCATGTGAAAAGCTAAAATATATGTGAGTGCAAGTCAATAGAATGTTGAAATGTTTATTTTCTTGTTAAAAAAAAAAAATGATAATTTACCCTGTAGTGAGAAAAAACATTTATCCTGGAAAATGAATTTAAAATAAATTTTTAAAAATTATATTTCTATTTTTGGCTGTGCTGGGTCTTAATTTCTGCACGGGCTTTTCTCTAGTTGCGGTGCATAGGCTTCTCATTGCAGAGGCTTCTCTTGTTGCGGAACACTGACTTTAACGCCCTTGGGCTTCCGAAGTTGCAGCTCATGGGCTTAGCTGCCCCATGGCTTGTGGAATCTTTCTGAGACAGGGATCAAATGCATGTCCCCTGCACTGGCAGGTTTATTAACCACTGGACCACCAGGGAGCCCCATGAAGTCGCTTTCTAATTCCATCTACCCTTCTGGCACAAGCTACATTCTTTCCAGATGAAAATCCCTGGTGCGGTGCGGTTTGTGATGCTCTCTGCCAGTGAAGGTCTTCCTTCCATCAGCTGAAATACGGCAGAGTGGGGTGTCGAAAGTTTAAAACATATAGTTTGGATAATATAAAAATGTAATTATTCCAGGGCATACACCTTTCAATGTTTCAATATGCTGCACACATGAAATTCCATATTTTGCTTTAACTTTTCCACCATTCATTCGACGTAATGCTCTTCTGTACAGTGAATGACATGTGTTTCATTCTATAAGCTAATGTGCCCAAAGGAAAGGTCACTTAGTTTAAAAAACCTTTCACCCCGTGTCAACACAGATTCAAAGGGGGATGTGGTGAAATTATTGAAGTGGCTGAAATGAAATTTAAAAAATAACCTTACTGGTTCACAGTGGTTTGAGGTGTGTGTGTGTGTGTGTGTATGCAGGTGTGCGATAACTTACCTTGGAATCCCCAAATTCTGCACATAAGGTGGAGTGATATTTTTATAAAAGGTTTAAGTAAGAATTATGCTAAGACTCTACAAAGGTTGGTTTTCAAATAAAGATTAAAATATATATATATACTTATTCTTATGATATGGTAGCTAGACAAAAAATACATCTTTCTGCCTGCATTGATGCTCCAAGTTTCTCATTCTGTCTGGATGTTAAAGAATTTATAAAATAATATAAATACTCCAATATAAAATAAAAATAATAAAAAACTGAATATATATATATATGAATATATATATAATTTATATTTACTTAGATGTATAATTTATATAGTCTGTATTATCTGCCTTGTATACAATTTAAAATTGCTAAAGAAGAAATTTGAATTGGCCAATACACACCACTCACTTTTTCTGGCTTCTAATGCCATTTGTGTGTGTGTGTGTGTGTGTGTGTGATAATATAGAAAGGTCTCTATCTCCTACTTTGTGACCCCCTGGTATCCTCTTAAGAGAAATTCTAGTGTCTACCTCAAGAGGCACTTGACCCATTCCATCCCTTGGAAAATTAACTAAAACAGATAAAGCAGTAAGTGAGAAATTAGGCCATAAATGTCTAAATGTGGCACTGAATCATCAATGAATAAAATCCATAAATAATGAACATAAAGCATTTGTTTTGATCAAATGTCCAAATTCATAAAGTTATAAGTGCATAAATGTTAATCCTTAAAATAGTCTTTAGATGTATATATAGAAATATAAAAATAAACTCCAGGACTTTCCAAACTTAAATAGTTCTGGACGTGTACTGGGCTGTCACTACTAATGATCTATATCTCACCAATGTGAAGAACAAATACTACATTTTAATAAGTACATTAAAGGACTTATTATTTCATGTCATGCCACTGAATTTTTCTTTGACTTTTCTTAAACACAATTTTGAAAGATTAGGCAGTACATTCTAACTATTTTTAAGCACCACTAATTAGACCGTTAATCAAAATAATATCACTTAAACCAACACATATTTTGAAAGCCAACACAGAGCTGGCTTGAGGTATTTGGAAAAAAGATACATTGTTATTTTGTCAGTGCCCCTGGTACTTTTTGAAAATGATTTGCTAAAAGTGTAAAGATGTGGGAGAGTTGTAGAATTGGCAATAATTACAGTAAGTAGACAGCCATTTGGTACCTACTTAAAGTAGCTGAAATGGAATTTCTAAGTGTGAAAAGCTGTCTGCTTTGGCAAAAGTGGAGACATAGAATAATTCTGTCATGGTCTAACTGTGAGACTGTCAATTGAACAGACAAACCTTCTGCAAACAAATTGCATATTGACCTGTGATGAGCATATAAAAAGCATAGAAGAGGAAACATAACCATGTCACTGAAAGCTGCTCTCACATGCCGGAAAACTGGATTAGAAGTGGGAGGAGCTTCAAGAATGGCGAACTTCAGTTGCAAGTGATGTGTGCTGACCTGCCTATAGACATTAGAGCTGAAGGATTAGCTATCCATTATCCAAGGTCTTGGGGTGTCTGGGAATTACACCTCTTTAGAAACTTGAAGATGATCCCAGGAAACCACTGTCATCTTTTAGCTGAGATTTGGCCTCTAAACTAATTGAATCTCAGAGTCAAAGCTATGGTTTTTCCAGTAGTCAGGTATGGGTGTGAAAGTTGGACTGTAAAGAAAGCTGAGCACTGAAGAACTAATGCTGTTGAACTGTTGTGTTGGAGAAGACTCATGAGAGCCCCTTGGACTGCAAGGAGACCCAACCAGTCCATCCTAAAGAAGATCAATCCTGAGTATTCATTGGAAGGACTGATGCTGGCTGAAACTCCAATAGTTTGGCCACCTGATGCGAAGAACTGACTCATTTGAAAAGACCCTGATGCTGGAAAAGATTGAAGGCAGGAGGAGAAGGGGACGACAGAGGATGAGATGGTTGGATGGCATCATTGACTCCATGGACATGGGTTTGTGTAAACTATAGGAGTTGATGATGCACAGGGAGGCCTGGTGTGCTGTAGTCTATGGGGTCGCAAAGAGTCGGACACGAATGAGCGACTGAACTGAACTGAACTGACAGAGTTTTGGATACAGCAGAAAAGAATAGCTTTATTGCTTTTCCAGGCAAAGGGGGCCACAGTGGACTAATGCCCTCAAAACTATGAATCCTGACCAGGAGAGGGTAGTAAGGCATCTTAAAGTGTTCAAGGAGCAGGGCATGGTTAGCTCATGGACATTCTTCTGACTGGTTGGTGGTGAGGTAATCAGGAGTCGGCATCATCAGCCTTCTGGTTCCAACTGGTCTGGGGTGTATGGGCTTGCAGGCAGCAGTTAACTTCTTCCACCTGGTGGGGGTTTGAATACCTGCAAAACAGCTCAAAGATACTGTTCTGTGTATCCCCTGAGGGGGGACAAGGACTCTGCCCCAAGATCGCACTATTGTTTCTTGAACGCTCCTCTCTTTTCTCTGCATTCTCTCCCTTCTCTGATTAGCATCTGTTTGAATCTGCCGGTTTGGAACTCAGGGGAGGTCTTAGAGGCTGAATAAAACCTATTTCCTGAAAACAAAAGACAGGGAACACAGAAAGGCTTTTGTGTCCTGAAGCCCCACAGAGTCCTGCGCCTCTCTTCAGTGGAGATTCACGGAGAGAGGTAAGTCGGCTTCCAGCCCTGCACCCCGGTCTGTGATGGGTACAGGTTTGACCAGGAAAATCACTGCATCTCAGCCAGGGTGGAGCTGGAGATGGAGGGAGAACATTCAGGATGAAGAAGGGAATCTCAGCTGTCTGAGCTGCTGCACATCCTCTTACAAACAAAAACTCCCAAAGCTGAAATTTAAGCGTTTAAGAAAATCAACCATTATAATCCCATGGATGTTTTATTTTTAATCACAGCTTTATTATATCCACTTCCAACTTTGTAATTGGTGTTTATACCAAAACATTTTCCTAATTGACTGCCAAAAGAACACATTTGCTGAACCAGTTTATTAAAGCATTTCATAATTGTTTGATTTCACCTGCCAATTAAAGGATTTCTAAAAAGAACAGCCTACTTCATTTTTGGTCTTTTATTCAAACTATAATAACTGTATCTTCTTTACAAAAGATTTTGGATTATTTTACCAACAGTAATTTAAAACTCAAAAACAATGCACATCTTGGCACAGGGTATTCAAAGTACATGAATCATTACATTAAAAAATGAATATGTATGCCCACAGAATGATACAAGTATAATAAATCCTTTTAAAAATGGTGTTTAGACATTGCCTTCTGCTTCTGTTTAGCTTAGATATTTATGAATCAATAATGGGCAAGCCCTGATGACTTTTTAAAAAATTTTTATTGGAGTACAGTTGCTTTCCAATATTGTATTAGTTTCTACTGTAGAGCAAAGTGAATCGTTTATAAACATATATCCGCTCTTTTTAAGATTCTATTCCCTTATAGATTACTCAGTTCAGTTCAGTCGCTCAGTTGTGTCCGACTCTTTGCGACCCCATGAATCGCAGCACGCCAGGCCTCCCTGTCCATCACTATCTCCTGGAGTTCACTCAGACTCACGTCCATCGAGTCAGTGATGCCATCCAGCCATCTCATCCTTGGTCGTCCCCTTCTCCTCCTGCCCCCAATCCCTCCCAGCATCAGAGTCTTTTCCAATGAGTCAACTCTTTGCATGAGGTGACCAAAGTACTGGAGTTTCAGCTTTAGCATCATTCCTTCCAAAGAAATCCCAGGGTTGATCTCCTTCAGAATGGACTGGTTGGATCTCCTTGCAGTCCAAGGGACTCTCAAGAGTCTTCTCCAACA
>SJYT01036088.1:202414-286894 GCA_006410635.1 Cephalophus harveyi | reverse complement strand
TCTAGTCAAGGCTATGGTTTTTCCTGTGGTCATGTATGGATGTGAGAGTTGGACTGTGAAGAAGGCTGAGCGCCAAAGAATTGATTCTTTTGAACTGTGGTGTTGGAGAAGACTCTTGAGAGTCCCTTGGACTACAAGGAGATCCAACCAGTCCATTCTGAAGGAGATCTGCCCTGGGATTTCTTTGGAAGGAATGATGCTAAAGCTGAAGGTCCAGTACTTTGGCCACCTCATGCAAGAGTTGACTCATTGGAAAAGACTCTGATGTTGGGAGGGATTGGGGGCAGGAGGAGAAGGGGACAACAGAGGATGAGATGGCTGGATGGCATCACGGACTCGATGGACGTGAGTCTGAGTGAACTCCGGGAGATGGTGATTGACAGGGAGGCCTGGCGTGCTGCGATTCATGGGGTCGCAAAGAGTTGGACACAACTGAGCGACTGAACTGAATTCAACTGAACTGTGATTTCTATGTGTGTTTCTACTGTCTTACTCCCCCCACCATCCCTGTCATTCCCCAGCCCCGCTCTGACTACAGGTCCCATTTTCTTGCTTCTTAGCAGGGCTAATAATTTTTTAAGAAAGTCTTTTATTGGAGTGTATTTGATTTTCAATGTTGTGTAGGGCTAGTAATTTTTGATAGGACACTGGACATTGTGATTGTCATGTTGTTAAGTGGATTTTGGTATCTTCTTTTAAAAATTGTTGATTTTTTTGGACAGAGAATTAAGTTCTTTCAGATCATCTTGATTCTTTTGAGGTTTGTTCTCTTAGTGAAGGTCTGCAGTGGCCTCATCCTAGGGTAATTTAGCCCTAATGCTTCTGAGTCTCTTCTAACTGCCCTGCTTGTTCAGTGACATTTCTCCACCACAAATGGTTAGAACTTGGATGACGCCCAGCCCTGTATGAGTTCTGGGAATTGTTCAGCATACAGCAACTCATTCGTTGTTCTTTCACAGCTAGTTATTCTTCACCTGGTTTTGTGGTGTCTTACGACACTTCACATAGAAATGGATATTTTGTCAAAACTCAAGGGGCCACCTATGTAGATTTCTAGAGTTCTTTCTCTGTGTATGTCTCTCTCCTTTCTAGTACTTTAACCTCCAAACTCTAATATTGTCTCTTTAATTCACTGAGACCCTGTGATCTACTTGAGCTTTGCTTTTATATACTCTAGTCTCCAGGTAGAAAACAGGGTTATTTTTAAGGATTTATTTAATTTGTTTCCTTCCTTTCTCAAATCAAGTCCTGGGTGGTCTGCAGCCCATGTTTGAAAATAATTGTTTCATATATTTTGTCCTTTAAAAATGTGGCTTACATTGGGAAGGCGAGTACCAGTTACTATATCATGTACTAGAAGTATTTTATATTTGGAAGGCAAGTATCAGTTCCTATATCATGTACTAGAAGTATAAAAGTGAATCTGAAGATAATGGAATAATCTTTTTCCATTAGTCTTTGTAGGCATATAGTTTTATTTGAAGACTGGTTAACTGAAAAAAAGAAAAATCCTCTTAGCTTAATTTTTAGAAATTAAGAATTTCTAATAAGAAAAAAGAGACTCTTAGAGATGAATTAATTTCATATGTCCTTTGATCCCCTGGAGAAGGAAATGGCAATCCACTCCAGTACTCTTGCCTGGAGAATCCCATGGACAAGCCTAGTAGGTTACAGTCCATGGGGTCGCAAAGAGTCGGACACGACTGAGCGACTTCACCTTCACCTTGCCCACTGAACAGGCCACCAAAATGATTTGGAGGAAACTTGGCTTTATTTTCTCTGAACAAATATCAGAATATCCTTCATTTTCTCACCCACTCTGTTCTTGTCTACAGAATATGAATTCAAAACAGATGGGGGAGAGACACATCAGATCAGAGGCACTGTACTACTCTGGACACCAATTATGGTACACAAAATACGTCACATGCCTTTTCACAGTGTTACTAGTGTGTGGTATGTGGAAAGGTCTTTTATTGCTATCTTGGCTTTGCATGGTGGTTTTATGTTTTAAGCTATGACTCAGGAAATGCCACAGTACCTGGCTGACAAAGCAGTTGACATAAAGGCGCTAACCATGTACTGGCAGATGGCCTGGTCTGCTAGCTGGCTTCTGAGAAATGATAAACGTACAGGCCTCACAGACAGATCATCACTATCTCCAGTCGCTAAAAGTTCTGGAATCAGAGTCTATAGCAAGTTCATTACGCTCTATTTTCACTGGAAATGGACCAAAGAAATGGCCAGAGGCTCTTTCTGTGTCTCATATCCATCACACAATACAACATTGTTTGTCAAGCTGTTGGGTTCTTTAGCTGGGTGGGCCTAGAAAGTTAAATATACATACATATACCTATTTATTTAAATATAGATGTGCTATAGATGTGTAAATTATATTTACAATGTTTATATTTAGATGAAACTAATGAAAGCTAGTTTCTCAATTCCCTCATCTGTAAAATAGGGATATTAATTTCCGTTGTAAAGGGTAGAAGCATGTGATGAATTCAGATCAGTTCAGTTCAGTTCAGTCACTCAGTCGTGTCCGACTCTTTGCGACCCCATGAATCGCAGCACGCCAGGCCTCCCTGTCAATCACCATCTCCCGGAGGTCACTCAGACTCACGTCCATCAAGTCCGTGATGCCATCCAGCCATCTCATCCTCGGTCGTCCTCTTCTCCTCCTGCCCCCAATCTCTCCCAGCATCAGAGTCTTTTCCAATGAGTCCACTCTTCTCATGAGGTGGCCAAAGTACTGGAGTTTCAGTTTTAGCATCATTCCTTCCAAAGAAATCCCAGGGCAGATCTCCTTCAGAATGGACTGGTTGGATCTCCTTGCAGTCCAAGGGACTCTCAAGAGTCTTCTCCAACACCACAGTTCAAAAGCATCAATTCTTTGGCAGTCAGCCTTCTTCACAGTCCAACTCTCACATCCATACATGACTACTGGAAAAACCATAGCCTTGACTAGATGTATATTCTATTTAGCAAATATTTTGGGAAACACATTTTAATGGTCGGGGTAACAGATCTGAGTATTAATATCTACCTGCTGAAACCAAGAAGAGAGCCAAGGTAACAAAATTCAAGTTAGGGGACTTCCTTGGTGGTCCAATGGCTGAGACTCTGCATTCCCATGCAGGAGGTCCAGGTTTGATTCCTGGTCAGGGATCTAGATCCCATATGCCACAACTAAAACCCTGGGGCAGTCAAATAAATAAATAGATATTTTTAAAACAAAAGAAAATTCAAGTTAAATTGTGGTCATTCATAGGTGTCATAAGGATAAGACTTGTAGGCCCAGTTTTCTGTCTGATACGTGGATCTGGGTGTGACAGACAAAAATGGGATTGTAAAATGTTGAATGGGAAAGGTATAAAAGTTGAAAGTCATCACAGAAGCCATCCAGTTCATTTTAAACAGAAAGAACTGAGAAACTTACTGCTTTCTGTGGCAATCATTTATTTATTGACCCCGAGGCCCAAACCCACTCTGTCCTGTGAGGCTGAAGTTAGAATTCTGCCAAACACATATCCAGACTCTCTTGCCAGCTGACTTCCTGTTGCATCCTGTTAATTTTTATCCTAAGACTGAAAGGGAGGGCAGAGGAATAAAGGTTTCCTTCTTGTTTTTATTTAGTCTTGTCAGTGTTGACTTGACTTTGGATGTTTACTATTGCCTTTGGCTTCTAGCTTTGGGAGAACCAGCTGCATCTCACCTGCTCAGAGATACAGTTGGTAGCCAGATGTTGCCACTTTCCCGGACCATGGATATCCTTCTCTGAGATTTTCAGGTTTTTATCATCAGCCGGGAAATATTGTCTCCTCAGAGGGCTAAGCCCTAGCCAGCTCAACGAGTATCCCTCTTCTGAGTTTCTAGATTTTGATAATTCCAACCACTTCCTTTTTTTTTTCTTCACCTGATCACAAGGAATGGCACCCTACTCCAGTACACTTGCCTGGAAAATCCCATGGATGGAGGAGCCTGGGAGGCTGCAGTCCGTGGGGTCGCTAAGAGTCAGACACGACTGAGTGACTTCACTTTGACTTTTCACTTTCATGCATTGGAGAAGGAAATGGTAACCTACTCTAGTATTCTTGCCTGGAGAATCCCAGGGATGGGGGAGCCTGGTGGGCTGCCGTCTATGGAGTCGCACAGAGTCGGACATGACTGAAGCGACTTAGCAGCAGCAGCAATCACTAGGAAATCAGTCCTGAATATTCATTGGAAAGACTGATGCTGAAGCTGAAACTCCAATACTTTGGCCACATGATGCAAAGAACCAACTCATTAGAAAAGTCCCTGATGCTGGGAAAGATTGAAGGCTGGAGGAGAAGGGGACGACAGAGGGTGAGATGGTTGGATGGCATCATCGACTCAATGGACATGAGTTTAAGCAAGCTCTGTGAGTTGGTGATGGACAGGGAGGCCTGGCATCCGTGGGATCACAAAGAGTCGGACACGACTGAGCAACTGAACTGAACTAAATCAGTTCAGCATTGTAGATTCTTCCTTTCATTACTTTCTTTAGGTTATCTTTAGTTTTTTCTTTTTTTCTTTCATTCCTCCAATGCCTGTGAAACCAATTCCCTATATTAAACCCTTTCTGTTTAAATATTTGGTGTAATTTTCCTTTCTTCCTTCCCCCTCCCCCTTTCTTCTTTCTTTCCTTCCTTTGATGAATAGAATGTTTCCAATAAGAAAGGTCCTATCAAACAGAACAAATGATGGAATTCTTGTATTGCTTTTGTTATCACCTTGGCCTTGAACACAGTGCTAAGTTCCTTTCCAAGGAAAAAAATAGTTGGCCCTTGAATAGCATGAATTTGAACTTTGAACTACGTGGCTCCACTTATATGTGGATTTTTTTCAATAGTAAGTGCTACAGTACTGCATGGTTCCTGGTTGGTTGAATCTGTGGATGCGGCACTGCAGATTATGAAGGAACCTTGGGCGTGGTGGTAGCGGTGGTTTAGTTGCCAAGTCGTGTCCAATTCTTGTGACCCCCACAGGCTGTAGCCTGCCAGGCTGTTTTGTCCACGGGATTTCCCAGGCAAGAATACTGGAGTGGGTTGTCATTTCCTTCTCCAAGGGATCTTCCTGACCCAGGGACTGAATCCATATTTCCTGTGTCTCCTGCACTGGAAGGCAGATTCTTTACCACTGAGCCACCTAATTTTCAAATATCACGGAAAGCCAAATCCAAAATTTAATTGTGTGTATTGCAAAATTACAATGCAAATCACAGACTTGCCAAATTAGGAACTTGATTGGGAAGGAGTGGGACTCTGAGATTTGGAATGAGAACAATCTGAGTGGACTCAGAAAAAGCTGAAATTTCTGAATTCCTCTCAAATGTCTCTGAAACTTCCTTTCTGGCAAAATGAGTTCCTCCTCCAAAGTCTGAGATGGTCTCTCCCTTCCCTGAAAACTCTATTTAATCTCACCTGACCCTGTTGTCCCATAAGAATATTTTATTCTGCCAGTTTCATCCAGCCTCACTTTTCATGGCCCCTAGGTACGTAGCTAGAGTCAGATCCCACCATGTACGGGAGTACAAATTTAAGTCTGACCTGTGAAGAGAGAGTATATATTCTAAAAGAATAGCATGACTTAGTTAATTTATATCATGTGAAACCTGGAGTATGGAGCATGTGTGGGAATAAATTCTAAGTGTCTTAGTCTGAGGAGAATGGACTATAACGTGATGTCAGGCTGAATTTGTTGGTATTGGTGCATTCACGAGAGCTTCTGGATTTAGTGTGTTAGCTTAACTAGCTTAAGGTAGTTCTGAAAGTGTGCTTGCTTGGTCGTCTGAAACTTGGATTAAATAGTGACCTACATTCTGACCTACATGTCAGAACTTCTGTGATGTTATGTAGAATGGGGTCAACAAATTAAGGTCCATGAGTCAAATCTGCAAGCTAAGAATGGTTTTTACACTATCAGTTCAGTTCAGTCGCTCAGTTGTGTCTGACTCTTTGCCACCCCATGGACTGCAGCATACCAGGCTTCCCTGTCTTATCACCAGCTTCTGGTACTTGTTCAAACTCATGTCCATCGAGTCAGTGAGTATTTTAAAAAGAAGGAGAAGAGGAGAAGGAGGAAGAAGAAGGGGAGGAGGAGGATCATATGCAGACTGCAAAACCTAAAATATATGCCATTTGGACTTCTATAGGAAAAGTTGAGAACCTCTGATGTAGAGAAAGGAATCAAAGGTTTGAGGTGGTGGGTAATAAAGTAGTCTTATCATGTCCAAACTCTCATTTTCTGTATGTTATTGAGGTGTGTTTACAGCCATGGATTATGTGAAATCAGGCTGAACATAACTGGGAAGAAGTTGATACCTCTTACTCAGTGTTTGCAGCGAAAGAAGAATAGTGATGTAAAAGACTTCTCTGTGCCCACACCTCTGTTCTCTGGTGCCCCTTGGAAGATGGGGGCATGGGATGTTAAAAACTGGTGAGCTGTGAATAGGGACTGGTTATCTTTTTCTTCTTTTAGTAGATGTGGTTTCTTGAAGGCTGAAGGGAAGAGAAGGTTTAGATATTTCTGGAACCTATGCTTTTTAAAGCACCTTACTCAGCCTGAGGTAAAGTTTCCTGAGCTAGAGTCATTTCGCATAACTCCACATACCTTCTTAATCAATACTGGGCCTGACAAAGTGATTGCTGATTGGGTGATTGATTTCTGTGGTTACCACAAATCCTTTTGGGGAGAAATTCTGTTCCTTTTCCAGCTTATCTTTTCCAACTCACACACTTTTTAAAAAGCAATGTTTGTAGTTCCTGCCACTCCAGTGTCAACGAGAGAATTTACTTTATAATGTGTATGAACTGGCAGCTTCTTGGTGAAAAAAAAAAAAGAAAGCAAAAGCCCTGTTGTCAGAATGAAGTCATCTGTTTGGAGAGCAAAGCCTCAAGTATCCTTGAGGGGCGGGAACCTGGTGCCCTCGCGAGCTTAGCCCTTTGGCACACAAAGCCATGTCAAAACCTGTTTCCGGAGCAACTGAATTCTCCCCTGAAATTACTTGGCAGCTCCTTTCCCTGAGGGTCTGAAGTAAGTCCTTTCAGGGGCCTTATTTTAAGGCAGATTGTCCCTGATGGAAACCAAGATCACTGCCAGCTAAAGGATTCAGCAATACCTTAAAGTGGGCTCACCTAATAAATTTTTATAGTCTACAGGCCAAGGTGTGCGTGTTTGCGGGCTGGGCTCTGTTTGATGTCCCCATCAACTCTGAAGCATGTAGACGGTTAAAACAGCATCTGGCTTTTTGGGGTTATTTTCAGAATAATATCATATCTGGATACCTAGTGCTGAGAAGACAGTTTTTGAGGGTATTCCTCCAAACTGAGTTGGGGTAGATAAGAAAAAAACTGTGTTTTCTGGTTGTGGTACATTGGGGTCTGGAGAAAGAGAGGACTAGACCCTCTTTTGACTTTTTATATCTTTACTTTTTAAAAAGTCTTAAAAAAAAATAAAAACTTCATTTAAAATTGGATGTCCAGGCTGAATTGCCAGGTCAAAACTAACAAAGGTGGAATTTAATATAAGTGTAAAAATCCTGTGATTAGGTTAAAAATCAGTTTCCTAAATAACTACCAGGTGGGGAAATTCTCTCTTTTACCATCACAGGGAATCTTTGTCTATTAAGGGAAGTGGACTTGTACCACTTCATCTACCAGCCCCCAGAAAAGCTTCTCTTGGGCCATGTGCAAACAAAGAATAATTTAAAACTCATTTTAAAAGAAAGATTAAACAGGATCCTTCATTGTTGAATGGTATCCATTAATTAAGAGCAAAAGAGTAAGAGCATTTTAACTATACAGCTGAACTAACAAAATCTGATATTTAGGCTATTAAAACCTAAAATCCAGGTCAATCATTGAAAATAAAATTGGACACATAGAAAGTAAAAACATAACTAAGAAAATGCAAGTGGCTACACAGAGTAAAGAAGGCATTGGGTTCCCTGGATTATCTTTCTCGAGCTAAGTATGTTGAATAAACATAGGTCTCTTGATTAAACCCAGGATGGTTTTGGCATTTCTGGAGGATGTGAGAGGGAATTGAGTCTGTTAGGTTGCCTGAGGATGGCTGCAGTCACTCAATAGTAAGAGCTATCATAAAGGTTGCAGGCTTCCCAGGTGGCGCTGGTGGTAAAGAATCTGCCAGTAAGGCAGGAGACACAAGAGACTCGGGTTCAATCCCTGGGTGGGGAAGATCCCTTAGAGGAGGGCATGGCAACTCACTCCAGTATTCTTGCTTGGGAAATCCCATGGACACAGGAGCTTGGCAGGCTACAGTCCATGGATTCTCAAAGAGTCGGACATGCCAGTGAGCATGCACACACACACATCATAAACGTTGTAAGTGGCTTGTCTTGAACAGACCTTTCCTGCGCTGTATTGCCAGTTTCAAAGCACCTTCAGCTTCATTATCTCTCTTGTTCCTCTTTTCTTACAGATGTGACCTTGAAGACCCGAGAAAAAAATGCTTCGAGTTCCGAGAGGCAGTAAGCAGCAACCTTTTCATATTAATTACTGCCTCTAGAATACTGCATCCTTCAAAAGGTTATCACATCTGGAAATTGTTCACCCCAATTTCAACCTTGAATTAAGGTTGACTAGGGGCTGTAAATGGGAATTAAGTGCCTCTCTCTCTAGAGTCTCCTCTTCCTTGGGGTAGATAGCCTGAGAGCTGCTTCATAAGTCACCCTGACTCTTTTTCCTTTCAGTGGGGTCTCCAGATAGACTAGGAGTCAGTAGCATCAGCTGGTGCTTTGAGGTTGCTGATGTTTTGTCCCGTCTTGAACCAGTATGGCCTGGGATACTCTTTCCAGGAAGCGTGGGACCCACAGAAGCTGTCACTCTTAAAAACAGATGCAAACGTCATGTCTTTCCAGAGAGCAGAAATTCTAATGGTACCAAATTGGGATAACTTCTGCCATTTTAACTCCTTCCTATTCTTTCTTTCCATATTTGACCCCCTTTCCTTGTCATTGCTCACATTTCTGGCTAATCTAGAATGTTCTCTTGTCTTCTTATACCTGGCAGCACTAGCTCACTAATGAACACTTTTACTCGGGCTTTTTAGACGGGTTTGGGATTCTCAGCCACATAACCTCATTGCTGGTCTTGATATACATTCCCATGATGTCAGCTCTGGGCCTTGCGGAGCAAATCTCAACTTGTGAAACCAGTGTGTCTGGGCTGCAGACTCTTACTTAATTGCTTGCTTCAACACCTCTCTTTGCTCCCACATCTTCCCATTTTACATGTCACTCCATATCTCTGTGGTTCAGAAATTTAATTGCTGGATTGAAACTATGGATTCAGTTTACATGATGGATTTGTGGATTCAGTCATTATAGTACTAAGAAGTATTTATTAAGTGTCTGATTGTGCATGGTGATATATAAAAAGGGCTGACAATGATGTGAAAATAAAAATCATTGCTTCCATTTTATGAGAGTAAACGTGATCATATCCATTTTCTCCTTTACTACATCAGCTCCAGCTATTTATGTCTTACACATTTGTCTCTCAGGAGATGTGGGAAACCTTTGGCAGATCCAGGACCCTGCTTGCAGGAAGATCCCCAAAGTCTTATGGGCAAAGGACCTCAGGGGCTAGCTGAAATTTCTCTGGCTCTGATTTTGAGTTAAATACTACTGTAGGGAAATGGGGATTGCGGGGAGGGACAATAGACATCCCTCAAGTTTGAAAGTGAAAGTGAAAGTCGCTCAGTTGTGTTCGACTCTTTGTGACCCCATGAACTATACAGTCCATGGAATTATCGAGGCCGGAGTACTGGAGTGGGTAGCCATTCCCTTCTCCAGGGGATCTTCCCAACCCAGGGATCAAACCCAGGTCTCCCACATTGCAGGTGGATTCTTTACCAGCTGAGTCACCAGGAAAGTTCTCAAGTTTAGCACCATGAGAAAGTGAACTAGAGGAAGGAGAACAAGTGTGGCATTGTTTAGCAATCTAGGGATGGTCCTGTGTCAAATAGATGAATGGTTAAATAGTTAGATTCTTCCTAAATTCAAAAAAGATTTCACTAACTAGTGAAATTTTTTACTGTGGACTTGATCCGTCATGTCCCACTCTTTGCGATCCCATGGACTATACCTTGCCAGGCTCCTCTGTCCATGGAATTTTCTAGACAACAATACTTGAGTGGATTGCCATTTCCTTCTCCAGAGGATCTTTCCAACTAAGGGATCAAACCATGGACTGCTGCGTTGACAGTAAATTCTTTAACACTGAGCCACCTGGGAAGCCCAGTGAAATTCTTTAGTGAGAGGTTAATAAGTGTGGCAGTACAAGAGCACCCATGGTCAAAGAAGTTAGGAAATGAGCAATCTTCATCGTATATTAGCATATTAAAAGCTCTGAGAAGTCCTGTAAGAAAGGAAACATTTAAAACATTTGACTCAGAGTTTCCTGAAAGCATTGGATCAGTTCAGCTCAGTTCAGTTCAGTTAGTTGCTCAGTTGTGTCCAGCTCTTTGCGACCCCATGGACTGCAGCACGCCAGGCTTCCCTGTCCTTCACCAACTCCCGGAGCTTACTCAAACTCATCTCTATAGAGTCAGTGATACCATCCAACCATCTCATCCTCTGTTGTCCCCTTCTCCTGCCTTCAATCTTTCCCAGCATCAGAGTCTTTTCAAGTGAGTCAGTTCTTCACATTAGGTGGCCAAAGTATTGGAGTTTCAGCTTCAGCAACTGGCCTTCCAACGAATATTCAGGACTGATTTCCTTTAGGATGGACTGGTTGGATCTCCTTGCTCTCCAAGGGACTCTCAAGAGTCTTTTCCAACACCACAGTTCAAAAGCATCAGTTCTTCAGAACTCAGCTTTCTTTATAGTCCAATTCTCACATACATACATGACTACTGGAAAAACCATAGCTTTGACTAGACAGACCTTTGTTGGCCAAATAATGTCTCTGCTTTTTAATATGCTGTCTAGGTTGGCTATAACTTTTCTTCCAAGGAGCAAGCGTCTTTTAATATCATGGCTGCAGTCACCATCTGCAGTGATTTTGGAGCCTAAAAAAATAAAGTCTGTCACTATATCCATTGTTTCCCCATCTATTTGCCATGAAGTGATGGCCAGATGCTATGATCTTAGTTTTCTGAATGTTGAGTTTAAGCCAACTTTTTCACTCTCCTCTTTCATTTTCATCAAGAGGTTCTTTAGTTCTTCTTCACTTTCTGCCATAAGGATGGTGTTATCTGCATATGTGAGGTTATTGATATTTCTCCTTGCAACCTTGATTCCAGCTTGGGCTTCATCCAGTCCAGCATTTCTCATGACATACTCTGCATATAAGTTAAATAAGCAGGGTGACAATATACAGCCTTGACATACTCCTTTCCTGATTTAAAACCACTCTGTTGTTCCATGTCTAGTTCTAACTGTTGCTTCTTGACCTGCATACAGATTTCTCAGGAGACAGATCAGGTGGTCTGGTATTTCCATCTTTTTCAGAATTTTCCACAGGTCATTGTGATCTACACAGCAAAGGCTGTGGCATAGTCAATAAAGCAGAAATAGATGTTTTTCTGGAACTCTCTCACTTTTTGGATGATCCAGCGGATGTTGGCAATTTGATCTCTGGCTCCTCTGTCTTTTCTAAACCCAGCTTGAACATTTGGAAGTTCGTGGTTCATGTAATGTTGAAGCCTGGCTTGTAGAATTTTGAGCATTACTTTACTAGCATGTGAAATGAGTGCTATTGAGCGGTAGTTTGAGCATTCTTTGGCATTGCCTTTCTTTGGGATTGGAATGAAAACAGACCTCTAGTCCTGTGGCCACTGCTGAGTTTCCCAAATTTGCTGGCATACTGAGTGCAGCACTTTTGCAGCATCATCTTTTAGGATTTGAAATAGCTTATGTGGAATTCCATCACCTCCACTAGCTTTGTTTGTAGTTTGTTCATATTTGTTCCTAATACCCACTTGGCTTTGCATTCCAGAATGTCTGGCTCTAGGTGAGTGATCACACCATCATGATTATCTGGGTCATGAAGATCTCTTATGTATAATTCTTCTGTGTATTCTTGCCACCTCTTCTTAATATCTTCTGCCTCAAGTACATTTCTGTCCTTCATTGTGCCCATTTTGCATGAAATGTTCCCTTGGTATCTCTAATTTTCTTGAAGAGATCTCTAGTCCTTCCCATCCTATTGTTTTCCTCTATGACTTTGAATTGATCACCAAGGAAGGCTTTCTTATCTTTCCTTGGTATTCTTTGTAACTCTGCATTCAAATGGGTATATCTTTCCTTTTCTCCTTTGACTTTTGCTTCTCTTCTTTTCACAGCTATTTGTAAGCTATTTGTAAGCATTGGATCATGGAACCATTTTGGGGAAGGAATACCTGTGAGCTTTTGTGTACCTGGTTTTTTCTTCTGTCAAAAAGTCTGTTTTTTTCTTCTGTCAAAGCACAACTTCAGTTTAGGAAGGAAGAAGATTCTAGGGTTGGGTCCTGGTAGAGTTCGAATCTAGGTTCACCAGATTCAAACTGTACTCTTGATTTCTCCACTGCACGTAGAAGCAGGTACTTGTTAGAAATTACACTATTGACCCTTCACCTACATTTAGGATTCCTTTTCCAGATTTTGCGTGATTTTCCCTGGAGGAGGTTTGGGATCATGCTGCTGCCAATTTACCAGATGATATGCATCCAAAGCTGCTATTTCTGGAAACTTGACCATATGAAAATACCTAAAGTGTTTTTTTCCTTGTCACAATAAAAGTCCTGGTCTTAGTGAGATTTTAATCATAAACTGATTTTGTTTGGAAAGGCCTGAATATTTGGGCTGTTTTTTAGGACAGACTTTGAGGTTGAGTTGCAGGGTTTTAGCACATGTTCTTCAAGAAATAGCCTGACATGTTTGAATGGTGCTCCAAAATTTCTGAGACAGCACTAAAGGATGTTATTCTTTGGTGTGCTGGGAATAAAAATACCATGTTAAACTTTTGAACCAGACATCCCTGTGCTGCCTAGTTAGGGGGACAGATGGAAAGAGAGAGCACTTTTTTGTTTTTTGGAAGGGAGTGGGACTAATTGAAGTTTTCTGCCAGCAAAGTTTTGCTTTATTTGAGGTTTATTAGGCAAGATTGGGCTTCCCTGGTGGCTCAGCTGGTAAAGAATCCACCTGCAATGCAGAAGAGCCAGGTTTGATCCCTGGGTCTGGAAGATCCCCAGTATTTTGCCTGGGGAATCCCATGAACAGAGGAGTCTGGTGGGCTACAGTGCATAGGGTCGCAAAGAGTCAGATATGACCAAGCAACCAAGCACACACACACACACACACAGATAAGATTAGTCTTTAGGCAAAACCAGAGATTCTTTGAGAACAAAATACTTATACTTTGAACTAGTTGTAGAAATATTTACTGATCTCTATGATTTTTAGCTTAGACCCTGCTAGTCACTGATTCGATTCTTCCTTTTGAGGTAATATATGAAATATGTAGGAACTAAGGTGATGGAAGATGTTTTTAAACTGTGGCACAAATTTTCTACTGAGAAAGGAATGATTTAAAAGAAATCTGAGGATGGTTTTAAACTTTAGAGTAAATATTGTTTATAATAAACTGTTGTTTTATTTTTGGCTGGGTTGAGGCTTCGTTGCTGCGCGTGGGCTTTCGCGAGTTGCAGGTGGTAGGGCAACTCTTTGTTGCGGTGCGTGGTCTTCTCATTGCAGTGGCTTCTCTTGTGGAACACGGGCTCCAGGGTGTGAGGGTTTAGTTGCTCTGCAGTATGTGGGATCTTCATTTCTGGACCAGGGGTCGAACCTGTGTCTCCTGCATTGGCAGGCAAATTCTTCACCACTGGGCCATCAGGGAAGTCCTTGGAGTAAATATTTGAGGTAAGAAAGTGAAGTGAAGTCGCTCAGTCATGTCTGACTCTTCACGACCCCATGGACCATAGCCTCCCAGGCTCCTCCATCCATGGGATTCTCCAGGCAAGAATACCGGAGGGGGTTGCCATTTCCTTCTCCAAAGGGTAAGAAGGACACTTGAAAAATGATTTCATTGAATCTTTATAACTCTTTCTGTTATGGTTAGGACTTCTAGGAAGGGGGCTGAAATGTTTCATAGCTAAGTTCTATTTTGAATTCATTGCTTTTAATTTGCCATTTTTCTGCTATTATCTTTACACGGGTATGAAAGATATTCTTGCTGTCAATGTTTTGACATTCCTACTAGATAAATTTGAAAATCACTCATTCATGCCAATTCTATATCCTCTGGAGCATCAAATGAAAGTGCCTGCAATATCCCACTCATGCAACACCTCAAGGAAGGACTTATGTTTATCCTTAAAAATGAAGTTTCATTTGGTATATATTTGGCTGACATATCATAGTTCTAAAAGCTTGTACAGACAAGCATTTTGAAAAGATTATTCCTCTAACTTAAAAGTGATTATATAACATCTGTGAACTCAGTCTACAGTTTAGTGAAAATGCTCTTGGCTGTGTCCTCATGCTCAAACCATACATTTCCAAGGAAACCCAGTGATGTTCTCTTGAGCTGTCATTACTATTTCTTCATCTGTCCTCTCTGTCATATTTTCTAACGATTGCATATGAATGAAATCAGAGTTTCATGTAGTGTGAGTTTCAATGAAAAAATAGTGTAAAATTCTTCCAATCTCTCTTTTTGTGTAAGGATCAATTGATTTTTGTTGTGTTCCTTCAAAACTAGAATTCCCAAAACTCCAGTGCAAATAAAAACTATGAGTAAAGAAAGTAAGATTATCTCAGAGTCTTGCAGATTCATCCCAAAGATGGGCCTACTTTGGACATTTGTGAATTGTCTAGGACTGGGTTATTTTCGGAGAAGGCAATGGCACCCCACTCCAGTACTCTTGCCTGGAGAATCCCATAGACGGAGGAGCCTGGTAGGCTGCAGTCCATGGGGTTGCTAAGAGTCAGACATGACTGAGTGACTTCACTTTCACTTTTCACTTTCATGCATTGGAGAAGGAAATGGCAACCCACTCCAGTGTTCTTGCCTGGAGAATCCCAGGGACGGGGGAGCCTGGTGGGCTGCCGTCTATGGGATTGCACAGAGTCGGACACGACTGAAGCAACTTAGCAGCAGCAGGGTTATTTTCAGATGTGGTTTTCTGATTTCAGGATTTCTAGATTGCTGCTGCTCCCCGTGTCATTAACAACAAAAACAGGTTATTCTGTGAAAATTGGAAAAATTCCTAGTTAGCTTTTGGGATGACCAAATGTTAAGCAGAAGCGTAGCTCTGGTCCCCCTTTTTGCTGGAAAAAGAAAAAAAAACACCACAAGTGAATGTATACTAAGCACATCAAAATCTTTCCTCTGTCAGAGCCTAGCTGTGGAGAAACTTAGTGAATCTGCTGATAATGAATTTGCAAAGGACCAGTACTGTTATTATGTTGTAAGTAACTGTATTTCAGGTGTCTTTACTATGCCTGCTCCCCTCACCTTAAGCCAGACGTTCATCACCTATGCCAAAGCCTACTATAACAACTTCCTAGCCAGACTTTTGGGTCTTCCCTGGTGGCTCAGATGGTAAAGCATCTGCTTTTAATGCAGGAGACCCAGGTTTGATCCCTGGGTTGGGAAGATCCCCAAGAGAAGGGAACAGCTAACAACTCCAGTGTTCTTGCCTGGAGAATCCCCATGGACAGAGGAGCCTGGTGGGCTATAGTCCATAGGGTCACGTAGAATCGGAAACAACTGAGTGACTAAGCAGGGCAGTGCCAGACTTTTGTCTCTAACCTCCGTGTACCTTTTAGCTCACAGTGAGTATAGCTGGCTCAGAAATCACCCTAAGATGTCATGTTCCAACTATGCATCCTTTCACAAGGACCTGCAGCGGCTCCCCTCATGTGGATAACAAGTTAAAACTCCTTATCCCGTACAGCAGTATGAGAAGACTTGCTCCTCTTCTGCCCAACTTAGTATGGCCCCGAACTTTTATTTAAACTCCTCTATCATTTTTTTCGTCATCAAATTTTTACCCATCAAACAATTTGGCAGCATGTACGGTGGCTCAATCTGCCTGCCAGGCCGTAGACCCAGGGTCAGGAAGATCCCCTGGAGAAGGGAATGGCAACCACTCCAGTATTCTTGCCTGGAAAATCCCATGGACAGAGGAGCCTGGCAGGCTATAGTCCATAGGATTGCAAAGAGCTGGACATTTCTGAGTTTCACACACACACACACACAGGGTCTTAGATTTCTCCCACTCTTGAGGAAATAGTTTTTCATATAGAAAAACATTCAGTGTATAAAGATGGCCCTTACAGTTACTTATATAATTAAAACTTACAGCCAACTTACAACGTAAATGTTTAGCAAAGGAGAATTAAATGTGGCACATTTATAAAATAGATAATATATTGTCATTATATGATATTATTTGTTACCATAGCATAACAAATTTATTAACATAAGAAAATATTAATGTTCTAATAGGAGAGAAAAAAATAATTGTCTATAGAGTATGAGCTCAAATAATTAAAAAACATAGGGCAAAAAACACTAGAAATACATATTCTATAACTGTCAAAAGAGATACAACTGCCAAGAGAGAGATAACTGTCAAGAGAGATAATCTATGCATTGTGAGATTATGGTCCACTTTTGTTTTTTTTCATACATTTTCAGTAATGTTTTTCATCAGAAAGCCTTATTTTTATTTTTGTAACTTTATTGCTTTTTTGATAATGAAAATAAGTCATAACCACTGCTAAAATTTCAGACAATACAGAAATATGTAAGCTTTTTAAAAGTAAAAATTACTTGTAATTTCAATTTAAAAAATCACCTAGTGATAGTTACTGTATTTCTTTCTTTTTTTGTTTCCATACACTTTTATTGGTTATCAACAGTTACTGTATTTCTTAAATTTGTTCTGGTACCAAATGACACACACTAGCAGTGGCTTAGTGTGTGTCATCTGTGACCCCACAGCAAATCCTATTTTTCCCTCCCGTTTCTGGAGGACAGCAGTTTGGCTGTGGATAAGCTCAGGTTCTGGGATGTGCCCCACATGGCATCCTGTTCTGAATCTCAGGCTAAAGGAGCTGCCCTGTAACAATCCCACCCTCACAGCAGAGAGGAAGAGTGAGAGGCTGAACCAAGGCCATACCCTCACCTTTAAAGCATTCGCTTGGACAGATGGCATGTTGCCTCATATTCCATTGCTCTGCACAAGTCACAAGGCCAAGCCCAACATTACTATTGCAAGGAAGTATGTCCACCTACCCTACCCAAGGCAGGATGGGAGCCTTATCTACCATAACCACCAGCACCATTTTGCTGTGTACATTTTTTCAGAGTTTTCAATATACAAGGGTGTGTGCACACATATACACATTTACTTTTAAAAACACGAGATGACTCCTACTGTGAAATTTCTTGTCTACATTTTTTTTGATGGATATCTTTCTAGGTCTATATATATATATTCTTAAGTGTTTATTTTGATTGCCTACATAATATTCTACTTTATAGATATACCATGATTTCCTTACCCTGTTTATAGATATTTGGGTTTTTCCTTTTATATTTTTTGCTACTATAAACAGTCCTGTTATGAACATCTTTGTTCATCTTTGAATATGTCATTAACATGCATTCCTGTAAGTGGAACCATTGGAACATTCAGAATCCACATTTTCAAGTCTTTGGTAAATGTTGCAAATTTTCTTCTAGAAATGCAATTCACACTCCTGCCAAAAGTGACAATTTTCACTTAAAAATACAAACATATTTACTTTTCAAGACCAAGCTTAAATCCAACTTTCCATAACTCCTTTTCCTAATAATTCCAGCTAGAATTAACACAAACTCTTAAATTTCATGCTTTACACATACAGTTGTATGTATGTGGGTGTTTTATCATCTTAATTATAAGTTTGTGGAGAGCAAATACTCTCCATGGACTATTTTATTTTCCCCAAAGTAGTTTTCACATTTTCCTGGTTTATGTGTATCTTGGTAATATTTTGAGCAATTGATTTGTTTTTTTGCCCCCTAGTATTTTTCATGTCTTATCTCAATACTCTGCATTCCTGTTCCTATTTCCCCATCCCTCACTCAGGCAGTTGCTGTAATTCACACTCCCTCAGAGGAGGTATATGAGAAGGGGATGAGAGTGTGAGGGGGCTTTAGTGCACAGGCAGAAACAGAGGGCAAGTTTTTCTGGGTTTTGTTTCTATAATATTAAAGCCCAGAGATAAAAGAGAAATTCCCAGGCTTAGAGGGCTTCCCTGGTGGCTCAGCTGGTAAAGAATCCACCTGCAATATGGGAGTTCGATTCATGGGTTGGGAAGATCCCCTGGAGAAGGAAATGGCTACCCATGCCAATATTCTGGCCTGAAGAATTCCATGGAATGTATAGGCCATAGGGTTGCAAAGAGTTGAACATGACTGAGTGATTTTCACTCACTCGCTAGGCTTAGAAGCAGCAAAGGATAGAGAGTGGGACTTGTTTCCAGTTTTAGGAAATGGTTCCCTTGGACTGGCGGGGGCGGCTGGCAGCCCTCTGAGGGGTTGTGCTGTACCTCCTGGTGGTGCAAAGACCATGAGACCAGGAGGCAGCGCCTGGAGGGAGAATCCAAGCCTGGGCTTCCAGGACAGCCCTGGGCAGGGATGGCCCTCAGACATCCTTTGTNAGTTTTAGGAAATGGTTCCCTTGGACTGGCGGGGGCGGCTGGCAGCCCTCTGAGGGGTTGTGCTGTACCTCCTGGTGGTGCAAAGACCATGAGACCAGGAGGCAGCGCCTGGAGGGAGAATCCAAGCCTGGGCTTCCAGGACAGCCCTGGGCAGGGATGGCCCTCAGACATCCTTTGTCTGGTGTACACCTTTTTTTTTTTTTTAAAAGGAATTTCCATCATTTAAAACTCAGAAGATTTACTGGATCACATTCTTGTGTGGAAATTCTCAACAGGGGTTGGACAACCTTCTTCCCCTAAAATGGGGCATGGGGTCTCCTGACTTGCAGTCTCTGATTGTCCTTCTCCACCTGAGAGATGACCCACGAGGCCTGTACTTTCTGTTCCCTCGTTTCCTCCCTGATCTCTTAGCTGTCCCTCTCCCCTTTCCTCAGTCACCTCTAGCCATATGGCCTCCTTCTTCCCCAAGTCCTTGTATTTATTGCCCCTTTGTCTGAAATCCTCTCCCTGAGTACTAGGCTTACAATTGGAGCAGCCCACTCTGTAAAACCATCTATCTTCCCTCTTGACTAATTATTTCCTACAGCAATTATCAATACCTAAATACTATGCATTCACTTATTAATTGCCTGACTCCCTCCACTACAGGATAAGCTCCCTGAAGTGGGATTGTTTCTGTTGCATCCTGTGTTGTACTCAGTAAACATTTGTTAAATGAACGAGTAAATGGGTGAGTCTCCGAAGACAGTGTACCTGAGTTGACAAGTGGGGTACAGAGAGGAGATGTGCTTGTTTATTCCATGTTCCTTGCTGAGAATCTGCTATTTTTAGGGCAGTGTGATCACCACTGGGGAAACGCGATTGTCCTCTCTCCATTCTCAGTCCATGTGGTGACCTGGCCCAACTTTTTCAGAATATGCCCCAGAGGTCAAGGCTGGTTTACCTAGACAGCATTACTTAGGAAGATGTGAGGCAACTTTTTCCATTTTTTCCTTTTGAAAAATCTGAGGAACTGTGTTAAGTGCTTTTAGAAATTAGGTTTCATGAAATTTTTTCATCTGCTTAAATGGAGCTAGAGGGGATCAAAATTAGAAAGAGACAAACTTTTAATAAACCAGTTTTGCTATTAGACTATCACTCAATTGTGTTGGTGGCTAGACTTAGGAAAGTAAAGTTTTGGGATTACTTTTAAATTTAAATATATCCTAAAAGTTCACTCCTCTGTCTTTAGAGATATGGATGAATTGTATTTTTTGTATAGGTCAGACCAGAGTGTATTATAACTTGAATTTTAAAAGAAACCTTTTATTGTCACGGTAGCTCAAGGTCAAAGCAGTGTTAGATAGCAGGAGGATGGTTAATTAAAAATTATTTTATCTTGAAATATGTTTTCCAAATATTACTTTAAAGAAATTTAGTAAAAGCCGACAATTTGACCTGGGAGGTAGAGCGCACATCACAAATTCATGTGAGACTCCCATAGCAGGTAAAGTCAAGGGCCTTATTTGGATAAAAATTATGAATGAAGGAGACTTATAATCTTTATAAAAATGACATGAGGGTCTTAAAACAGTATTTTAGCATCCTGAGAGAGTCTTGATCATAAACTGTAGGGTGCTCAGAGCAAGTGCCTGGTAGTAGAGGGAGGAAAAATTGAGAAATGTACTCTGTTGGAAGCTGAGACTGTCATCACTGGAGGAAGGTTAGGGTCCTTACGCCATATTCTATGCTAATGCAACTCTAGATAATAAAGGATTTTGCATAAACGTAACAAACAAATCAGAAACAAACAGAAAAAAATGATAGTGTAACAGTTTCTTACTCTCCCTCCCTCTCTTTTTTTGGGACAGCCACTGGCATCAGCATTTTCCTCATTCTCTTCCGTAATTTTATACCAAAGTTTCTCTGGCATTCAACAGGAAAACAGAAAACTTCAGAAGACCCAGGTAGAGTTTTGGTGGAAAAGACTAACAAAGACTTTAATCTCAGACCGACCCTGGGAGGTGTCTCGCCTCTGTAAGTAGAAGCAGATTTGATATCATTGCTTTAATTAAAACCATCTGACGCACAAAACCCCTTCTCAGTTGCCCCAAATCACTTATTTTCCAACTCCATCCTCAAACAGTTTATCTTCCAATAAAGCATGTTATCGTTTGTACAGAAGACTGATAACCCAAGAGTCGTGAATAATGGAAAAATGACAAAACTTGCTATACATAATCAGTTGGCAAAGGAAGGAGAAATAACAGCTGGTTGACTGTTGAACATATATTTTAAAACTGAGCTGGTAAGTCAGTATGAATGCCAGGTCACAGATTTTCTTCAACAATCTCAAGATAGCTTAAGGTCATGTGGATAAGAGTTTCTTGGTGGCTTTTTTTTTTTTTTTATCCCTTTGGAAGGATATTGGGCAGGAGAAAGGGATGCTTTTTTACAGCCACAGGGCTCAGGAACCCAGACCCTCCAATGTAAATGCCAACTGCAACCAGACAGTGACGTTATTATAGACCCATTTTTGTCAGCTGTACAGAGTCAAGCTCCATGAATTCAGGAATGCACTAATTTATGGGGTAAAAAACAATCTTATCCTGAAAGGTTGATTGCCAGTCAAATTTTTGAAAATTGAAATAAATATTCAATGCAATATGGAACTTGATCTTTATGGGACTCTATGGGTAATTTTGTAAGATAAGGAATTTTTGGAGGAAAATGTTGGGTTAGGTGACTTAAGTTGGAATCCCAGTTCTTCCCCTTTCTGTCTCTGTGATGGCTGATAATGGATTTAACTTTGAGGAACCCACTTATCTGTAAAATGGACACCCAACAACCTTATTTGGGAGGGTCTACCAAAATGAGATCATGGATATATAGGTGATTTATTGATTTCACTTATTAATTTTTAAAAATTATGAAATTAGAAAATACAGAGAATAATCTAACAGATATCCATGTACCAACCACTAGATTTTAAAGCTAGTAACATTTGCCTTATTTTCTTCTTTTTTTTGGGAAACAAAATATTAGCAATGCAGTTGATGGCTCCTTATCCAATTCATTACCTTCTTTTGCATAGTTAATCACTATCTTGAATCTGATAGGTATGGATTTATTTATTTATGAGTAGACATTTCCACTTGCTTCAGTTTACTTTATTTTACAGATTAAAAAATGTAAATATATGTTAATGTTGATTAGAAAAATTTTGTTTACATTTATTATCATGCTTCTTTTTCCCCTAAGAAACATTTTTTTTTTTGGAGTAGAAGGGCATAATTTTCCTTAAAAAAATTTTTTTTCTTTTATACTGGAGCATAGTTAATTAACAGTATTGTGTTAGATTCAGGTATATAGCAAAGTGATTCAGTTATATATGTATTGGAAGGAATGATGCTAAAGCTGAAACTCCAGTACTTTGGCCACCTCATGCGAAGAGTTGACTCATTGGAAAAGACTCTGATGCTGGGAGGGATTGGGGGCAGGAGGAGAAGGGGACGACTGAGGATGAGATGACTGGATGGCATCACGGACTCGATGGACATGAGTCTGAGTGAACTCCAGGAGATGATGATGGACAGGGAGGCCTGGCGTGCTGCGATTCATGAGGTCGCAAAGAGTCGGACACGACTGAGCGACTGAACTGAACTGAACTGAACTGATTCTTTTTCAAATTTTTTTCCAATTTAGGTTATTACAGAATACTGAGCAGCATTCCCTGTGCCATCCAGTAGGTCCTCGTTGGTTATCTATTTCCCAGGTGGCACTAGAGGTAAAGAATCTGCCTGCCAATGATGGTTCAATCAGGAAAAGCTCCTGGAGGAGGGCATGGCAACCCACTCCAATATCCTTGCTCGGAGAATCCCATGGACAGAGGAGCTTGGTGGGCTACAATCAATGGGGTCACAAAGAATCAGACACTACTGAAACAACTGAGTGTGCACACATGTGTATAAGTCAATCCCAAACTCCCTAACTATCCCTCCCTCCCACTGGTCCCCCTATAACCACAGGACAGCTGGATTTATTTTGCTAGTATATTATGTAGGATTTTTATATCTATATTAATAGTGGGGTTAGTAATTTTTTCCCCCCATACAGTTCTTAGCTAGTTTTAGTATTAAGGTTATGCTAGTTTCATAAAATGAGTAGTAGACTTCTCTTTCTCTAAACTCTGAATCATTTGAATGAAATATGAACTATCTGCTATTTGAAGATTTGGTAAAGACTGCTTATAAAACTTTGGAGGCATTTTTTTTGTAGTTCGATCTTTACAGATCATTTAAAAATTTTATATAGAGTTATGCTGGCTTTCTATCTTTTAATTAGTCAATGTTGATAATTTATATTTTTCTGAAATTTTCATTTGAATTTACATTTGTTGGCGTAAGTTTAACATATTATATGCTTCAAAATATCTCTATTCTATCTATAGTTCTATCCCTTCTTCTTTCCTAATATTTACTGCTAATAACTTTTCTTTTTTACCTTGATCAGTCTTCTAGAGGTTTAAATTTCCTTTGTGTGTGTGTTTTCTCCCTCCATAGTGAGTTTTTGTTTTATTTATCAATTCTAATATTTATTTGTTTTCTTGTCTATTAAGTTCTGCTTTTATGCTTGCTATTTTCTTCAGGCTTACTCTGGTATTCTTTTTCACTTCTTGAGTTGCTGGGCTTACAACTGTTCTTCTTTTCTGACATATTCATTTAAAAGTATATACATTTGAAGAGAGTAGCATGGAAATATATACACTAGCATATATAAAAATAGATAGCCAGTGGGAATTTGCTGTATGACTCAAGTAACTCAAACCAAGGTTCTGTGACAACCTAGAGAGGTGGGATGGGGTAGGAGGTGGGAGGGAGGTTCCAGAGGGAGGGGACATATGTATACCTATGGCTGATCCATATTGATGTACGGCGGAAGCCAGCACAAATATTGTAATTATCCTTCAATTACAAATTTGAAAAAAAGTATATACATTTCCTTTTAAAGGATACTTTGGCTACTTCTCACAGATTTTTATGTTACATTTTCATTGTTATTCAGTTCCAAGTATTAAAAATTTCCAGCATGTTGTCTTCACTGATTATGAATGATTTAGAAGCATGTTGTAAAATTTCCAAATGCATATTTTCACCTTTTGGTTATGGCTTTCTAACTCACTGCCCTTTATCATCTTTTTAATGCTGTTATTTTATGTCTCCTTCAGATTGTTCTCTCTTCTATGGTCTAGTTGTAGGATTTCTGGCTGACCCAGTTTATCATGTCTGCTGATTTTTCTCTCAGTGCAAATCATTTCCAAGTATTTGATTGTGTTTTTCGTTGTTAGCTTGTCTCCAGTGGAGGGTTTTATGTGGACTTTCTGTGCGCATGCTCTGGACATTTCTCTACAGGGCATTTTATTTTTGCTTCTATTGGGAGTCCCAGGGTTTTAATGGTCCAGGACTTGGTTTTGTGCTGCTATTGTTAGTTTCTCAGTTTGCTGTTTATCACATAGGCCATGCAAATGTAACTCTCGCATCCACCAATGTCACAGGTTTGAGAGTTTTTCTTCTTTTCAAATGCCCTTTCTCTTCTTCCTGGAACCCCTGCAGGTGACAAGCTGTCCCACTGCTGCCCCAGACTGGGGAGAACCTGCCCTTCTGTAGTCTTGTTTTGCAGGAGACTCAGTTCTAAGTCCTGTGCTATTGTGAGATAAAAACAAAAAAATGCCTTGTATTTCTGGGTGGACCTTGAAACTCCAGTCCCAACCAGGATACCTCCTGGGCCACTGAGACCCTCAGCTTGTTTGAGTAACTTCCAAACAGTTTTGGTTATATTTTAGAATTTCTAATTTTCTAAGAGTAGGAGGAGATGCATTCTCAGATTAGGCAAACTTATTTTAACCTATGTGTGAGTTTACAAATATATGCTAGAGACCCTTGTCTTATACCGTAACTATTATTCTATAAATAAATTATTCTTGTAAATAATTGTGTATGCATAGCTTTTATTAAAGCAAGGTACACATAATTATTTTAAATTAGGTTTAGTTAGAGAGAGAAAATCTAAATATGAATCAGAATCTAAATATGTTCTAAGGTTGTCATCAGTTCAGTTCAGTTCAGTTGCTCAGTCATGTCCGACTCTTTGCAACCCCATGAATTGTAGCACGCAACCTTGGAAAAACACACAAGTCCTGGTCGCAGGGAGAAAGCATAATTCCATTTACTGCTGATCTGTAGGAATATTCACTTTTACATCATTGTTAATTTTCTGGACCAAAATCAACTGGACCCTGCTGAGCAGTGGAAAGCCAAGAAACTCAAAGTGATGTGTGTAGTTTTGTGTGTCTGAAATGATGGATTTTGGCATTTTGATAGATTGACAAGCTTTGCACTTGTCAGCTTTTTCACTGAATTCTAAACATAGAGAGGGGCTTCTTTCCCCACACAGAGAATACTAAGAATTTATTTCCTAAGGAACACTGTTTTTTTCCCATCCTAGGCCTGATTCTCTCTGACAGGATGAAGTTTTGTAGGCAAGAGAGATTTCTTTTGGTTGGCCAGAATGCCTGTTTACGGCACTCCTGCAATACTACCTGATCCATTCAAGTTAAAATGGACCTTCTCTCCTTTTTCCTTTGATTACTCTCAGACTTTCATTTTGCATTGTTACAGAAATTATTTTTATAGTAAAAATAAAAGCAGAGGAGCAATTAGTAAACTCAGATAATTTCACATTAGAACTGCTAATTGTTTTGTTGTGAAAATAATTTGACAGTTTAGGAAAACAATCATTAACTTGATTATTTGAGCTGATACTAGAAGGTGCTACCTGATGCATATTTTAGTACCTTCTATGAGAAGGAATCTACTAGTAAGCTTAAAAATTCGTACATGTTAGCACATTTAAAAGATAGAGCCCCTTTAAATAATCAATAAAGGATATAAACAGGGTCCTAACTAATAAATACCTAATTGTTTTCCCAGTTTTTGACATTTATGAATATTTGTCATTAAAAACAAAAGAGTAACCATTGGCCTTACCTTCTGTTAAAAGTTTTTTGTCTGATTGAACCAAAGGACTTCAGAGGAGATCTTGAAAGGGGAGAGATTAATCAACCATCACTGTGACCAAGAAGTGCTCACTTTTCCTTAAATGATCCATATGAGGCCAGCCCTAAAGCATCATCTGATAATTTAATAAATAAACTTTGGGGTATATGGGCAATGATTTCATCAAAAGAACAATTTAGCTCTTGGTCATATTGAATTTTCTTGATGCATTCTACTTGTTTGAACTCTTTAGAATAACTACACTGAATTCTTGGTGCACAACTAGTCAGACATTTTTTTGACATGTTACTTGCCAGTTGATGTAGGTGATTTCTGAAATAATGCTTTCATTAGCATTGTAGAGAAGCTATTTTGAAACACTGTCTCAAACACAGCTATGACAGTGGTCAAGAAGAGAATTCGACTGTCTGGGTTCAAATCACAGTTTGCCCTAACCAGAGGTTACCCTTGACAAAGTTGCTTCAGTGTCTCTTGTAAAATAAAGAGAATAGGAGTATCACCTTCGCTGGGTAGTTGAGAGGATTAGAATATACCTGGAAAGTACGTGTATCCCATGTGGTGAGCATTCAGTGTCAGCCGTTGTAGTTGAATATGCATATATTCTACATGGAAACACTCAAGTACCTGAAGCATAGCTCTTACCAATACACGAATGACTGAAATAGTCTCTACTATCCTTTTGGAAACTACAGTTTGTGTTTTCTCCTGAGAAACCAAGCCACCTGTCTAAGTTGATAATTCTATAGAAAAAAAAAAAAAAGCCTGTCTTTTCAGATATTTCAACCTCTTTGGGAGTGAACCCTAGAAAAGTAAATTCAAAGTTAACTCCGACTATGTTCTTTGCTGGTTTCTCATCTTTCTAATCCAAAATTTAATGAAAGAAATCTGATTTTCACACTGGAGCAAGAAGGAATTGAAATATCAATTATTCTGTATTGATACTGCCTTGCCCAATTCCTTTAATTGTCTTTGCAGTGTCATTTTGCTGTCTCCCCCTGCCCCCCTTACTTTTGCTGTTCAGAACTGAGGCCTTTCCAACTAGAACTATCCACTTTGGCTTTTGAAATGCTAGCTTTACAGCTGTGAATGGAGTGTCAGTCAACTGCAGAAAGCCTGACCTTGTGAATTTCTGGTTTGCATCAGACCATCATGGTTTATTGTTCTGAAGGCTCTTGAAGGAGGGTTCAAACCCATGGTGCCATGCAAGCACCAGGATGAGTTTCTTGCAAATGGCTGTTCACTTGACATGCCTGCATTTAGAAATCCTTTGGGTAAATCTTTAGATGCAGTTCATCACCATCATGTATCAATTGAGGTTAATCTAAATCCCTTGAAAGCACACATAAAAATGTAATTGCCCTTGAAAATAAACACAAATAATTTACTGGTTATTTTACCAGAACACATCCCACTTGTCCAGACTATAGTCTGAACTCCACCTGGGCTGGTAAAACCCACATTTCTTTTTATTGGTTCACTGTGGTCCTGAATCAGAGGCTATTTCTAAATTTTGATTTCTTTTTCTGAGTAAAAAACTAATAAGAGACAGAGTAAAGAATCTCTTACTGATTCCACTGTTGACTTCCCTGACGGCAGTTTCTATTATTCCCTTGGCTTATTTGCTGTTGCTATTGCTTATTTGACGCTGAACTACCTCTTCAGTCAGTTCAGTTCTGTTCAGTTCAGTTGCTCACTCGTGTCCGACTCTTTGCGACCCCATGAATCGCAGCACGCCAGGCCTCCCTGTCCATCACCAACTCCTGGAGTTCACCCAAACTCACGTCCATTGAGTCAGTGATGCCATCCAGCCATCTCATCCACTGTCATCCCCTTTTCCTCCTGCCCCCAATCCCTCCCAGCATCAGAGTCTTTTCCAATGAGTCAACTCTTCGCATGAGGTGGCCAAAGTACTGGAGTTTCAGCTTTAGCATCATTCCTTCCAAAGAAATCCCAGGGCTGACCTCCTTTAGAATGGACTGGTTGGATCTCCTTGCAGTCCAAGGGACTCTCAAGAGTCTTCTCCAGCACCACAGTTCAAAAGCATCAATTCTTCGGTGCTCAGCCTTCTTCACAGTCCCACTCTCACATCCATACATGACCACAGGAAAAACCATAGCCTTGACTAGACGGACCTTTGTTGGCAAAGTAACGTCTCTGCTTTTGAATATGCTATCCAGGTTGGTCATAACTTTTCTTCCAAGGAGTAAGTGTCTTAATTTCATGGCTGCAGTCACCATCTGCAGTGATTTTGGAGGCCAAAACAATGATGTCTGACACTGTTTTCACTGTTTCCCCATCTATTTCCCATGAAGTGATGGGACCAGATGCCACGATCTTTGTTTTCTGAATGTGAGCTTTAAGCCAACTTTTTCACTCTCCACTTTCACTTTCATCAAGAGGCTTTTGAGTTCCTCTTCACTTTCTGCCATAAGGGTGGTGTCATCTGCATATCTGAGGTTATTGATATTTCTCCCGGCAACCTTGATTCCAGCTTGTGCTTCCTCCAGCCCAGTGTTTCTCGTGATGTACTCTGCATATAAGTTAAATGAGCAGGGTGACAATATACAGCCTTGATGTACTCCTTTTCCTATTTGGACCCAGTCTGTTGTTCCATGTCCAGTTCTAACTGTTGCTTCTTGACCTGCATATAGGTTTCTCAAGAGTCAGGTCAGGTGGTCTGGTATTCCCATCTCTTGAAGGATTTTCCACAGTTTATTGTGATCCACACAGTCAAAGGCCTTGGCATAGTCAATAAAGCAGAAATAGATGTTAGGGACTAGATCTGATAAGAGTGCCTGATGAACTATGGACTGAGGTTCGTGCCATTGTATAGGAGACAGGGATCAAGACCATCCCCATGGAAAAGAAATGCAAAAAAGCAAAATGGCTGTCTGGGGAGGTCTTACAAATAGCTTTGAAAAGAAGAGAAACGAAAAGCAAAGGAGAAAAGGAAAGATATAAGCATCTGAATACAGAGTTCCAAAGAATAGCAAGAAGAGATATGAAAGCCTTCCTCAGCGATCAGTGCAAAGAAATAGAGGAAAACAACAGAATGGGAAAGACTAGAGATCTCTTCAGGAAAATTAGAGCTACCAAGGGAACATTCCATGCAAAATGGGCTCGATAAAGGACAGAAATGGTATGGACCTAACAGAAGCAGAAGATATTAAGAAGAGGTGACAAGAATACACAGAAGAACTGTAGGAAAAAGATCTTCATGACCAAGATAATCACGATGGTGTGATCACTCACCTAGAGCCAGACATGCTGGAATGTGAAGTCAAGTGGGCCTTAGGAAGCATCACTACAAACAAAGCTAGTGGAGGTGATGGAATTCCAGTTGAGCTGTTTCAAATCCTGAAAGATGATGCTGTGAAAGTGCTGCACTCAATCTGCCAGCAAATTTGGAAAACTCAGCAGTGGCCACAGGACTGGAAAAAGTCAGCTTTCATTCCAATCCCAAAGAAAGGCCATGCCAAAGAATGCTCAAACTACCACACAATTGCACTCATCTCACACACTAGTAACGTAAGCTCAAAATTCTACAAGCCAGGCTTCAGCAGTACGTGAACCATGAACTTCCAGATGTTCAAGCTGGTTTTAGAAAAGGCAGAAGAACCAGAGATCAAATTGCCACCATCTGCTGGATCATGGAAAAAACAAGAGAGTTCCAGAAAAATATCTATTTCTGCTTTATTGACTATGCCAAAGCCTTTGACTGTGTGGATCACAATAAACTGTGGAACTCCTCTTAGATCTTGGTAATCAAGACCCTCTGCCTCTGAATTTTTGATTGACACCTCTCCGCCCCTCCTAGGAGTGTTTGCTTTCTGCTGCAGCCAGGTGTCTAAGGACCAACCCTAGCGTCCATTGTCCTTATCTGTGCTCTCATATTTTGTCTGTTGCTCTCCTTCCTTTCCTCCCACTCTACATTCTCATGTCTAGTTCCTTTCTGGCCTCTTGCTCTAAAAATTCTCCTAGACTTAATGGGATCACCACCCCTCCCCCTAACTCCCCGAGAAGTTTGTCACGTCCAGTTCCACTGATCTAGAGATTCTTGAATTTAGAAATTAATCTGTGGGCACGTGAAGAATATTCTCATATGTTGCCTTGGATTTCTAACACTCCCAGTGTGATCGGTGATGCCCCTCACCCCTGCTCTGGTCAATCCTAGGTGGATAAAAACAAAGATAGGCTTTTATCCTCAGTATCTCGTGTCCTGTTGGAAAAGGACTCCACTATCCGTATCTGTACATCTGTTTTGTTCATTGCCTCATCTGTGTCTGGTGTATCTTTGTTTTCAAATGACAGCTATAGGGCATATTTAGCATTTTATTTTTGACAGCAATGTCCAAAGTAAGTTTTCAGATGTATTCTTTCAAATAAAGTAATAAAAATAATATAGTGTCTAGACTTACTATCTGCCTTCTCATTATCTAAAAATCTGGAGGAAAAGTTGGGGAAAAAAAGGAAGGGAAAATAGAAAAGCAGTAAAAAGTTGTTTTGAGAAAATTGAGGATGGGTTTCAGGGTATGCGGAAGATGCCAAAAGGGATAAAAGGTTTTCCAACCAGATGATATATCTGTATTCGTTTGTTCATTTCTTTTTCATAGTGTCTTTTGTCTCATTGAACTGAATCATCATGACAAAAAGAATGCTGGTGGGTATTTTGTTTAGGAAGGCATCTTACTAAGTTTTTTGATTTATATTTACCGATACATCAGTTCAGTTTTCTTGGGTCTTAACCTGTAAGGTCAGCATTCTGAAAAGGGTTAATGAATTAATTTCACTATAGTATGCCTGCTTAGCCTGGTAGTGCATAGTAATTTCCGAATATTGCAATTATTCATAGCTATTCAAGAATAGAGATTATTCCAAGCATGCTTAACAAATCCATTATCCATGAAAAATTGTATGTATTTAGATGATTCCCAGGGTAAATGCAGTCTCCATTCCACATGTTTGAAGATGTTTTCTGGAGTGCTTCAAGACCCAAGTGAGGTTTGCTCACCACAGGAAGAAGTTTCTTTGTACCCCAAATAACCCTCTTTTCTTTACTATCCTTGGGATTAGGAACAAAGGGAAAGAGAAAACTAGACCATATTTACTTGTCAGGCTGGGCACAGTCCCATGAGGCACCTTGTATTAAACTTCAGGAAAAACATTTTATGTGATGCTCCTTGTACGAAGTTGGAACAAAGTTAGTGAGCAAGCCAAGGGTTTCTGCTGATGTCTGTGGCTGTTTTAACCTTTGAAAGTCAAGAAAAGTTCTAGGATGACAAACCTTGGGACCATTTCTCTGATATCTTTATTAATTAATTCAATAAAAATGTGCAGAATGCCTAGGATGTGGAGGTACTGTGGTTGGTGCTAGAGGCAGTGAAAGTGATAGTCACTTAGTCGTGTCCAGTTCTTTGTGACCCCATGGACTATACAGTCCTTGGAATTCTCCATGCAGAATACTGAGTGGGTAGCCTTTCCCTTCTCCAGGAGATCTCCCCAACCCAGGGATCAAACCCAGGTCTCCTGCATTGCAGTTGAACTCTTTACCAGCTCAGTGGCTGGTAAAGAGTTCCCTTCTTCACAAGGGAAGCCCGCTAGAAGCAGAGTGATAAGAAAAACAGTCTCACCTCACAGGACTTACAGTGGGGGGAGACATATAGTAGTAAACAGTTATATGGTTTAGTTGCCCACACCTGGCAACACACACATATTAACCACTGGCTGTGGGAGGTGCTAAGAAGGAAAGGTTCAGAGTGCTCTAAAAGTGTCCATGTAAGATGAGGTTGAAGAAATCTTCCTTGGGGAACTGAGGTTTAAGCTGAGACATGAAGGAGGTGGCATTAATCTAGAGTGGTGGAGATGGGTAGGGGGAAAAGAAGTGTGATAGCTACATTTGTGTGTCAATGTTACTAGGCTATGGTGCCCAGGTATTGGTGAAACTCCACTCTAGATGATACCATGAGCGTTATTTTTAGAAGTGGTTAACTTTTAAATTGGGGCTTCCCTGGTGGCTTGGTAGTAAAGAATCTGCCTGCCAATGCAGGAGATACAGGAGATGCGGGTTCAATCCCTGGATTGGGATGATCCCCTGAAGAAGGGAACGGCAACCCACTCCAGTATTCTTGCTTAGAAAACCCCATGGACAGAGGAGATGGGTGGGCTACAGTCTTTGGGGTCGCAAAGAGTCAGACACAACTGAGAGACTAAACAATAATAACACTTTTTTAAGTTAGTAGGCTTTGATTCAAGCAGATTACCTTCCATAACATGGGTGGGTCTTATCTAATCAATTGAAGGCTTTAACAATAAAGACAGGTCTCCCAAAGAGGAAAGATGAAAATTCTGCCTTCAGACTGCAACGTAGAAATTCTGCCTTCAGACTGCAACATAGAAATTCTGCCTGGGTTTCCAGCCTTTGGACCAAGACTGCAATACCAACTCTTGCAGGAGTTTCCAGCCTACTGGTTGCTCTTGAATTTTTGGGCTTCCCAGTCTCCATAATCAAGTAAGCCAACTCCTTAAAATAAATCTGTCTAGACAAATTGAAAGGCAGGTAGGTAGATGGATAGGCAGATAAATAGACAGAGATATGTCTCTTATTGATTCTGTTCTCTGGAGAACACTGATTAACACAGGAAGTGAGGACTCCAGTAGAGGGAACCACGTGTGCAAAAGGCTCTGAGATGGGAGCGTGCTGGTGTTTGAGGGAATAAAAAAATGAGCAGTGTTGCTGAAGGACAGAGAGTTAGAAGGGGAGGAGTAGCTGGGTCAGACTTTCGTGTTGTGGAGCCCCCTTTCTGAAGAGCTGGGCCTTGCTATAAAGCTGCAAGTATTAATTTCTTGAACTTGTGTAAGAGACTATTCTTTGAAATTCACTCAGTCTTCAAGTTTTTATTTATTAAGCATGTACCCATTATGCATTCTTACGCTTTTCTCACCACATGTAAGATTTCCCTGAATTATGTACATAGAGTAGAATGCTCCTTTCTTCTCTCTCCCCATTTTTCCCTTTTCCTTTCTATGCAGTGTGTTGCCTCCATGGACATTTTCTGCTATAACCTTCAGATTACCCATGCACCTGTGGATTTCTGCTCTCTAAGGGTTTAGGTCCAGCTCCACATATTTGTCCCCCAGTTTATCCACTCTCAATTAGCCTTGTTCCCCTCATTGGTCACAGTGACAGTTCTGGAACCTTCCTTTCTTTTGAGAAATGATTCCTCTCTTTCTAAAAGTCTTGGGGGCCCTCCAAAAAGGTGCCCTGCTATCCCAAGCAGAAGTGTGGGGTATGAGCCTTTGAACCTTAGGCATGATAGGAAGTGGCTGGAGTTCAGTCTTTCTTGTGGGGTTTCCCTGAACAGAGTTGTCTTCACGTCTAGGTCCTCAGCTCTGCTCTGGTTTCTATTCTTTCTGCAACCTGGTTTTCCCTGATGTTCTGCACTACCCCATGCTTGCGTGCATGCTAAGTTGCTTCTGTCATGAATGACTGCAACTACATGGACTACAGCCTGCCAGGCTTCTCTGTCCATGGGGTTCTCCAGGCAAGAATACTGGAGTGGGTTGCCATGCCCTCCTCCAGGGGATCTCCCTGACCAGGGATTAAACCTGTGTCTCTTGCATCTCCTGCATGGGCAGGAGGGTTCCTTACCACTAGCCCCACTTGGAAGCCCATGCTATCCCATGCCATGCTGCAGTGCTGTGCTAAGTCGCTTCAGTTATGTCTGACTCTTTGTGACCCTATGGACCTGCCACGCTCCTCTGTCCATTGAATTCTCCAGGCAAGAATACAGGAGTGGGTTGCCATGCCCTCCTCCAGGGAATCTTCCCAACCCAGGGATTGAACCCAGGTATCTTGCGACTCCCGCACTGTAGCTGGATTCTTTACCACTGAGCCATCCCGACCCTAGTAAATCCCTTCCTTAAGTTAACCGGAAACTGTTTCTGTGGCTTGCAGCCTTAGGAGACTACTTCTCTGACATGGAAGGAAAAGGGTGAAGAGTTCCATGTGTCTGGAGAGAAAGGACATGTGGGAGTAAATGGACATGTGTGAGTAAATGGACTTGAGGCAGTTTGGGGCCAGATTTTAAACGGTGACAGGAAGAAATCTTGAAGAAGTTAGAAGTAAAGCTGTCTTCTGAGAAGATATGGATGGAATGTGTTTGGTTATTGAGAGAGTGGACTAGTTGGGCCCATCCAAGAGTTTGTTACTAAAGAGTTCCAGAAACTGTCCCAGAATTCCAAGGGAGAAGCAATCTCCAGGAAATGGTGTGAACTCTATGCAAAATGAGGAAACCTAATCCTCTGCTTTGTGCCAGCCAAAAATGGCTGGTCAGCCTGGATTGTGGAAATAGAAGCCCAATAAAGTAGAGCTATGGTGGAGACTTCCCTGTATGTGCTGTATGTGTCAATATTTGCAGTGATGTGGTCATAGCCTGAACCACCATCCTCTTAAGGTCCCAAATGGCCAAATAACTCACTTTCCTGAGCAAATTCCAGGGCTGTAAAGAGCATTATTATAAAATGGCTTTTCATGCAACTGTGCTTCTAGTAGAGGAATATGCACCTCAGGCCAAAATGAGGATTAAGGCTTGTCTAGAAGTTACATTTTAATGGAAATTAATATGCTGACAATTTTAGTTCTTACATGAATCTTGCATGATTTTAGTGTGGATCCATTGCTGAGATACCACTCATTTCTGAGCTTATGGATCTGAGGATGAGGTTGTAGACCGTGATAAATTCATTCATTCAAACGATGTTGTGAAGCCAGAACTTCTTTGCACTCCCATAAAGCCATATATATATATATATATAAATATATTCCCCTCTCCATTCTAGGAAAGGATTGACATGATCAGATCAGAATGAATCCTGGTTTCAGGGAAGAGAGACTCTGGTAAAAGGGAAATCAGGAAGAGGTCACTGTGAGGGCCTGGAGGAAAACCAAAGGAATCTGAACTAAGACAATAGCAATGGGAGAGGGGAGATGCCAACTGCTGGACTGAACTAACTCTTGATAATCTGTTGGATGTAAGGGGTGAGGAATTGGCTAGAATCAGGGAAAGCTAAGGAATGTCTTACTTGTCATTTTTTCTTCATTAAATAACATTATCTGAATTCCTGCAAACAGTGCTGCAAAGAGTTAAATTGTGACAGTATGAAAAACAGAATCTGAGCTAAATTAGTTTTATGTCAGCTCATCACACTAGACCACAAATTCCCTGAGAAGCTTAGCAACATATTGGATAAAGTGAAATTAATCCTTGAGCGCCATAAGCTGACATATGCATATGCTATGAATCCATAAACTATACTGTAAGCATTAAAAAAGGAAGCTAAAAAATGCAAGGGCGCACATCTGTATTCGGTCCTGCGAAGCGAGCCTAGTTCACAATGTCACTTTCTTTTGTTGGTGTTGAACCAGGAGGTTGGTGGTTTTCACATTGTTTACCTTTACAATCCAATGTGTTGTTGATTGCACCTCCGCGTAAACTTGATGAAGCTTCGCAGTCAGGTCACTGTTTTGTGTGATTCACTAGCCTAAATTTAGAAAAGACTGCGATGCTAACAGTATGTGACAAAAACCAGAGAATTTCAAGTTCTGGTTGGCTGCTCTGGGTTACATTCCCCTCCAGGTGAAGTTGGAACTGCCAGCTACATGTATGAAAATGACCAGCCTGTTGGGAGAAGAATGATCAGGAGGTATTGCCGATAAGTTGCTGAGATTGAAGACTCGCCTCCACTTTTGGCTTCGTAGTTAAAATATTTCTTTTGTTTTAAAGAGCAAGACCCATATGTGAATTTTGTGGCTTTTCACTGTGGTTCTGTGATGAATTTAGGGTCATTACCACAACCAGTCTTGATGCAGGAGAGTAGTCTGCTTTTGGCTTTCCTCTGTGTGAGACAGCTGCTGATTTGCCAGTAAGTCGTAGAATCCAGTAGTTCACATGTGACTCTGGAGCCTTAGCCATAGACCTTTTGAAAATTGGATATCACTGAGGCCAGAAAGAACCAGAAACCTGTCTCATCTGAGTCCTCTGGGCTTATCAATACCTCATTTTCAGGAGTATAAAGAATGCTTTGTGTGCTGAGCTGATACGCTCTGCTGGAAGAAACCTGCCAAAAAACTTAAAGAGAAAAGAAAATAGAAAGGCCATGTAGACACTGTCAAAATGAAGTGCCATGTTTTTATCAACTCTATGGGGCTACATCTTTATGCTGAACAGATCCAGGGACATCAAAATGCTGGTTTTGCTTCTAAGGTAAATGCCTCTTGTGTCTTTTATATTCTTTTCGATTAGCAATCCTGTGTATTAACAGGCTTCAAGTGCCAATATGCTTAACTTTATAGGAAACAGCACAAGCCTGTTCTTCCCAAAATAGATAAAAACTGTATCTATTTTTCTACTTATAGGTGTAGTAGTTAGAACCCATAGAGTAGGGGATGGGGTACGCTTATTTCTTAGGTATTAAACCCCAGCTTAGGGGTCTCAGCTTCTTTGCATTCAATGTTGGCTTTTTCGAAAGATGGAGATTTTGATGGCAGATCTCCAAACATTAAACCAGACAGCAGAAATACCCATGTAACTGCTCCTACTGTAAAACCATTTCCTGTAGCATCTCTAAAGCCATCCCACAGTTCTTGCCACAGTCACTGTCACCTTTTGGCATGGTGTTGCTGTTTCAGTAGATTTACTGTCCTGTCTGTATTCTTGTATATACTCAAGAGGAGATTACAGCACATTTCCAATAAACACACTATCTTTCTATGAATACTCTGCTTCTTAACACTTGTTCTAAACTTAACGCTTGCTCTAAACTCCCTGCTCCATACTCCACTCTGCAAACCCATGAATCTTAACATTCCATCTGGCACACATAACTGAAATGGTGAGTTTTACTCTGTTGTAACAAACATAAATTTTACACAGAGAAGAAAACTTGGCAGCGTTTTTATGTGCCTTTTGAGCATACCTTGGCACACTGCCTTCGTACAATATTGGCACCTTGGATAATCTCAAGAAAAATCACATAAATTTTGTGCCTTGACGTCTCCTTTGGCAAAATCTGAGTGAATTTGGTTTCTATAGAATTATCAGTGAAATAGCTGTGAGCTCTTTAATAGTGATTGACTGTGTAACCCTTACTGCAAGTTGGATTCTCCAGGAAATCGACTCTGAGAAGGCGATCAACACATATGAGGGGTACTAAGGGGTATTATTGAGGTCAAGAAGTGTGGAAAGAATGGAACAGAAAGGACGTGACAGAGAGAGGGGTTGGCTGGGGTTCTGTCTATTACGGGCTCAGACAAGCCCATAGGAAGCTATGAGGCTAGTGTGGGGCTTTAGACTTGGGCCACATTGGAGTGAGGGAGCAGACTCTTTACCTAGGTGGACCAGTCACTGAATACAGCCTGCCCTGGAAGAGGCAGTGACTTTGGGTGACATGGCTCTTTTCTGTTGAGGCAATTTCCGTCTGGCACAGAAGGCTATCATCTGACCATCTTCTCAGCATTGGGGAACCAATCCTTCACTCTTGAAGTGGGGATCTGGGTGGCACAGCATGGTACACATGACAAAAACCAAGCTAGGAGCAGCTTATGTGAACAACTTTGTTTTCCTTTATGGTGGTCGGTGGTTTCCAATGGAAACAGAATTATGGCATGAATGGGTGCAGTGAGAATTCCTTTGCTTTACCTCCATCACTATCACCCGAAGTTCCACTGCACCCTGATGCTGTTGATCGAGCAAGGAAACCGCTGCAGCATTCTTTCTCAGATTGAGTTTACCTCCTTGCCTTCAACCAGCCTTGTCATCTTTTGTACACTCAGTACTATGTAATCTGGCTGTATTTCCCCTCTGATACTCAAAGTGGAGTATTTGTAACACTATGACTCTCAAGTCTTGGTTGTTTATGTAAAACTGATCAGCTGTTTAAAAGAGCATTGTATTTAGTTGATATATCACCTAAGTCTTATTTTTATCATTTTTAATTTATTTTTTAATTGAAGGGAAATTACTTTACAGAATTTTGTTGTTTTTTTTGTCAAAGCTCAACATGAATCAGTCATAGGTATACATATATCTCATCTAAGTCTTATTAAGTAGAATGGTACTCCTAGTCTCTCCCTTTTTATGACATTAACATGAACATTTTTTGTTGTTGTTGTTTAATTTATTTATTTTAGTTAGAGGCTAATTACTTTACAACACTGTAGTGGTTTTTGCCATACATTGATATGAATCAGCCATGGGTGTACATGTGTTCCCCATCCTGAGCCCCCCTCCCACCTCCCTCCCCATCCCATCCCTCTGGGTCATCCCAGTGCACCAGCCCTGAGCACATTGTCTCATGCATCAAACCTGGACTGGCAATCTATTTCACATATGATAATACACATGTTTCAATGCTATTCTCTCAGATCATCCCACCCTCGTCCTCTCCCACAGAATCTAAAAGACTGTTCTATACATATGTGTCTCTTTTGCTGTCTTGCATACAGGGTTACCGTTACCATCTTTCTAAATTCCATATATATGCATTAGTATACTGTATTGGTGTTTTTCTTTCTGGCTTACTTCACTCTGTATAATCGGCTCCAGTTTCATCCACCTCATTAGAACTGATTCAAACGTATTCTTTTTAATGGCTGAGTAATACTCCATTGTGTATATGTACCACAACTTTTTTATCCATTTGTCTGCTGATAGACGTCTAGGTTGCTTCCATGTCCTGGTTGTTGTAAACAGTGCTGTGATAAAAACTGGGGTACATGTGTCTCTTTCAATTCTGGTTTCCTTGGTGTGTATGCCCAGCAGTGGGATTGCTGGGTCGTATGGCAGTTCTAGCTCCAGTTTTTTAAGGAATCTCCACACTGTTCTCGAGAGTGACTATACTAGTTTGCATTCCCACCAACAGTGTAAGAGGGTTCCCTTTTCTCTGCACCTTCTCCAGCATTTATTGTTTGTAGAGCTTTTTTGATAGCAGCCATTCTGACTGGCGTGAAATGGTACCTCATTGTGGTTTTGATTTGCATTTCTCTGATACAGTGATGTTGAGCATCTTTTCATGTGTTTGTTAACCATCTGTATGTCTTCTTTGGAGAAATGTCTGTTTAGTTCTTTGCGGGTAAAAAACTAACTCAGTAAATAAAAAGACCTTAACTCGACGTCCTCAACGAACATATAAAAACTCTAATTAAGAAACAGTCAACGAAGCAAACGATAATAAAAGAGGGTAAGACTTCCGACAGAAAAGTAAAACGAATATCAAAGGAAGCAACACGTTTTCGAAATTTCAAATTAATCCCTGGTAAACAAATAAAAACGAAAATAAAGGTAATGAGTCCCTCCACCCAGTATCTCCTAGGACGACACTAAATACAGTCTCTCATAAAACGGATACAAAAGGAATTGTACTTGTAAAACTTCTCTTGAACAATAGAACACGATCCGACAATAGAACACATCCGACAGGGAATAAGACCTATACGGACTAATAAAGGAGTACTATATTAAAGTTAAAAAGGAGAAGTCCTATCTTTTAATTTATCCGGATTTTTAAACTTTTTTGAGACCGATTTATAAAACCATTCTTATAAACTAATATAGGTAAAAACCTTTTCAACATTTTACGTAAAACCTCAAAGTTTCATATACTCTATTTTTAACTGTCTTCTTTCCCCTTTGTACTGAGATTTGAGTATCGACCTCTAATTTCTGAGTAGAGAGTATTAAATTATCCTTTTGTTCCGTTTTTTTAGTCGTTTCTATATCCCTTAGATTTGTTCCGATAGTTAGTAAAACTGGATCAACGATAAATATTCTGTAATATGGGTTCCTGACCTTTTCCAGTCAAAAGTAAGACTAGGGTTTCTTTCTGTTACGGTTTCTTACAAGTTTGATGGTGTGTTAACGTGAGTAGAGTGTACAATCGTTTCATTACGAGTTTTAAGATGTTCGGTCCAAAGTTGTCATACACTTGATATTTGAAGGTCTCCAAGTTCGACCTAAATCTTTTCCGTCTCCTTGGTCTCTAGTTTAACTGTTCATCCGTTGGATCATCAAAAAAGCAAGAGCGTTCCAGAAAAACATCTACTTCTATTTTATTGACTACGCCTTTGATTGTGTGGATCACAAGAAAGTATGGGAAATTTTTCAAGAGATGGGAATACCAGACCACCTGACCTGCCTCCTGAGAAATCAGTATGCAGGTCAAGAAACAACAGTTAGAACTGGACGTGGAAGAACAGACTGGTTCCAAATCAGGAAAGGAGTATGTCAAGGCTGTTTATTGTCACCCTGCTTATTTAACTTATATGCAGAGTACATCATGTGAAATGCCAGGCTGGATGAAGCACAAGCTGAAGTCATGATTGCTGGGAGAAATATCAATAACCTCAGATATGAAGATGGCACCACCCTTATGGCAGAAAGTGAAGAACTAAAAAGCCTTTTGATGAAAGTGAAAGAGGAGAGTGAAAAAGTTGGCTTAAAACTCAACATTCTGAAAACTAAGATCAAGGCATCTGGTCCCATCACTTCATGGCAAATAGATGGGGAAACAGTGGAAACAGTGACAGACTTTATTTTCTTGGGCTCTAAAATCACTGTAGATGATGACTGCAGTCAAGAAATTGAAAGACGCTTGCTTCTTGGAAGAAAAGCTATGACCAACTTAGACAGCATACTAAAAAGCAGAGACATTACTTTGCCAACAAAAGTCCATCTAGTCAAAGCTATGGCTTTTCCAGTAGTCATGTATGGATGTGAGAGTTGGACTGTGAAGAAGGCTGAGCACCGAAGAATTGATGCTTTTGAACTGTGGTGTTGGAGAAGACTCTTGAGAGTCCCTTGGAGTGCAAGGAGATCCAACCAGTCCATCCTAAAGGAAATCAGTCCTGAATATTCATTGAAAGGCCTGATGCTGAAGCTGAAACTCCAATACTTTGGCCACCTGATGCGAAGAACTGATTCATTTGAAAAGACCCTGATGCTGGGAAAGACTGAAGGCAGGAGGAGAAGGGGATGACAGATGGTTGGATGGCATCACTAACGCAGTGGACATGAGTTTGAGTAAGCTCTGGGAGTTGGTGATGGACAGGGAAGCCTGGCGTGCTGCAGTTCATGGGGTCATAAAGAGTTGGACATGACTGAGCAATTGAACTGAACTGATACCCCACAGTATTGAAGAGAAAACATTCAAGAGTACATGGTATGCTCATCAATATAGACTGACCATATGTTCAGCCATAAAACAAGCCTCAATAATTCAAAAAAAGACTGAAGTTAGGCAGACTGTGTTTTTTGATCATAATGTCATTAAATTATAATCAACAATAATAAGATATCTAGGAGGTACCCAACATTTTAAAAATTAAGCAAAATACTTCTAGATAATTTGTGAGTGAAATAAATGACAAAATTAGAAAATATTTTAAACCAAAACAAACAAAAGCACAACCTATCAAAATTTGGAGAAAGCAGCTAAAGCAATGCTTATAAGGAAATTCATAGTTTGAAATCATTTTAGAATAGAAAGGTCAAAATCAGTAATTGAGAATCCATTTTAAAAGATATCAAAAAAGAAGAATGAAGTAAGTCCAGAGTAAGTAGAAGGAGAGAATTTTAAAAGATAGTAGTAGAAATGAAAAAAGGAAAGGACAACAATTGGAACTCTTACACACTGTTGATGGGAGTGTAAGATAATGTATTCACTCTGGAGAAAAGGTCTGGAAATTTTTTATAAAACTAAATATATACCTACGGTAGGGCCCAGCAATTCCCCTTCTAGGTACTTATACAAGAGACATGAAAACATGTTCACAAAAAGTATTTGTACAAGAATTTTCATAGAAATTATATCTATAATAGCCAAAGCCTAGAAAAAACCCAGGTGGACAGCCATAAAAGATGAACTGTTGACTCATGCAACAACATGAATGATTCACAAAAGCATCATTTTGAGTGGCAGAAGATAACGCCAAAGAGGACAAACTGTATAATTCTATTTATACGAGGTTCTAGAATGGGCAAAAAAGAATCTATGGTGAAACCCATCAGAACAGAGCTTGCCTCTGAGAGGGGAGGGGAGCAACTGGGTAGGATCAGGAAAGAAATTCCTGGTAATGTTCTATTTCTTGACACAGACATGGGTTACATAGATGTATGTATTTGTTGAAACTCAGCGAATATAATTTAATATTTGTGCATTTCATTGTATGTAAATTTCCCATCAAAAGGAAAATTATAAACAAGCATTGAACTCTACTTAACAATTTGCATATAGAATATTTAAGGGTACATTGCTGATGCATTTTACTTTAAAATATGTCCAAAAGTAAGATGGGTTGATGGCTAAAGAATGTATATGGATAAATGTAATGATGTAGTAAAACAAGCATAGTAAAAACTTAATGGCACCATCTGGGTGGTGGGTATATGCGTGTACTATAAAATTCTTTCAACTTTGCTCTTTGACAAATGGTGAAATAAAATGTTGGAATAGAGACATTTCGGGAGTGGATATTAGGTGATATTAGAAAGTAAGTGAAGTCGCTCAGTCGTGTACCACTCTTTGTGACCCCGTGGACTAGCCCACCAGGCTCCTCCCTCCATGGGATTCTTCCAGCAAGAGTACTGGAGTGGGTTGCCATTTCCTCCTCCAGGGGATCTTCCCGACTCAGGGATTGAACCCAGGTCTCCTGCATTCCAGGCAGATGCTTTAACCTCTGAGCCACCAGGGAAGCCCTAAGGTGATATTAGGGAATTATTTTTGCCAGTTTTCTTCAGTGTTTTAGTAATATCATGGTTATGTATGAGAGCTTAGTCTCAAGAGAAGTAAGCTAACGTATTTGGTAATGAAGAGTCATAATGTCCACAACTCATGTGGAAATTTCAACAGAAATTTAAATAATAGGACAAATAAAGCAGAATGTTAGTGACTGTTGAATCTAGACCATGATTACTTGGATGTTTATTGTCCTTTACTTGGATGTTTATTGTCCTTTCCTTTCACTATAAAATACTGAAAAAGTAACCAGTAGAAGTAATGATATGATATGTCAAAAAGGCAGAGAATAGAAACAACGGAATCTCTACACTTGAGAGACTTACAGTTTGCAGTTTTTCTTCAAAAAGAGCTGTGCATGCGTGCCAAGTCACTTTAGTCGTGTCAGACTCTGTGTGATCATATGGACTTTAATTTGCCAGGCTCCTCTGTTCATGGGATTCTCCAGGCAAGAATACTGGAGTGGGCTGCCATGCCCTCCTCTAGGGGATCTTCCTGACCCAGGGATCGAACCCACATCTCTTACATCTACCTGTACTGGCAGGTGAGTTCTTTACCGCTGTGCCACCTGGAAAGGCCGCAGGAGTTGTAGGAATCTACTGCTGGACCTGATTCAGAAGGCCAGGTCATCAGCACAGTCTTCTTGCCTTCTGTCTGATGTTGCTTCTCTGGACTGTTTTTATTTCAGAGTTTGAATGTGAACATCACCTTGACTTTTTGTCCTGAGTCTGGACTACATCGTTTGTGAATTTGCTTCCCTATCTTTTCACCGTAGAATAAGATCTGAGTTTTTAGATTCAATCTAGTCACTGAAGCTTAATGCCTGAATGTTGCTTCACTAAAGACTCATTAGACATTTTACAACAAATTGACTGCCAAAAAGAAACGTAGGTGGAAGAGTCTGTAAAACACAGCAAAGTGTCTGTAATCATTCAGGCTTCACTTCTGATGTGGGACAGCACCCTAAGAAATGACACAGAAACAGACTGTGCACATAACTCTGGGCCTCGGGATGAGACTAGGGGAGCAGATGTTCTCACAAAGACCAAGTAATTATGGCCACAAGGCTGTGAATGTGTTGGGAAGCAACATTTGGTTATCTTCTTGGTCTCATTTTATGTTTGTGTCTGTGTCTGGGCATACTTAGGGCTGTGTGAGTTTGTTCCAGGAGCTGGAAGGCCTTCTTTGGGAATATTATGCTTTGCTTCATTTCATTGAAAATTCCTCAGCTAACATACTTTCCTATTATGGAATCTAGCTCTCAAAAGATTTTTTTGGCTGAAAAAAGATAGATTTCTTGATAAAAATGTAAATACAATGACTCTCAAGCTGCCTTCATTTTAACTTTGTATGATTTCTGGTGAAAACTTGGTTGCCGTTTACATTGGATGCTCTAGGTCTGTGAGCCCCAAATCTGCCTGTTCTTGAGGCTTTCACGGAGGGCTCTTTTAAAATGTAGATTCTTGGCTTCACCCCGAATTCCACAGAATTAGGATCTTGGGTGATGCACCTTTGAATTTTTTTAAACTTCCATGTTACTCAGATGGTAAGCAAGTTTACAGACCTGCAGAACAGTGCTTCTCAAACTTTAATGTGCATGTAAATCACCAGGACATCTTGTTAAAAGGCAGATTCAAATTCAGAAGGTCTGAGAGGCTATTGCTGGTCTGCAGATCCAGTGAGTAGTGAGGAAGTAGATCATGTCCCAATTATTTTCCCTAAAATCAGGATCACATCTTCCTTTGCAGAGAGTCTATTTGGCCAGCATTCAGCATGTCACAGATTTTCAACTCCTTTCTTGATATCTCTTTGCTTTGAAATATTGCTTGAATATTTGATAATTGATAGTTGATAATTCAGATTAGGATAATCATTCACTTCAGTGTGCCCAGCAGAGTTCTAGTTTATGCTTATCATCCTGCCACATTCACTCTTAGAAGTCTCTCCATTTGGAAGATAAATTATAAAGTCCCCCTTTCTAAGCCCACAGACATTGAGAAGTGATATGGTATAATGTACACAACAGAGGTTGCGTAACCAAAATCTTGTGTGGATCCGACTCCTGGCTTCATTATTCCACGCTTCATCTACAACCTTAAACAAGTCAAGCTTCAGTTATGTCATGTGTAAAACAGAAGTGGTTTATTCTAGGATTTATAGAAATGATAAAGAAAGCTTCTAGTACAGTGACTGGGATGTAAAAGTAAGCAATCATTTATTTAGGCCCCTGTTTCTTTACAGTCAATGAAGTGAACATCTAGTCTACTTTGGAATGAAAAAAACAGAGTGCTGCTAGTGGGTTAGGATCAGAAGCAGCTATAGAATTAAAATGAGACATCTGCTACACTTGTTGTTCAGTTGCTAAGTCATGTCTGACTCTTTGTGTCTCCATGGACTGCAGCCCTCTAGGATTCCCTGTCCTTCACTATCTCCTGGAGTTTGCTCAAGCTTATGTCCATTGAGTCAGTGATACCATCCAGCCATTTCATCCTCTGTCACCCCTTCTCCTCTTGCCTTCAATCTTTCCCAGGATCAGGGTCTTTACCAGTGAGTCAACTCTATACATCAGGTGGCCAAAGTATTGGAACTTTTGCTTCAGCATCAGTTCTTCCCATGAATATTCAGCGTTAAATTCCTTTAGGACTGACCAGTTTGATCTCCTTACTGTCCAAGGAACTCTCAAGAGTCTTCTCTAGCTACACCTGTATTTCTGTGCAAGCCTGATGAGCCTCCTATAGAATCTATCTCTGAACCTAATAGTCCCATGAGATTTCTGTGTTGTGTGTATTTAGCCCTATGCTCATTGACTCAATCCTGAACTAGGAGAATAAAGGTAGTAACATTTATGAAACACCAACTATGTACCAGATGAAGGGAATTCCAGATTGGAACAGATCACTAACATTGCTGTAGGACAGATATCAGTTCAGTTCAGTCACTCAGTTGTGTCCGACTCTTTGCAACCCCATGAACTGCAGCATGCCAGGCTTCCCTGTCTATCACCAACTACCAGAGCTTGCTCAAACTCATGTCCATTGAGTCAGTGATGCCATCCAACCATCTCATCCTCTTTCAGCTCCTTCTCCTCCTGCCTTGTCTTTTCCAGCATCAAGGCCTTTTCCAATGAGTCCATTCTTGGCATCAGGTGGCCAAAGTACTGGAGCTTCATCTTTAGCATCAGTCCTTCCAATGAATATTCAGGATTGATTTCCTTTAGGATTGACTGATTGGATCTCCTTGCAGTCCAAGGGACTCAAGAGTCTTCTCCAACACCACAGTTCAAAGGCATCAATTCTTTGGTGCTCAGCCTTCTTTATGTTCCAACTCTCACATCTATACATGACTACTGGAAAAACCATAGCTTTGACAAGATGGACCTTTTTTGCCAAGTAATGTCTCCGTTTTTTAATATACTGCCTAGGTTGGTCATAGCTTTTCTTCCAAGGAGAAGCATCTTTTAATTTCATGGCTGCCATCACCATCTGCAGTGATTTTGGCACCCAAGTAAAGTCTGTCATTGTTTCCATTGTTTCTCCATCTATTTGTCATGAAGTGATAGGACCAGACACCATGATCTTTGTTTTTTGAATGATGAGTTTGAAGCCAACTTTTTCACTCTTCTCTTTCACTTTCATCAAGAGGCTTTTTAGTTCCTCTTCGCTTTCTGCCATAAGGGTGGTGTCATCTGCATATCTGAGGTTATTGATATTTCTCCCAGCAATCTTGATTCAAGCTTGTGCTTCATCCAGCCTGGCATTTCTTGTAGAAAACTTTAATCCATCTATAAACAGAAAGAGTTAACAAATTTCCTGGGAAAACATCTACATCCAATATTTTAGACCAGAAACTTCATACAAGGACTTTGAGGCAACTGCAAAAACAAGAAGAGGAGGTGGGCAGAAAGAGAGAAAATGTGAAATCCCCATGAAAACACACTCATCAATGAAGTAAATTTGAAAAAGATATGATTGATGATTGATTCCTAGAATTTCCATCAATTACATAGCTATTCATGTTCACCTGGGTGATTTCATTACCTTGCTGTAACATGATAGAATATTGTGAAGAATTAGAAAATTTGGGATTCCCATTTGAGTGTTATGGCAGGGTTTTCATTTATTAGAAACCTATTTGCTGATAAAGTTCTGTCTAGTCAAAGCTATGATTTTTCCAGTAGTCATGTATGGATGTGAGAGTTGGAACATAGAGAAAGCTGAGTGCCAAAGAATTGATGCATTTGAACTGTGGTGTTGGAGAAGACGCTTGAGAGTCCCTTGGACTGCAAGGAGATCNTTGCTGATAAAGTTCTATCTAGTCAAAGCTATGATTTTTCCAGTAGTCATGTATGGATGTGAGAGTTGGAACATAGAGAAAGCTGAGTGCCAAAGAATTGATGCATTTGAACTGCGGTGTTGGAGAAGACGCTTGAGAGTCCCTTGGACTGCAAGGAGATCCAACCAGTCCATCCTAAAGGAAATCAGTCCTGAATATTCATTGGAAGGAGTGATGCTGAAGCTGAAGCTCCAATACTTTGGCCACCTGATGCGAAGAACTGACCTTAGAAAAGACCCTGATTCTGGGAAAGACTGAAGGCAGGAGGAGATGGAGACAACAGAGGATGAGATGGTTGGACGCATCACCAACTGGACGGACATGAGTTTGAGCAAGCTCTGGTAGTTGGTGATGGACAGGGAAGCCTGGCATGCTGCAGTTCGCGGGGTCACAAAGAGTCAGACACAACTGAGAGACTGAACTGAACTGAACTGATCTGAGCCAGGCATGTGCTATATTTGTGTCAGCCTACTGAATATCCAGAATAATTTAATGAGGTAAAAATTATTATCTCCATTTTAAAGGAATGAGGAAATTGAGACACAGGAAATGTAATCTCATGCAGGGTCTTATAGCAAGTGAGCGAGAGAACTGATTTTGGGTAAGTCTAGCTCTGAGATCCTTATTCTTAATCACCAGATAAGGTTCCTGTGTGTGGTTGTTTGTTTGTTTTTTAATCGCTCCATGAAGCTTGTGCAGTCTTATTCCCCCAACCAGGAATTCAAGCCAGGGACCGGCAGTGAAAGCGCTGAGTCCTAACTATTGGAACACCAGGGAATTCTGTTTCTGTATGTTAATTAATGCTTCCCTTAAATGACATTTTATTACGCTACAATCTAACATGATCAAATTTGGGGATTGGGCTCCAGAGGAGGGACTATGTGAGTGCATCTAAATATGAAGCAAAGAAAGCAATCCAACGAATTGACTTGAAACTGGGCAATTAGACACGTGCATGCATTTATTCCACATCTTTTTGGGGTAAAATGGAAGTACTATAATAAACCGCACACATTTAGAGTGTACAACTTTATCCGTTTTGACAAATGTAATACACCCATGAAACCATCACCATAATCAAGTTAATAGTTCTTTCTCTCTCTCTAAACTGTCCTATAACTCCTTTGTAATCCATTCCTCCCTCTGCCAAAATCCACAGGCAACCACTGATCTGCTTTCTGTCCTTATAGCTCTGATTTTTTAGAATTTCACATAAATAGAGTCATACAGTATATACTCCTTTCTGCCATGCTTCTCTCACTCGGCATAGTGGTTTTGAGATTCATCTGAAACTTCATTTTGTTGAGTATACCAGTTGTTTGTTTCTTTTTATTGCTGAGTACGTTTGCATTGTAAGGATATACCACAAGTTGTTTATCCATTTACCTGTTGATGGACACTTGAGCTATTACCAGTTTTTGGCTATTACATATAAAGTTGTAATCAACATTTGTTTACAAGTCTTAGTAGGACGTAATTTCTTTTGGGTAAAAACCTAGGAGTGGACAAGCTAGGTGGTAAGATAGGTATATACTGAAGCTGAGAAGCTGATAACCTATTGTAGAATTTTATGTTCTCAATAGCAGTTCTCCATATTCTCATCAACACTTTGTATTGTTGGTTTAAAAATGTGTATATTAGCCATTCTATTGGGTGTATAGTAGTATTTCATTCTGATTTTGATTTGCATTTCTCTGTTGACTAATAACTTGGACAATTTTTACTATTCTTATGGAAAACTAGATATTTTTAGGTAAAGTGTTTATATAAATTTTTCCTTATTTAAAAAATTAGAGTATCTTCTTGTTATTGAGTGATAAGAATTCTTTATATTAATAGATTCTCATAAAGTACTTGTCTCATATGTATTTGGCAAATATTTTCTCCAAGTCTGTGGCTTGTGGTTTTGCTTTTTTTAGGGGTCCCTTTCAAGCAGTAAACATTTCAGTTTTGTCAAAGATTAATTATAATTCTTTTTCTCTGTGACTCAAACTTTTTGTGTTTTATCCAAGAAATGTTTGCCTTCTCCAAAACTATAATTCTCTTATTGCTTCTTGTAGAAAATTTTACAGTTTTATGTTTCAAATTTGGATCTGTGATTCATTTTGAGTTAAATTTTATGTAGGGTGTGAGGTAAGGGTTATGTTATTTTTTTTTTCTTTATAGTGTATATAGCATCATTTGTTAAAAAGACTTGTCTTTCTCCAAAGAATTGCCTTGGTATTCTTGTAAAAAATCAATTGACTGTATGTGTGGGTTTATTTCTGGATTCTCTATTCTTGTTCGTATATGTGTATCTTTTCATCAGTACCAAACTACTTTGATGACTATAGCTTTATATAGGAATTTTTGAAATCAGGTAGGGTAAGTCTTCCACCCTGGTTTTTCTTTCTAAAAACTTCTTTGGTTTTGGTTAGTTTAGGTCCTTTGCTTTTCTATATATGTTTTAAAGTCAGTTTGTCAATTTCTACAAAAAAGTCTGCTGCAATTTTGATTGGTATTGAACTGAAACTACCATAGATCAGTTTGTTATCTCATTGATATTGAGTCTTTCAATCTATGAATACGGTATGTCTTTTGTTTATTTAGATTTTCTTTACTTTCATCAGTTTCTGTAGTTTTCAATGTGGACATCTTCGATTAGATTTTTCTTTTTGGTAGTGCTGCAGATGGAATTTTTTTAAATGTAATTTTTGAATTGTTTGCTTCTTGTGTATTGGAATCCAATAGTTTAAAACATGAGTTATGTATCTTGATAAATTTATTTTTATTAGTTCAAATCTCTATTTTGTAGATTCTCTGAGATTTTCTACATAAGCAATTCTATCATCTCTACTGTAGTAGAGAGGAAGTACTTCTTCCTTACTGATTTTTATTCCTTTATTTTTCCTTTTACCTTCTCTGCACCCCCTCTTTAAAAAAAAATGACTGCAATGGTTTAGGTTCCCCCTTTCCCTCCAGTGTAATGTTGAATAGAAGCAGTGAAAGTAGACATTCTTGCTTTGTTACTAATTTCAGGTGATAAAAATTCAGTCTTTCCCCATTAAGTATCATGCTAGCTGTAGGTTTTGCATGGGTGCCCATTATTAGTTTGAGAAATTTCTCTGATATTCTTAGGTTGTTGAGAGTTTTTTATTTTTAAGTCGTGAATGAGAGTTGAATTTTATCTAATGCTTTTTCTCCATCTATTAAATTGATCATATAGATTTTCTCCTTTATTCTAGTAATATGATGAATTATGTTTTCAAATGCTAAACCAACATTGTTTTACTGGGATAAACCATACATGGCCATAATGTATTTTGATATTTGTTTATATATTTTTGGACTCAGCCAGTATTTTGCTAATAAGTTAAAAATCTATATATTTCAGAGTCTTCTGGTAGTTAAATTTTTTTTCAGAGTTTTTAGTTTGCTCAGTGGGAGGCATGCTCTGGAGTGGGCTTATGATGCTATGTGAAACATGTGGAAACAAAATGTGTCCTTTTTTATTAATAAATTAAAAGATTTTCAAATGATTCTTTAGGTAAATATGGGCTGTTTGCTTTCAACTAATCTCAAATATTGGTAAGTAGTAGACTTTCCTTTTGCTGTATTTATCTAGCAGGATGCAAACAGGACCATTCTTATGCAAGCTGACTGTAATTTGCTTAGGAAGTCAGATTTTTTTGTTGTTAGTTCATTGTTTTATGAATAATGAATGTTGAAATATATAAACTATTTAACTTCTCAATTCTGGGCTTTATTCTTTTAAGATCTATTACCACAGGCACTTGATCTGGCAATGAGAACTTGCTAAGCAAGTAGAAGATTATTGAGTATTAGAATGCTTGTGGAATTATGAAACATCAGATTGTGTTGTCCCTGGAAGTGGGAGAGATTGTCTTCTTTGGAGATTTTACATAAGGTTGACATTTTATTTTACTCTTAAACAATTATTCTTATCAGAGGTAAAGATATTGGCTAGAGAAACTTGTATGTCTACTTTTAGTTGATGAAAGAGAAGTCTGAGGCCATGTGACCTTTCCTGCTAAGATGCCAAAGAAGACTTAGTTGAGGAAGTCAGAAGGTATGTGAACAAATGCACACATTTTGAATCAGTTGAATGTGAATCTGATTATTGGCTTTACAGCTTACAGACCATCTTTTTGTTCTGGACACTTCCACTTTTTAAGCTCAAGTTTCCTTTGTACTGTGCTGTGCTTTATCACTCAGTCGTGTCCGACTCTTTGTGCCCCTATGGAGCTTGCCAGGCTCCTCTGTGGATGGGGATTCTCCAGGCAAGAATACCGGAGTGGATTGCCATACCCTCCTCCAGGGGATCTTCCCAACTAAGGGATCAAACCCAGGTCTCCCGCATCGCAGGTGGATTCTTTACCAGCTGAGCCTTAAGGGAAGCCCAAGTATACTGGAGTGAGTGGCCTAAACCCTTCTCCAGCGGATCTTCCTGACCCAGGAATCAAACTGGGATCTCCTGCATTGCAGGCAGATTCTTTACCAGCTGAGTTACCAGGGAAGCTCCAAGTTTCCTTTATCCACTTATAAAGATCTTTGTCAGAAGTAAGTGAACAATATATGTAAAGTCCTTGACTTGCAGTAGCGATTAAATATATGTTAATTTCTTTATTTTCATAGATCAGTATTTAAACACGGAAACAGTGTATTCATCATTTTTTGAGAATTATGTTAAAAAGTCCAAATTTCTTTGACAATTTTTCTTCTTTTCATGTTAAATTAACGTTTTTGGTTTCTTTCTGTCTCTCTCTTAACTGCAAACTCCATGAGGACAGCAAAGTTGTCTACCTGGCTCCTGGTTGCATTCCCAGATAATTACATAGAAATTGGTATGTAATAAGCAGTAGTATTTATTTCTTAAACAAGTGAATAAATACTACTTGAAAGTCATTCTTATAAAACTGTGGGTCTCTGGAAAGTGTCTTAATTGCCTGTTTTTCCCCAACAGAGGCCAAGATACCACAATATGTTCCAAGCAGCAAAGGCTATGAGAGTGAAAAAAATACACACAGATGGCCAGAGGCAGTTCAATTCATTCTTCTCCATTTCAGAAAATAACTCCCGAAATAGAATACTTTTTTGGCTAGGGATATTTTGTCTTGTGAGGTAACTGACAGTTCAACCATAAAAGTCTTGGTTATGAATGTTGTGACTATCAGTTTTATAAGTTTATTCTGAATGGGCAGGGCATTCCTTTTTCTGCTGTAAATTTCTTCAAGCTTAGTGTCTGTTTAACTTTGTAAAAGCACCTTGTGCCTGAGATTCTGGCTATTGAAACCATTCAAAAGAGACTCTGAATGACATCAAATCAGATCTCTACAGGAGTGTCGCAGAATAAAGGACTGCTTATATACAATCCTTTTTATTGATTGAACCCAGAAGAGTCCTTCTGAGAGGCATACAAGTACAATGACAGGAGGTGAAAATAACTAGCTGGCTTCTGGCATGTTAAGCCAATTAGTGATAAAGTACACCTGGAAGCTGAGTTTTTTCCACTCCATTCCTGTTTTCTAGAAAAGTGTACTTAAGAAATAAAGCTGAAAAGAAAGAAAGAGCAAGAAATGCATCCTGTTTTATTTATTTATTTTTCACCATCTTAAAATTTTCCTTCAGAAATAAATGCAAGTGTGTTTTTAGAAACCATCTAAAAAAAAAAAAAAAAATGTGCGCTTCTGTTTCCAGTAGGACTTGAGCCAGGATTGAGATAATATTAAGTTTAATTGACAGCTCTTCGGCACAAAGACTAAAAATTCAAATCCTAATTCCTCTCTGCAAGTGGAGTTTTTCTTTAAGATTGTTAAATAAATATGTTTTTGGAAGATTGTAATTAAGTGTGAACAGATGGTGATTTTTAGCTGAGATATTAAGTCTAGGTATTTAATAGAATCATTTTCCTGTTGGACTCAGTAGGTGTGATGTAGTGTACTGGTTGGCAAGACATCAAGTTTGTCAAAGCTAATTGGAAACTATGATAGAGATCAAATTCCTCATATGGTTTTTAGGACTGAAGAAGGGTTACAGTTAGGAAGAAGATTACAACACCGTACTGCATTATGCCAGAACTTATGCTAGGAATCTGTAGACTCAAGAATGCCAAAACAGAAATACACTTTTTCCAACAAACAACTCTGTAGTGGAAAAAATAGGGCACTGGATCCTTGGTCTTCTGACTACTGTGCCTTTTGCTGATTTAGTGACCTGGGGCTGGTCCTGAATCCCCCTGGGCCTCAGAGTTCCCATTTTTCAAATGGAGAAGTGTTGGAGTTAAAATGCGATTCAGTTATTTTCCAAAAGCATCTTCCAGCTGGGATGGTCTTATTATATCAATGGACACTCCTGTGGCTTTTTGCCCAGGCTAGTGTATTGTGGGATACTTTTGTCTTCTTATGAGTGAGTGCAAAGTGCTATTTGAAACTTTAAACCACCAAGATTTCAGTCAGTATCCTTCTCCTTTATACATTTTATATTTAAGAGTTTGAAAGGTTAAGGGATGTATAAGCTACAAATTTCAGAAAAATTCAGGAGCTGAACTCATAGATAAGAATATGTCAGGGGATGTTAAGCAGCTCTGGGGTGTGTAAAAAAAAAAAAAAAAGGTCCATTAGGATAGCATGAAGGCAGCAACCAGAACATTCCCCACTCCTCCTGCCCATGTGGGTAAGGTGAAGGACAGACAGAAGATTAAGATCTGGGTAGCACTGAGGAATTTTCAGCTTTCATATACCATCTAGTCATGTTATGTCTATAATATATTTATTAATAAATAAAAGGTTTCTCTGAAAAACATGTGACTGGTGTGTAGGCTAAAAGATTTTTGGTTAGACCAAGGCATTGGAACTGTTGTGAAGGGAACTTCACAGAAAAGATAATATTTAATGAAATGAATGATCTGGGGAACTCTAGAAGGACGGGCATATGACCTATGAGCAACTGAATATAAAACTTTACTCTTCAGAAACAATCATGAACAATTCAGAAACAGTAACATATAATTTTACTCAAGGAGAAGGAAAGTCATGTCTTCACAAGCCCATTGTTTGCCAAGTATGTAAGTTACCTAGAAAGAGATAGTTATAGTCATTGTTATCCCCAATGTCTTAGCCTTATTACCCTGAAGTACATTTTCCTGCAATCGCTGTCAGGAATTAGGTCTGTGTTTTAACTAATGGATGTTCATAAAGTTGGAGGGTGATGGCTTCTCTGAGAGGGAGCGAGAGACTTGGGAGATGGTAACACTTTCCTGACACACAGCTCCCCGTTTCCCTAGAGGGAAGTCGGGGCTGTTAGAGCAACATTCCTACTTGGTTGTGGCTGAATCAGATTGGGCACTGGACCCCTTCAGCCAAAATCTCTGGATGCTTTTGTTTGAGCCTGGAAAGTTGGCCAGAAGAATTGTAGGTCTGCTTTGGGTGGTGTTTCTTACAGTTTTAATTCAGTTCAGTTCAGTCGCTCAGTTGTGTCCAAATGGACTGCAGCATGACAGGCCTCCCTGTCCATCACCAACTCCCAGAGCTTGCTCAAACTCATGTCCATTGAGTCAGTGATGCCATCTTATCCTCTGTCATCCCTTTCTCCTCCTGCCTTCACTCTTTCCCAGCTTCAGGCTCTTTGCCAAAGAGTCCGTCTCCGCATCAGGTGTCCAAAGTACTAGAGTTTCAGCTTCAGCATCAGACCTTCCAAGAATATTCAGGACTGATTTCCCTTAAGATTGACTGGTTGGATCTCCTTGCAGGCCAAGAGACTCTCAAGAGTCTTCTCCAACACCACAGTTCAAAAATATCTGTTCTTCGATGCTCAGCTTTCTTTATGGTCCAACTCTCACATTCGTACATGATTACTGGAAAAACCATAGCTTTTAGACAGACCATTGTTGGCAAGATAATGTTTTTGTTTTTTAATATGCTGTCTAGGTGGGTCATAGCTTTTCTTCCAAGGAGCAAGTGTCTTTTAATTTCATGGCTGCAGTCACCATCTGCGGTGATTTTGGAGCCCAAGAAAATAAAGTCTGTCACTGTTTCCATTGCTTCCGCATCTATTTGCCATAAAGTAATGGGACCGGATGCCATGATCTTTGTTTTTTGAATGTTGAGTTTGAAGCCAGCTTTTTCACTGTCCTCTTTCACTTCCATCAAGAGGTTCTTTAGTTCCTCTTCACTTTCTGCCATGAGCATGGTGTCATCTGTGTATCTGAAGTTATTGATATTTCTCCCGGCAATTCTGATTCCAGCTTGTGCTTCCTCCAGCCCAGCATTTTGTATGATATTCTCTGCAAATAAGTTAAATAAGCAGGGTGACAATATACAGCCTTGATGTACTCCTTTCCCAATTTGGAACCAGTTTGTTGTTCCATGTCCCATTCTAACTGTTGCTTCTTGACCTGCATACAGATTTCTTAAGAGGCAGGTAAGGTGGTCTGGTATTCCCATCTCTTTCAGAATTTTCCACAGTTTATTGTGATCCACACAGTCAAAAGCTTTGGCATAGTCAATAAAGCAGAAATAGATGTTTTCTGGAACTCTCTTGCTTTTTCCGGGATCCAGCGGATGTTGGCAATTTGATCTCTGGTTCCTCTGCCTTTTCTAAAACCAGCTTGAACATCTGGAAGTTCACGGTTCACGTATTGCTGAAGCCTGGCTTGGAGAATTTTGAGCATTACTTTACTAGCATGTGAGATGAGTGCAATTGTGCGGTAGTTTGAGCATTCTTTGGCATTGCCTTTCTTTGGAATTGGAATGAAAACTGACCTTTTCCAGTCCTGTGGCCACTGCTGAGTTTTCCAAATTTGCTGGCATATTGAGTGCAGCACTTTCACAGCATCATCTTCTAGAATTTGAAATAGCTCAATTAGGCAGTAGTTTAGTTGCTAAGTCATGTTTGACTCTTGTGACCCCATTGACTGTAGCCTGCCAGGCTCCTCTGTCCATGGGATTTCCTAGGCAACATTTCCTTCTGGGTTGGGTTGCCATTTCCTTCTCCAGGGGATCTCGCCAATCCAGGGATCAAACCTGAGTATTTTGAGCATTACTTTACTAGCATGTGAGATGAGTGCAATTGTGCGGTAGTTTGAGCATTCTTTGGCATTGCCTTTCTTTGGAATTGGAATGAAAACTGACCTTTTCCAGTCCTGTGGCCACTGCTGAGTTTTTCAAATGTGCTGGCAGATTGAGTGCAGCACTTTCACAGCATCATCTTTCAGGATTTGAAACAACTCAACTGGCATTCCATCATCTCCACTAGCTTTGTTCGTAAGGATGCTTTCTAAGGCCCACTTGACTTCACATTCCAAGATGTCTGGCTCTAGATTAGTGATCACATCATCATGATTATCTGGGTCATGAAGATCTTTGTACTCCATTTAAGGTTAGTATTAAATATTGGCTATATTCCCTGTTTTGTACAATATATCCTTATAGCTTATTTACTTTATACATGGTGGTTTGTACCTTTTAATCCCTCTACCCCTATCTTGCCCCTCCCCATTTCACTTTTCCACTTGTAACCACTAGTATGCTCTCTATAATCTTTTTTTTTTTGTTACTATCACTAGTTTTATTTTTAAATTCCCCATTTAAGTGATGTCATACATTATTTGACTTTCTCTGACTTATTTCACTAAATGTAATATGCTCCAGGTTCACCAACATTGTTGCAAATGGCAAGATTTAATTCTTTTTTATGGCTGAATATTATTCCATTTTGTTATATATATGCAGGTATGTATGTTATGTGTGTATATATACATATATATGCACATGTATATATATGCACACAAACACCACAATATATACCACATTTCCTTTACCCATTCATTCATTGATAGATATTTAGGTTACTTACCATATCTTGGCTATTGTAAATAATACTGCTATAAAACATTAGGGTGTGTGTACCTTTCCAAGCTAGTGTTTTTATTTTCTTTGGATATACACCCAGGAGTGGAATAGCCAGATCATATGGTAGTTATAGTTTCAGTTTTTTAAAGAACTTTCATACTGTTTTCCACAGTTGTTGTTCTGTCACTCAGTTGTGTCTGGCTCTTTGTGACTCCATGATCTACAGCATGCCAGACTTCTCTGTCCTTCATTATCTCACAGAGTTTGCTCAAATTCATGTTTACTAGATAGGTGGTGCCATCCAACCATCTCATCCTCTGTCATCCCATTCTCCCTCCTGCCTTCAATCTTTCCCAACACCAGGGTCTTTTCCAATGGGTTGGTTCTTGGCTTCAGTTGGCCAAAGAGTTGGAGCTTCAGCTTCAGTCTTAGTCCTTCCAAGGAATATTCAGGGTTGATTTCCTTTAGGACTGACAGGGTTGATTGCCATGCTATCCACAGGACTCTCAAGAGTCTTCTCCAGCATCACAGTTTGAAAGCATCAATTCCTCAGTGCTCAGTCTTCTTTATGGTCCAACTCTCACATCTATACATGACTACTGGAAAACCATAGCCTTGACTATACAGACCTTTGTCAGCAAAGTGATGTCTCTGCTTTTTAATACACTGTCCAGGTTTGTCATAGCTTTTCTCCCAAGGAGCAAGCATCTTTTAATTTCATGGCTGCAGTCACCATCTGCAGTGATTTTGGAGCCCAAGAAAATAAAATCTCTCACTGTTTCCATGTTTCCCCATCTATTTGTCATAAAGTGATCGGACTGGATGCACAACCTTCCGTTTTTGAATATTGAATTCTTAAGTCAACTTTTTCAATCTCCTCTTTCACTTTCATCAAGAGGCTCTTTAGTTCCTCTTTGCTTTCTGCCATAAGGGTGGTGTCACCTGCATAACTGAGGTTATTGACATTTCTCCTGGCAATCTTGATTCCAGCTTGTGCTTCATCCAGTCCAGCATTTTGCATAATGCACTCTACATAGAAGTTGAAAGGCAGAGACATTACTTTGCCAACAAGGGTCCATCTAGTCAAGGCTATGGCTTTTCCAGTGGTCATGTATGGATGTGAGAGTTGGACTGTGAAGAAAGCTGAGTGCCGAAGAATTGATGCTTTTGAACTGTGGTGTTGGAGAAGACTCTTGAGACTCCCTTGGACTGCAAGGAGATCCAATCAGTCCAATCTGAAGGAGATCAGCCCTGGGTGTTCTTTGGAAGGAATGATGCTAAAGCTGAAACTCCAGTACTTTGGCCACCTCATGCGAAGAGTTGACTCATTGGAAAAGACTCTGATGCTGGGAGGGATTGGGGGCAGGAGGAGAAGGGGACGACAGAGGATGAGATGGCTGGATGGCATCACGGACTCGATGAACATGAGTCTGAGTGAACTCCGGGAGTTGGTGATGGACAGGGAGGCCTGACGTGCTGCGATTCATGGGGTCGCAAAGAGTCAGACACAACTGACTGACTGAAGGATTTTGAGCATTACCTTGTTAGTATGTGAGATGAGTTCAATTGTGCAGTAGTTTGAACATTCTTTGGCATTGCCCTTCTTTGGGATTTGAATGAAAACTGACCTTTTCCAGTCCTGTGGCCACTGCTGAGCTTTCCAAATTTCCTGGCATATTTATGCAGCATTGTATCAGCATCATTTTTTAGGATTTGAAATAGCTCCGCTGGAATTCCATATCCTCCACTAGCTTTAGTAATGCTTTCTTAGGCCCACTTGACTTCACACTCCAGGACATCTGGCTCTAGTTAGCTACACTAATTTACATTCCCACCAACAGTGTACTAGAGTTTCCTTTTCTCCATTTTTGCCAACATTTGTTATTTGTGACTTTTTTGGATGGCGGCAATTCTGACTAGTGTTGAGGTGATATCTCATTGTGGTTTTGATTTGCATTTCTCAAATAATTAGCAATGTGGAGCATCTTTCCCTGTGCTTTTGGCCATCTGTATGTCTTCTCTGGGGGGAAAAAAAAATGTGTATACAGGTCTTCTGTCAATTTTTAAAGTGTTTTTTTTTTAATATTGCGTTTGTCAACTACAAATTGGCACTTGCCATGGGTGCTTGCCATCTACCTCTAGAAGGATTAAGCCATGTACTTCTGCTGCTGATCTTCAACACCCCAAAGGAGTTCAGGGTGGAGAGCAGAAATGAGGCACTCTGTGCTCTGGGAAAACTGGCCAGACAGGTCTCCAGACAGTTAGATATTCTCAGGAGCTGATTTTATGAGCTCAATTCTTGCATCTCTTCATATCTAGAAAAGTACTAAAATCCATGGTGACACTATTCCTCGTGATAAGTGAAGTGTTCATAAGACTAGTAGAAAGCTTCTGGAAAAATATGGGCTTGACTGCACATATTCTCCCTTCACCATAAATCACATATATATTGACCTTACCCCCCTGCCTCTTTGGAGCAGTTTCTCACAGCTATCTGAGGTGCTGTCTCCCAGGTTGCAATCCTCATTTTGGCCCAGATAAAACTTAACTCGCAACTCTCACATTGTACATTTTTTAAAGTCAACAAATTGTATGAGCTGTCTATATATTTTGGGTACTAATCCCTTCTCGGGCATATCATTAAGAAGCATTTTCAATCAGTAGGCTGTTTTTCACTCCAGTACTCTTGCCTGGAGAATCCCATGGATGGAGGAGCCTGGTGGGCTGCAGCCCATGGGGTCACAAAGAGTCGGACACGACTGAGTGACTTCCCTTTCACTTTTCACTTTCATGCATTGGAGAAGGAAATGGCAACCCACTCCAGTGTTCTTGCCTGGAGAATCCGAGGGGCGGGGGAGCCTGGTAGGCTGCCATGTATGGGGTCACGCAGAGTCGGACACAACTGAAGTGACTTAGCAGCAGCAGCAGCAGGCTATTTTTCATTTTGTTGATGGTTTCACTGGCTGTCAGACCCCAAGGCTGAAGCGTTTACTACACAGCCAAAACCACTCACTCCTCGGGGGCTCTCCCAGCTTGTGACGTCTCCCTCCTCTTCTGTGTCCCTTCTGAGGGGCACGGGTCCATACTGACCACTTCTCCTCCCTTCCTACTTGACTCCATGGGACTCCTTCATTTACAGCCCTGGGTGCACACAAGTCCTTCTGCCAGTCTCCAGTTTGTTTTCAGTGAGAACCGCTCCATATGCAGATGTATTTTTGACATGTTCATGGAGGGAGGTAAGCTCTGTGTTGTCCTACTCCACCATTTGATCTCTTCCTCCTTCTATTTCTTGATCATAATGGGTTTCAGTTGTTTTCCCTTGTGATCACAGTCCTTTCATATGCCTCCCTACTTTTTAATGTTCTAAGAACATGTTTGATTTTAATTGAGTTCTGTTGCCTTTTTAACCTATATGTGAATTTATATATTATCTGTCCGTAAAGGGTGCAGAGAACAGAAATAAACAAGGAACTCATTTAAACAATAGTTATTCTCTGGCTCTTAATAAATTAAAATGAAAAGACAACTGTTTTGGCTTTAACAGTCCTTCCCCAACTACCAACAAAAGCACTACACTAGCAGCGAATAGGTCCAATGACTCTGATACAGAGATTTTAATTAGAGCCTGTGGAAGAAATCCCTGGTGTGCGCAACCTCTGAAAACTCAGGACAGAACTGTGACGCATCCCTTTTGTGAGACAATCTCCTCAGAAGCTACACTTAGAAAAAAAATGAATTTTGGTTTTGAAGGAGGTTTTCACAAAATGATTTTGGACTTATTTATCAACTACCCAAGCAGTTAAAGGTGATTAAAAGCTGTAAGAGATAAAGGAGGAGGATATGCCTCTAACTCAGAACATTAACAAAGACAACCTTATTTGAGGAAAGATGAGTCATTAAAAAGAAGGCACCAACAACTTGCAGATCAGTTGAGTTCCCAGATAAACGTGCTATTTCCCTCTGTTTACTGTGTTTATTTGCAAATCTCTGCCTACGAAGGATGGGAGGAAATGACAAGATAAAAGCTTGATGACATTAAAAGAACAACAGAATCAGGAAATCATCCCATCGTGACTGCCACTCTACAGCTATGCATACAACCAAGGTTAGTGTTTCCTACTGTGTCGCGTAAATGGGTTTGATGGGAGGATCCCGAATGTGCAATGACATCTCCATTATCAGAGTAAAAATGGTTCCCTCTGCTTGTTTTCCAATAAGGCTTTTTAAAAAACTTGCAAACCTTTTAAAATCTTTCCAGATAAAACTAACAGCAATTTCTCGTGTTTTTGAAAAAGTACTCTGGACACAGTGCTTAGGTCTAAACGTTTCCTAATGAAAGGAGAATCTTCAATTCCTCTAACCACATAGGATCATGATTAGGGGTTTGGGAAGCCTTTTAGGTAGAAACTGGAGAGGCATCTATTTAGGGATATTAGTGGTCGACTGTGATAGCAATTTATTCTTTGGCCAAGGTATAAACTGCACTAGATAATCTCAAAAGACCACTCCAGCGCTCTGATTTCATCTGCCACAGACATCACGCTGTTAAGTTTTCATTGAAAATGTCTCACATCCTCCAGACACTTTGTGGAATTAGAAACCAACTGCATTTGCCAGACCAAACAGACAGGCTGGAGTTTCCAACTGCAGGTTTGTGGGCGGTCCAGGAGGTTTGCTGCTCCTTCTACGCTGCATGTGGGATCCACAGAGAACACACAGTTCTCCTTTTCTCTTGCCCCTTACACTTTCTGTGAAGACATTCTCATTTTTTTCCCCAGGGCTGGGGATCTTGTGACATTTCCCCTGGTCACCAAGACACAGAACCACAGTCAACATCACTACTGCTAAAGTCGCCTTTGCCTGGTTTGTAAGGTTATTGGCCAAGAGAGAATTCCAAGGGACAGCACCCTTGCTGAGCTGCCAAGGTCTCTCCATAGTGACTTCTTGGTAAGCATTTGCGATTTCACAGGGCAATTGCCTAGTTAGAACCTTTCTTTCTCTCCTGGAGAACTTAAAGCTCAAAAAAGAAAAATGCAAATTAAACCTCCTTCGAAAGTAGCCTAAGTAAATTTGGCTCTGTTAACATTTCTTTACTGTTAGTAGGAAATCTTTAGTCAAACCTACAGCTAAAAAAATATTCCGATTATTTCCGTACAAGCTTCCATCTCTCATGTTCTGATCGCAGAGCGCCCCCTTGTGCCCTGATGGGAAATTCAACATTCAAGAAAGAATGAAAGATCAGCACAGGTGGCTCATGGTAAAGAATCCACCTGCAATGCAGAAGACCCTGATTTGATTCCTGGATCGGGAAGATCCACTGGAGAAGGGATAGTCTACCCACTACAGTATTCTTGGGCTTCCCTGGTGGCTCAGCTGGTAAAGAATCTGCCTGCAATGCAGGAGACCTGGGTTTGATCCCTGGGTTGGGAAGATCCCCTGGAGAAGGGAAAGGCTACCCACTCTAGTATTCTGACCTGGAGAATTCCATGGACTATTCCATGGGATCTCAAAGAGTCGGACACGACTGAGCGACTTTCACTTTCACTTTGAGCACATTTAGGTTGTGAGGTTCAAGCAGTTCCCTAGAGCAGTCCTCAAACTACAGGATGCATCATAATTAAACAGAGTTTTATGAAAATATGAAAGAATCCACCCTGTAGACCACATTTTAATTTAGNATTCCATGGACTATTCCATGGGATCTCAAAGAGTCGGACACGACTGAGCGACTTTCACTTTCACTTTGAGCACATTTAGGTTGTGAGGTTCAAGCAGTTCCCTAGAGCAGTCCTCAAACTACAGGATGCATCATAATTAAACAGAGTTTTATGAAAATATGAAAGAATCCACCCTGTAGACCACATTTTAATTTAGCATTTCAGAAAATTAAAATGCAAAACAAAATGTGAGAATCTGTCTCAGAAAATTTTTTTTTCCAAAATGGGGGTTAATATCAATGGTTCTCAAATATTAACATGTCAGAACTGCCTTGTGGTTTTATAAGTATTCTGGTGCTTAACATTTGGAAAAGAACAGAATGGGAAAGACTAGAGATCTCTTCAAGAAAATTAGAGATACCAAGGGAACATTTCATGCAAGGATATGCTGCGATTCATGGGGTCGCAAAGAGTCAGACACGACTGAAAGACTGAACTGAACTAAACTGAACATTTGGAGATTCTTTTGGTTTCAGTGAAGGCCTAAAGATCAGTTTTACAATAGACACTCCAAGGTATTCTGCTGTATCTGATCTTGGGAAATCCTTGCAAAGATAGTCAAGTAGAAAAAACTGCCTGAGGTCAAAGAAAAAACTTAACTTTTCTTCTTCTCACAAGGAAAAAGCTAGTTTCTAGACGCCATCATTTAACATCATGAGACTATCATTTTCTCATTATATGAAAGCATCAGAACCCACCTTGGGAGAGTTAGAATGGTGCATTTTCTAAAGCACAGCGTTTGACTTCAGTAGTATTATCTGCTTAAGTCATAGAGGCTCCCGAAGGAGGCCTTAGAAGTCATTCATGTGGGCTCCTAGAGGCTAGACCAAGGGAACTGAGCTGATAGGTCCAAAAAAGGACCTCAGAAGTGCTCTAGTAAATAAAACAAGTGTCTGAACTCAAAGCAATACGGTGAGAAATCAGAGCATAGTGAACAAATCTCTGGATACACCTTCTCACAAAGAAAGTGTGCTCTGCTGCCCCGACTCCAGCTTGGATGCTGGCCCAGGGATTCTCTACCACGTGATGCCCTTGAGCTACAGGCTCCCTCTGTTTCTTTCAGTTTTATTATGTTCCGTGCTCATCATATTCATATCTCACCTTGAACAGGTGAAGAGAAAAATTAATGAAACAGAGTTGGTAAGAGGTGAATGCTGGTGTGACTTTATGCCCAGAAATGAGCTCAAAATACTATGTTATCACTGTAATTATTTTTAAGATACCCAAATAACTGAACCAATGCTTCAACCACTGATTTCCAATCCTGATGTAATATAAGCAGGATTTATTAAAATCTCATAAAAGTTACAGTGAAAGTAACAAAAACAAAATTAAGTCAATCACTTTTTTAAATATACGTTTTTTGCTAGCTTGATGGAGAAGAATCTGCAAATCAAATTATAATCCAAAGGTACCTTAACCCTAAAAAGATTAGAAATAAATAATCTACATAGTAGATAATGAATAACTATACAAAATAAAAATCAGGAGACACTATGAAAGCATTTTTTAAGTTTACAATTTTAAATTCATAAAATTGCTTAGTTTCTCTTACTGTTCCCAACCAAAGTGGCTGTGTTAATCAGATCTAACAGCAGCAGCAGACTGTGGACAGCTAACAGCTCAATGCCAGTCAGTTAAAGGAACGATGCTATGTATTCTACAGGCCAGACTCTAACTTGGTGATTTTGCCACCAGTGATTGAGAACTCAAGAACAGGAAACTCATCTAACCTGACCTTCATCCCTCATAGAGAAAGAAACTATGACAAAGAGGTTAGATGGTTTAATCTAGGTCACCTAGATAGTTCCTTGCTGATAAAGAACTATAATCCAGGGAAAGTCCTAATCCAGCTCTTAAGAAAACTGATACTAGATGAAGTCAAGTGAAGTCGCTCAGTCATATCTGACTCTTTGCGACCCCATGGACTGTAGCCTACCAGGCTCCTTCGTCCCTGGGATTCTCCAGGCAGGAATACTGGAGTGGGTTGCCATTTCCTTCTCCAGGAGATCTTCCCAACCCAGGGATCAAACCTGGGTCTTCCGTATTGCAGGCAGACACCTTACCATCTGAGCCACCAGGGAAGGTAAGACTCAATCAAAAGATACAAACAATATAGTTATATTACTTAAATAACTCTCAAGATAATTAAGACACGCAGGCAAACAAGATGAGAATCTGTTATTGAGGAGACTGAAAGTGCTGAGACTCGCAAGGACCTATACCTCTTCACAGGCAAGCAGCACATCTGGAAAACAAAAATCTACAGATTCTTTGTTCCCTTTCTGGTTTACACCCATAGAGAACATGTTTTAAAATAGCAAGGTTCTGAAGAGTTTTGCTTCCTGATACATACATACATAGCAGAATCATATTGAAATAAGACTACCTGGGGACAGAAATGGCTCCCGCGCCTGGTTTAGCAGGATTACACCTCATTTTCACAGCAGTCGATCGGCCATTTACACAAGAGGTTGTAGTTGTAGAAGACCTATTAGAAGGCAAAGGTCACTTCACAAAACAAATATGACACAGACTTCAAAAACAAAAATGTCCTGTGTATAACTGCCCCTATGCTCTAAGAATAAATGAAAAAATTTACCAAAGTTCATCAATTCAGAATTTTAATACAGACTTAGTTCATTTACTTCCACTGCCTATGAAAAGCTAGCTGCTCCACAGGTAAAGTGATATGGTATCATCAAAGGATTAATAGAGCTATTGTAATTATATCAAAATTAAGGTATTAGAGGTCATAGTGACTTAGGCTGATGTTTTGATGTGTGAATTACAATATTACTGCCTAGACAATGAAGAGTCTCTTTATTGCCTTATTTAAAAGATTATATATATGAGAAAAATTACATAATGCTTTCTAAATATTCCATGTTTCCTATTTTTTTTACTAAGTCTTTCATTTAAGAACCAACTACTGATTATCTATTCAAATTAAGCTACTATGTTAGAAACCCTGAAGTGATGTCCTTATAATTAAGAAAATAATCAAAAGAAGCAGCATGTTCACTTACTTATAAAAGAAATGCACATCTGGTATTTGGCTTGGTGAAACTGGGAACATATCTTCTTTTATATTAATATTTTGCAATGTGGTTTCAACTGTTACTCCTAAATGACAATAAAAAAGAAACTATTAAGCAATATGGGAAAATTAGGTTTACTTAGTCTCCATATCTAAAGAGAAAATAGCTTTATTTTGAGGCTGTCATTTTAACTAGAAATATCATATAAAATTAATGTATTATTGTTAAGAATAATAAACCTTACAAGGTTTCCAGAATAAAAAATACTCTACTCCTTAACTTTGCAATTTTGCTTTAGGCACTTTACTTCCCTGACTCTTATGTCCTGAATTTGTAAAATGCATGTGATAATTTAGGTGGTCTGCATAGTCCCTTCTAGTTTAACATTTCAACAATCTACTATTATAACTCTAAGCCTCTTGTAAGTTATGTAGAATGAGCTGGGCTACCTTGCCAATGTAGGTTTTCATTCATTCACATTCATTATAAACACATTTGACAAAATAAAATGTTGTGTGCCCTAAATATTTCCAGACAGTAACTTCAAATTTTGTTTTATCTAAAAGCAAGGCTTTCCTTGCTTTTAGGATTCCCTACCCATCAACCCCATGCGAAATGATAGCAGAGTCAAAATGCAAACAATAACAGCAAATTTTGTTCTAAGAGTTCTGATGCTGAGTGCAAGCTCAGTAACTGTCCTTGGTGCTGAAAATTATAGCAACTGTCCTCAGTGCTAAATTCTTCTGGAGTCTGTAAGTGGTACTGGAGTGGGTTGCTATTTCCTTCTCCAGGGGATCTTTCCAACCCAGGGATCAAACCCAAGTCTCCCACATTTCAGGCAGATGCTTTACCATATGAGCCACCAGGGAAGTCCAGAGTCTATAACAATGGTTATAGATTCAATCTATAGACTCAAATCTAGCTGCAGATTAGAATCATCTAAGAAGCTCTTTAAATTGTTAGATTATCATATGCATTGTTAGATCCTTAATCCTACTCCAGATATTTTAATAAACCAGATCCTTAAGAATAACTAGTTAGGGACCTGAATTGTTTTTAAAGTTTCCTATACTTTCCAGACCAGAGATAGAAAGGGCAGATGGAAAAAAAATTTAGCACACTCATTCTTGCTGTTTGTCACCAGATTTCCTCTGGTATGAGAAAAGATGATGAAAACTGGTGACAGATATTATGATTTGAGTCTATATTGTGTTTGTTTACTCTTCTTCTTTTGCTCACGGTTTGGGAGGTTATTATTATTTTGCCTCTTAAATTCCTAGAAAATCTGATGAAAGGCACAGACTGCCAGAGATCAACATGTCATATGAATTAATACATAACTCTGGAAGCTTCTAACACTCATTAAGAATGATCAAAAGACCTTACTTGTAGGGAATTCTAAACCATGTTATAAAGTGATGACTTAGAATTATCTGTGGGCTTTAATCACCTATGGTAAGCACCACTGCAGAGACAAGCTATCAGTACCATAATTTTAAACAAATGCATGCATGAATATATGAACCAAATGAAACTTACCCAAAAATGTGTCTGCCAGAATGATGGATTGTGATGACAAGGCTGCTCGGAAACCCTTACTTTCAGAAGGAATAATAGTTGACTGGCACACAAATGCTCCTAGCAAATTCGTGTAATCGTCTGACCCTGCCACCATTTCCTTTACTGTAAAGTCTGTTATGTTGTTTGTACAGAGAGCCAACTTCTTCCCCTAGGAAAACAAAGTCAGAAAGAAGTTTTTACTGAAGGTAAGTCTCTAACCTGGATCTCAGCTTCCTAGTGATTCTAGCAGAGCATTGGCTCTTTCCTCACCACAATGCTGATTTCAGGGATCTGGTGAGGGAGCGCAGGCACCAGCATTTTTTAAAAGCTCTCGGGTGCTCAGTCACTTCAGCCACGTCTGACTCTTTGTGACCCTATGGACTATAGTCCACCAGGCTCCTCTGTCCATAGGATTCTCCAGGCAAGAACACTGGAGTGGGTTGCCACGCCCTCTCTATGGGATCTTCCTGACTCAGGAATCAGACTAGCATCTCTGGCATTCCAGGCAGATTCTTTACCCAATTCCAGTGTTCAAACAGGGTTGAAAATCTGACATTCTTATGAATACAGCGATTCAAGGCTGCACTGCTCCCCCAACTACAGACTTCATTTGTGCTGGATAAAAGCCACTTGACTTAAGGAAACACAAGTCATCTATGAAATCTTCAATTCTTCAGACAACAATGCATACAAAGGGAACGGAAAACTGCTGATAAAAGTTTTAATGCCAAGAAAAAAAACTTGCTCTTCCTTCTCCTGAATAGGCCTGTGTGTGGCAGAAAAGTATTGTCAAGTCTAAAAAAGAAAATATAAAAATCTAGGGCAACATCTAAATTCTTAACAGTTGGTCACTATAAGTGTTTTTATTCACCTACTCTTAGACTCAATGATGTGGATCTGCTCAAGTTCACAGTATGTTGAAGGGAATACAGGAGCTTACTTTTTTAATCATTTGGAGGATAGTTATAAAACTGGGAAGACTTTAATTTTTTTAATGTAGTATGTTTAAATATACTGTAGTTCCACTAAAAAGCACTTTAGCTTACTCTATAATTTATGTGAAGAAATGTATAAAGAAAAAGAGAAACGCTATTTTGCTGGTCTTAGATGTAGAATGTGCACAGATGGGCATAAAGAACAAAGATTTCTCTTTCTTAATGCAGCTAGCAATCTTAACCTATAAAATGTTTTCTCTCCACCAAGCCTGCTCACCACAATACAGGTGCAATATATTTTTACTAAGCTTAAATTAAATTGTTGAGACTAAAAGAGAAACAAAGAAAAAAAGCAGAGAGAAACTACTGAGGAAAGGAATAAGAGAATAACAGTAAAAGGATTAGAATAAAAAGGACAGAGAAGGAAGACAGAAGAGAGAAAACAAAAGCTAAGACAGTTGTCATACAGGAAGGAGATTGAGAAGAAGCGTGATATATTGGGTTGGCCAAAAGTTTGTTTCGGGTTTTCTGTAACATTTTAAGAAAACGCTAGAAAAACTTTTCAGCCAACCCAATATAATGGAATTAATCATATTCACCGCTTTACACAGCATTTAACATAATAGGTATTTAACATATAATTATATATTCAGTGAACTTAGCAACTAATCAAGCGAGTGTGCTGGATTGCCCCATGTAAAATCAGGATAGGACAAATATCATACCATGTAAAAATGTATAGATCTTTCTGTTTGAAAACCTCTGTAGTCATGAGATCTCTTTTTATTTCCTTTGTACAAAGTTTGGCACAGCAGTTCAAAATGAAGACTATAGGAGTTAATAAGGGAATAGATATGGAGAAAATGGCATTATATTTTCAACTTAGCTAAGGTGAATATATACATCCCAACTCGAACCTTGTATGCCCACAAAATTATTGGATACATAGTCCTGTAACTCTCCCCTTACCAGTATCAATTAACATTCCACTTCTTCCCAAAGAAAATTAAATCCCATAATTTATTAGCAGAGGCTACCTCATCAGCTGACACCCCCTGCTTATTTCCATTTTGTTTTTGGACAAACTTCCTCTGAAAAGTCTTTTCTTTTTAACATAAACTTGACCAGAAAAACAACAATAAAACTTTCTCAAACCTTAACTTTCTGCCTAAGAAATAGGTGGGATTGACAAACCTGACCCATCTTTACAAAAATGAAAGATCCTCAAAGCCCTTACACCATAGCTTCAAGCTTTGGAGATTCAACTGACTGGATAAGTGCTTTGATGGACTGAGAACCAGACAAGGATGCTGTTGGTAGAGAAAATATGCTAGAAGGCAACAAAGGATTTAAGCTGTCAAAGCTCACTTTCTGACATTTGGCTGTTAGTTTCCATAGAGATTTTATTGGTCCACCAACACAGAAAACAGCTCAATCAGAGCTGAAACCTAGCCCCATCTCACCTTGCCAGAACTCACCTCATGCCCACATAAGCTGATATTGAAGAAATGGAAGTACTTTGTTCCTTTGGAGGTAAAGCTGGGACCATTCATTAAGGAGCCCACACTGCTGAGGTTGCTGAAGTCATAATGCAAACTTTGATTTTCTTTTTCATGGTAGAAAAAGCAGTCACTGTAGCACACTGAGTGGTCCTTTGACCATAAACATTAAGAAACGTAAAACAAAACAAAGTAAAAACAATATGGCAGGAAAGAAAGCATTAGCTGCTATGAAAAAAAAAAAAAAAGTGTTTCCTAAAAGCTCTAGGTTTAAAAACTATATCAGTAGTTTTGTTTTAGTCATGGCATATTTTACCACTCTAATATAGAAAATTTCTAAACTCTAGATTTCTCTTGGCAAAGCTCAGAAGAGTTAGAATTTTTTAAAGAGTGAAGTTATTGTAAGATTAGTTTCTTGTGGAACGGTATTTTTAATCAATAGCCAAAATGTCCTGTCATGCCAGTTCAAACAGACATCAAACTATTTTTACTTCACTTATAATATAGCATCAATCTTTTCCCTTAAAATGTTACAAGACAATCTTGCTATTCTCCATATACACCTACAGCCTACCTATAGAGAGGCAGCTTACTTGTTCTGCCACAATGGAATATACAAGAAATCACTTTTAATATTTTGGGAAGGTATTCTTATTTAGATGTTCTTCTTAATATTCTATGTCCCCAGTAATTATCACTTTCAAGACACATGTTAAGCATTCAATAGATGCAAGGCAAGGTAAAATAAGGAAGGGAATTTAAAAAGCCATTTATAAAATATAAATTAGAAACATTAAGAGAAACCTTTGAGTTTGTCTATTAAAACATGCTTTCCTGGGGATAACTGAAATACAGACCCACTTACCTGAGTGCTTCTACTCCCAGGCCCACATGGAATACAAGCCTCCTTGCCATAGACCTGATGTATGGACAGGTAGGTATCAGGTGGACACTCCATGCACTGGTTGGTTTCTTTCTCAATGTAGTGGCCTGGGGGGCAGGGGACACACGATGAGCCCGACTGTTCAGAACCAAGGGCACAGGCACGGCATGAGGACGCCACCCCATCAACTGCATTAGTGGCAGTGATAGAATAAATCTTCACCATGTCATTGATGAACCGTCTATTCTAAAAAGAGAGCAGAAAGTAATGACTTCTGCCTTGGCACTCACTTGCACAACCAGATTGTTTTATGTTCATATCACCAAAATAACTAAGCAAAGTATTCCAACCTAGCAGTTTATAACTGACAGTAGATTAATAGTACTGCTTATTGGTACTTTTCTTTTTTAAAAGTATTAAGACTTAACCCAGGTCTCCTGCATTGCAGGCAGATGCTTTAACCTCTGAGCCACCAGGGAAGAAACCTAAGACAACACTAGAAGCTAATTTTCATGGTTATGGAGTTCCAGGAACTTTGTCACAACCACCATGAGATTATATCATAAATGGTAAAAATTCAGGCATATGTATAGACTTGGAAGAACCAATATGATATCTCCCATCACTGTTTATTCTGATATAGTCTAAATATCATGATAAACGTGTTTATAATGATGTTTACAGTATGGTAAGTTGAAAAAGACTTGGACCAAGGATTAAAAAGCCCTTACTTAAACACTAACTGTGTGACATTGATGCAACTGCATCGGTTCTTTGGGTCTCCTCTCCCTCTTTAGCACTTTCCTTAACCAACACACTGTGACTTCTACCAGATGCACAACACAGAGTAAAAACCTGGATCTTACTAATACTTTTCCTTCTTGTGACACTGAGTCAATTAAGGTCTAGTTTTCATCAAGCAGTGAGCACCACTAGTAGAGAGCAGCTTCTTAAATGCTTTTTGTCTGAGGCAAAGACAAAAGGGAGGCCAGGAAGTCTTCTATAGCATGTTCACACCCCACAGGCTGGGACTCTGAACTCTCATAAAACACAGCTGGAGTCAAGTGAAACCTGAGGAATGTTCCTCAATGAAAGTCTGAAGAGAAAAGAGAAAATGCTCTCCATCTGCCACCATAGTGTTGAGGCAGTGTCTTAAACAGTGATTTTCCTTATTCTCACCCTTGGAAGGTCATCATGATGGAGATCTACAACAATAACATGGACTTGGAGCATATGATGGAGAATACTTACGAGAGGATTAAGGGCTACTCTATTCTAGCAGAAAGGAAAAGAGAATAGTTTTGTGTGTTAACCCAACAACATGTACATATACAGTCTGCAAGCCACAGAGGGTGACAATCACGACGCTGAAGTAACAAACCAACACCAAGAAACGGCATCTGAGCAAATGACAGATCATTCAGACGAAGAGGAAGAAAGTTGCCAGCCTTCCCAAAGGCTCAGAAAGCTTTACAAGTAAGTTTTAAATAACTACAAAGTAAGATTTTCTTCCTCTTAAACTTTTAACAGCTATGTTTATTCAAAGTGTAGAGCAATTCTAAGATACGTTGTCATTCCATTCCATAGTCTTGCTTTCAAAACACAAATAAATACGTGCATATATATATATATATCATTTTATACCAGTCTATGCATAACCAAATGATTGATTTCACATCAGTAAAAAGCTAAGTCTTTTCCTCCAGTAGATTTCAGTCAGCACTTTGCATAAATCTCCACAAGGAGTATCATCTTTGCTCTTTTTTTTTTTTTTTTTTTTTTAAGTGCTTGGAACTTACATCTTGACCCTGATTGGTCCTCTGGAATGCCCACGTAAATGTAAATGTGGCATTCTTGAAGATGACATGGGTATAAGCTTGTTTTTCTTTGGTTCCACCCCATGACTCCACCACATTCGTACTTTTTCTATTAATATCCTAAAATATAGTAGAAAATAAATATATATAAGAAAGCACAAATTCAGTATGAATATACATGTATATACATCACAATCCTATGTTTATATTTACAGTAATTTTCTGCAGAGCATGTAAGCCTAAAACTCTCAAAACCTTCCCTTCAATTCTACACAAGCACTCACTAGCTTAATAATTACAATATATCAACCACATTGCCAATATAACCTGAAAGAGATCTCAAATCAGTATGTTGAGGAGTTATCCTTTTGTGAGAGAGATTGGTATATGTGTATATGTGTGTGACTCTAGCATAGGAAATACACATAGGAAAAAGAAAACAAACTTCTGACAGCAAACTTCTAGGATCCTCATAAACTAACAATGCTTTCTTTTCATCTTTTTTTTTTCCCCTTGAGGGATTCTGATAGGTGACTCTTACACAGGAATTCTAAATTCTCCCTGAATTATACTTGCAATTTACAGTGCAGATTAGCCAGAATGTTATTTTATGTTCATGCAATCTTCTTTTGTTTATATTTGAATTCTAAAAGGATGAGTCTGTGTAACATTTTATTTCTGATTTCCTTAGCTAACTTCAGTATCTAGAATATTATATGAATGTGTGACAGTCCAACCAATATTATGTCATTAACATGGTCAGAAAGCAAATGTAGTAAGTAAAGCAAGTAATGTAACACACATCTAATTTATTTGAAATGAAAAATGGGACTAATTCTGAATTTTCTAATCAAGTCTTCCCTGCAGAAACCCTAAAAGATGACTCAGGAACTTGGATAGGCTTCTTTTAGTTATCCAAAATGTCGATAAAACAATGGCATGAGCTCAAGCCATATCTCTTTCTTTCTATGATGCAAGGGCAAGCTTTGACGACAAACATGTTATAAAGCAATCAGATATGCTATAAAGATATGTTTCTTGAGTTCACACCACACACATCTGTGTGTGGTGTGAACTCAAGAAACATATCTTTATAGCATATCTGATGTGTGCTTGTCACACGTTACACAATTTCTCACATTACCAAACAACCAAATAGTCACACATGCCACTTCCAAAAAGGATCTCATAATATACTGACAGTGCTTTGTGAAACACCTTCTGGATGTTTATTTCAATAATAAATGGAATATTAGTTTTGCACCTTACCCTTGCAAAACACTACATGATTTTCAAAGCATTTTGATATGTTATTTAGGTGATGATTATCTCAAAAATTCTTGTGCAGAAATCAAATCACAGAGTAAAGAAAACTAACAGATCCTGCTAAGAGCTAAAAATGCTTAAGATTGATTTTCCAAAATAAATAGTAATATGTATGATCCTTACTCTCAGGAATGCTTGATCAACTGAGAGAGACAAATAATGAATACATTCACATAATTAAAATAGGGTTTTCTCAAAAGGTTTTAGGAGCACACTGGAGAGAGTGGTTAACTTTACTTAAAGAAATAAGAGAAAGCTTCCCACAAAGGTGAGGTTTGAGCTGCCCTTGAAGTGTGAATGGGTGTTAACCAGACAAAAAAAGAAAGTCATGCTAGCTTAGTGTGCCAAGGCATATGAAATGAAAAAGGACAGAGTGTTCCACTAACAATCCAGGGTGTCTAAAGAGGGCTGAGTAGTAACAGTACTTTGGTAACAGAGGCTGGGCAAGGAGAACAAAAAGCCATATAGATGCCATGCTAAGGAATTTTAAGTGTATTTATAAGCTACTGGTTCTCTAGCATTAGTGCATATTAGAACCAACCTCAAGGCTTACTAAAATACAGAATGCTAGGCCCTATCACCAGTTTCTCAGTCAGACTAGTGTAGGGCTCAGAAATTTTCATTTCTAAAAGTACTCAGGTGATGCTGGTCCAGGAACCACACTTTGAGAACCACTCCCACAGGCAACAGAAAGCCCCTGAGGCTAAGGGCTGTCGCTACAATTGTTTTTATGTTTATAACGATAATTGTGACAGCAAAATTGACAGGATGGGGGTAAGAAAAATAGACAACAGACCACTGTTGAGAGATAATGGGAATCTGAATTTCAGTCATAGCACTAAGTATGAATAGGAACTAACAGATTGACGAAATGAGGAGAGAGACCTGAGAGAATTAAAGGCTTCTCAGTTATTCATGGATGTGTTGAAGGTTAGTCATCATCTTCTTTTACCACCATCATGAGTTAATACTTAAATCTATACATATCTTGTATATCATGCAGGAAACTGTTGACAGACTATTAACTAGCTATTAAAACAACAGAATGGGAAAGACTAGAGATCTCTTCAAGAAAATTAGAGATACCAAGGGAACATTTCATGCAAGGATGGACTCGATAAAGGACAGAAATGGTATGGACCTAAGAGAAGCAGAAGATATTAAGAAGAGGTGGCAAGAATACACAGAAAAACTGTACAAAAAAGATCTTCACCACCCAGATAATCATGATGGTGTGATAACTCACCTAGAGCCAGACATCCTGGAATGTGAAGTCAAGTGGGCCTTAGAAAGCATCACTACGAACAAAGCTAGTGGAGGTGATGGAATTCCAGTTGAGCTGTTTCAAATCCTGAAAGATGATGCTGTGAAAGTGCTGCACTCAATATGCCAGCAAATTTGGAAAACTCAGCAGTGGCCACAGGACTGGAAAAGGTCAGTTTTCATTCCAATTCCAAAGAAAGGCAATGCCAAAGAATGCTCCAACTACCGCACATATGGGAAATAGATGGGGAAACAATGGAAACAGTGTCAAATTTTATTTTGGGGGGCTCCAAAATCACTGCAGATGGTGATGGCAGCCATGAAATTAAAAGATGCTTACTCCTTGGAAGGAAAGTTATGACCAACCTAAATAGCATATTCAAAAAGCAGAGACATTACTTTGCTGACTAAGGTCCATCTAGTCAAGGTCGTGGTTTTTCCAGTGGTCATGTATGGATGTAAGAGTTGGACTGTGGAGAAAGCTGAGTGCTGAAGAATTGATGCTTTTGAACTGTGGTGTTGGAGAAGACTCTTGAGAGTCCCTTGGACTGCAAGGAGATCCAACCAGTCCATTTTAAAGATCAGCCCTGGGTGTTCATTGGAAGGAATGATGCTAAAGCTGAAACTCCAGTACTTTGGCCACCTCATGCAAAGAGTTGACTCATTGAAAAAGACTCTGATGCTGGGAGGGATGGGGGGGCAGGAGGAGAAGAGGATGACAGAGGATGAGATGGCTGGATGGCATCGCCAACTCAATGGACATGAGTTTGAGTGAACTCCCAGAGTTGGTGATGGACAGGGAGGCCTGGCGTGCTGTGATTCATGGGGTTGCAAAGAGTTGGACACGACTGAGCGACTGAACTGACTGACTGAAAGGACCACTGGAAAAAAATTAATCGTGTCATTGATGTCACCACTTAATGATAACACTAAACTCTTAGCCAACAACCTTCTAATACCTGCATGATGTCTTAGTAAATTTTTTCTTGCTACTTTTTCTCAAGCTATTAGATGAGATTTATAGGACATCTAGGGATAAAATGGGCAAAATTATGACATGTACCTAATAAAATCCTTTGTCTGCATGTATTAACAAGGAAAAGTGTTATTTTTCCCAATGCTCTCCCACCTCCATTATTTTTTACTCTCACTTATTAATACATATTTTTCCCTCATGATGGTTTGAACTGCTGAGTGGTTACTAGGGCAGAATTTTCACTTCTGTTAGTGGCATATTTTTTGAAGAAATATTCTACAGGATTAATATTTCCTGGCTTCTGTCTGTCACCCATATCTCATCACTAATTTCTCTCCATGAGGAATGAGTGCTTTGTAGACTTCTCAACTCTTAGTGAGTTCTTTAGACATTTTTAAATGTTTTTGGAACACTCTAAAAATGGGAAGAAAAATGGGATTCTTATCCCAGTTTGTCTAAATAAGTTCACACTTGAAAGAGAATGCTAAACCTAGAAATATACCTCTGAAAGCCACTCTTTCACTTACCACCATGAAGTACAGAACACAGTCAGCTGAACAGAGGGTCTCAAAAACAAATGTTATTCTTCCCAGTTCAGAACCCATGGCTCCAGTCATCGATGTTGGTGGTCTATTTAACAGATTAAAATTATGATACTTATAGCATGTTCTAAGTATAATCTGGAAAAAATTAAGTCACTTTATTCATTAGGCTGAAAGGCATGCTCTTCTCTCTTCCTAGTCTACTGCTGCACGGAGTCTACAAAACCACAGCGATATGCTCAGACCTCCTGGGGTAAATGCCGCCATACAGCCTAGAGCAAGAAAAAACTCCAATTGAGAAATTCAACATGGGGGACTAAAGCAAACTGTGAATTTGTAACATAGTACTTTACATATAGAACTGCGAAAAAACAATAAACAAAAAAAGATTCTCCTGCAAATGTCTTAGACTACTATCTCTGAATTAAGCATCCAAGAGTCATAGTTTTCATAATGTTTGGATAGAGTATTTTTTAAAACTTTCAGCTTCATCTAACTAATATACAATTAACAATTACAGTTCCCCAATCGCTGATTCTATAGATATTCTTAAATCTATACTATCCTACTCAGCTTGCTATTTGCTAAGTACATCACAGTATTATAATAATATATTTCATAAAAGCAGTCCTGCTTCATCTGTTTCTGTTGGGAAACAAGCATGAGCATTCTTACATAAGGGAATCAGAATTGGTTTTCCTTACTTAAATCCTGGGATATGCAAGTTTAAGATCAGGTAATCATTATCGGAACCTCCAGCCCCACTCTGGATGTGATCTCCAGCCACCTCCCAACCTAGAAAAGATAAAGGTTATCACCAAAAACTCCATGAATAATTTCCAAAAATCTTTTTATATAAGGCCACAAAAAAAGAATTCCCTACTTTTTAATTCCAGTTGTAAATTGTGTGCAGGTGTAGATGCCTAGATATCAATAAAGATATTGCATATGATTCTCCAGGAATAATCAAGTAATGCATATTTTTGCAACAAAACTACTTAATGGTAAAACTAACAACCGTCTTCTCAATGAAGCATGATTTTTTTAAACAAGAACAGATGGCTTTTATCCAGTTTAACAAACTAAGAAAAAAATCTTAGTCTTCAGTTAACCAATGGGAAATAGAAACTTCAACTTAGTTAATGAAGATGTGGGGTCTGGAGTTCTTTCTTAGAGTTCGTTGTATTATTGTTCCCTAATTTAACACCTATTCACATTCACTTATTTACTTATTCATTCACTGAACTGGCACTGAGTCTCATGAACCATGATACACATTAGGGAAAGAAAGAGAAGACTGGGTCCACCCTCACTATGAAATCAGTAGAATATAAGCAACACAGCTAAGAACAGTCAAAAGTATGGGGGTAATATGTGCTCATAGAATGTGATGTGAGTCTGCCCTCTGCAAAGAAACAATCAGCATGCCATGGACTGAAATGGCCACAATAAAATGTAAGGAGATGCAGCCCTCCAAATACCATCAAACAAGGTTATTAATTAATGGCAAAACTTATTAATGGCAAATCTTTGCAAGAGGAAACAAATATATCTCATGTTTGAACACTGGCTGTTACTATATGTTTTATTATATCGCCTGCCTAAAAAACAACATATATTGAAGTTCTAACCCCCTGTACTCACGAACAGACCTGATTTGGAAACAGAGCCTTGGTAGATATCATCAAGTTAAGATGAGGTCATTAGGAGGAGGCTTACTCTAATACGACCGGTGTCCTTATGAGAAGAGGGAAATTTAGACACAGACACTCAGGAACAACACCATGTAAACACACAGAGACACAGAGACCCAAGGAGAAGACAGTCACATGAAGATGAGACAGAGACTGGAGTTACGCTGCCGCAAGTCAGGGAATGCCTGGAGCCACTAGAAGTTAGAAGAGGCAAGGAAGAGCCTTCCCAGAGAGCCTTTGGAGGAACATGGCCCTGCCAATTCTGGGGTTTCGAAATTCTAGCCTCCAGAGCTGCAACAGTGTAAATTTCTGTGGTCTTAGAAAGAAAGAGAAGTCGCTCAGTCATGTCCGACTCTTTGTGACCCCATGGACTGTAGCCTACCAGGCTCCTTCACCCATGGGATTTTCCAGTCAAGAGTACCGAGTGGGTTGCCATTTCCTTCTCCAGGGGATCTTCCTGACCCAGGGATCAAACCCAGGTCTGCCGCATTACAGGCAGACACTTTACTTTCTGAGCTACTGGAGAATCCCTGGTCTAGGGAGAAGCCAATTCCAGGGTTTCAAAATTTCTAGCCTCCAGAGCTGCAAGAGTGTAAATTTCTGTGGTCTTAAACCCCCCAGTTTGCAATACATTCTTGTAGCATTTTTGTATTTTGCTTTTTCCCTCAGAATGAATCCCACATTTTTCATGTTTCTACACATAATTTCTATTTTGAGTTAATTTTTATGTTTTTAGAAATCACATTTATACTTATTATAAAATTTTGAAAGCTACAGAAAAATTTAAAGATGAAAAGTAAAATTATTTATACTTTTACCACCCAGAAAAAAACTACTGTTAACATTCTGAGGTGTTTCTTTTCACTATCTTTTTGATGCATACATGGTTTTACATAACTGAAATCTTATTGCTGATGGCATTTTGTTTCATAGTTTTATACACTAACATTATTACATAAGCATTTTTATGTATAAATGGTTCACCAACATGCTAATGACTGAGTTGATAGTTTATCATGTAGACAGATATAACTAATTCTCATAATGTAAGAAATCACTCCCACTACAGGACTTATCTCCTGCTGACCATACATCCAGTGTAACCATTTGGATTGTTTTAGCTTTTTTAGCTAGTTTAAGTGACACTATAATTAATACATTTTTGGTAAAGCTTTTCTATATTTTTCTAGAAAAGAATCCCAATAAAAGAACTGAGAGAATTAATTCCTAGGTAGGTTGATCAGTAGTCTGGGGCCCTCAAGGAGGAAGGGGGTCCAGGGCCCTCGAGGGGAGAAAGGGGTTTGGGGCTCTCAAGGAGGAGATAGGGGTCTGGAGATCTCAAGGAGGAGAAAAAGGCCATATGTTTTTTTCTTTAAGCCCAGAGCTAATAACTGCACAACAAAACAACTCATCTTGCTCAAGGATATGTTTTTCCTTAAACTCTGTACCAATGATTATATAACAACAATGTATCCTGCTTGAGGAGAAGGGGACTACCGAGGATGAGATGGCTGGATGGCATCACGGACTTGACGGATGTGAGTCTGAGCGAACTCCGGGAGATGGTGATGAACAGGGAGGCCTGGCGTGCTGCGATTCATGGGGTCGCAAAGAGTCGGACACGACTGAGCGACTGAACTGAACTGGAGAACCGTCTGACTAATCCTGTCAACTTAAAATGTATGTTGTGGGAGTGGGTCTGAAAAGTATATAAGGCCTTGATAAGACTAGTGAGTGAGGGCAGGCTCCATCCCCCTTCTGATGTCTATGTCAGAAGCTTTCTCTGTCCCTTTTTTCACTTTAATAAAACTTCGCTACACAAAACCTCTTGAGTGATCAAGCCTGGTCCCAAAGCTAAATCTTCTTTGGAGATCACAAATCCAACATCATTCACCATAAGCTATCAGAACTACTGGGTCAAATAAATATATTTTTTAAATCCAATATTTTGTACTGTTACTCTGATTCTGAAAGCAATGTGAATACATGAGGAATATTTATTAAATACAGTGGACTAAATGAAAAAAATGAAGTAATTCAAACTTCTCAGAAACCTCCCGGCCCATGTAATGAACAACATTTCAGAGTATTTCTTTTCACTCTTTATCTAATGCATAATTTTCTTTAAAATATACCTTAGGTTTTATTGTATAATCTATTTTCTGTTTTTTTTCACTTGGCATTATCTTCTCATTTCTCTAATAATCATTATATCAAAAATACTTTCCCATTAAAAATGTTTGTTACATCTAGTGTCAAAGAGTTAACAATATGCTATAAGGTTATATCATCATTTTATTTAATCATACCCCATGTTGAAAACTTTGTTTTCTCATATTTTTGACTCTCATAAATAATACTAAAATTAGCATATCTGTGCATAATTTATTTCTTTACATCACACAGTTTCCTTGGTGTAAATTCCCAGATGTGAAATTACTGGGTTAGAGAATGGGACCATTCAAAATGTTTGAAATACTGCCAAATTGTTTTCCATAAGGCTGTCATTTTTAATGATTACATAACATTTCATCCAATTAGTACAGCATGACTTTTATAAACATTATCATATTGCTGGAATTTAGATTGTTTTCAGTTTTGTTATTAGAGATAATGCTCAAAGAAAGCTTCGTGAATAAACACTAATTTGTTTACAACTCTAAATTCCCCTTAGGCAAAATTCCAGTACATAAAGATGTACTTATACATACTTGTTCCATAACCATGGGAAATTCCAGCTGAGCATACAAAAGAACCTCAAAGTACTTCAAGTCACACAGTCCAGTTGGTCAAAGAACGTCCACTTTAATTCCATGATGCAGTAATGACCTCACGAGACTAGTTACCCTGGGCCTCTCACTTTGATCCTCATTATTCTGAGCACTGCTTTCCTCGAGGCTACTTACTGAACCACCAGTCCTAAAATTATAATCACCTTTTATCTTTGTATCTTTCACTGACTGTTTGCTATTTCAGTATCACAGGCTAATATTGCAGAGATGTATACTTAAATTAATAATTGAACATTTCAGAAAAATCAGCAAAAATTTAAATTATAGCCTCTGAGTGAAGGAGAAGCCTTCCCTGGTGGCTCAATGATAAAGAATCCACCTGCCAATGGAGGAGACATGGGTTAGAGCCCTGGGTTGGGAAGATCCCCAGAGAAGAAAATGGCATCCACTGCAGTATTCTTGCCTGGGAAATCCCATGGACAGAAGAGGCTGGCAGGCTACAGTCCACGGGGTGGCAAAAGAGTTGGACAGGATTTAACAACTAAACAACAAGTGAATGAGCAAGCAAGTGGCTAAATCAAATATTGTCATGAAATTTAGACTAAGAGTGACTTCTTTAAAAAATGAATGTTTCAGATAATCTTCACTAGTAAGTGCATGCACACACAAATGTACCAATGCTTTCATCAAGACATTCTCCTTCTTATTTTTGCAATACTTCAAACTTCCTCAACCACAGGATAATTTTAGAACATAAATCCTATAGTCGGGTAATAATTACTATGTAATTTCTTCTTCTCCTTTAGGAAAAAATCCCAGAAGTGGGATTATTAGGTGATAAAGAGTACTGTTCCACAATGTTCTTTATATATAAAGGTTTCCTTCATGCATCTGTTTAACCAAAATTATTCAAGGACCTAGGATTTGTCAATCTGAGTACTCATGTGTACACCTCACTCCCTACATTTCAAATCTGTTTATTTTGGATAGGTGCTGATGTAAAACAGATGTGATTAAACAGCGTTTTCCCAATGATTAACTATAGTATTGAGAAAAACTGAACTGATAAAAAATACCAGTAAACCTTTAGAAGTAAAGAGCACATTTTAGTACCCATAACATCTATATCGAGCATCAAGTTTAAAAATACACATAGAGATACTGTCATTCATTCAAACATCAAATATTGCAGAATAATGAAGTGTACGCTCACTAAAATGTAAGAACAAATAAAATTCAGCAACCATCCTACAGAGTTCAGCCATGTTTCCAAGTTTTCAGTAAGTGAGGTTGATACATGTTTGTAAACACGGTCATAGACTCCATAGGAAGAAGAGTAAGAGATGATTTAACCCTCCCCGAGCTCAGTGCTGAGCCAGAAAACCAAACCAGGCAGAACACTTTCATAAAGTGGTACGTATACACTATGACCCTTCCAAGAAAACAACATAAATTTCATTGCCTCCCTTAGTAATCTATTCTAGTATTTATAACAACCATAAATGGTGATCCTCAATATCTATTTCAAAACTGACTCCAAAAATGCAAAATAGTTTATATTCTTATAGGACAGTCATGTGGCCGTGGCACTGTATTAACTATTTTTATGTGAGGTCTGGGAAGACAAGTAGCCAAGAGATAAGATTAAGGTTCCTCATACCAATATTTAGTGTGTTTTTACACAAGTGAGTCCAAGAGACACTACCACCAAAATACATTGAGAAGGCTGATTCTGAACTCACCATTCATGCCGTCACACTTTGAATTCCCAACATTGAAACAGGAAGTTTTCATGTTGCCAGGAAGTACATTCCACCATTTATATTCAAACCCAAGTGCAGGCTCCGTTCCTGCTGGACATGGTCTACATTCTACAAGAGATAAGTGGGACAGAGAATTACAATGATGTCACATCTGGTTAATTTCCTCTTCCTCTGTTCCAAGCACTACTAAACTTTAATCATCAGGGAGGCAAATAGTAAGGAGAGAGAGTAAAGCTCTTAAGAACTTTTTCAAGAGCAGTCTGAAAGAAAAATAATTCTGGGTAGAGTATACATATACTTGACTAACATGAAAAAGGAAATGAACACAAACTCTTCTAAAATAATTTCTTTCATTTCTGGGCGTAACTGCTTATACTGAATTATACTGCCTGATTTGGTTTTCTGGCTCAGCACTGAGCTCGGGGAGGGTTCAATCATCTCTTACTCCTCTTCCTATGGAGTCTATGACCATGTTTACAAACATGTATAAGAAATTACAGTACTGTAAAGTAAAATAAAGTAAAAATAAAATTTAAAAAATAAATAAATAAATAAAAAATAAAAAAAGAAATTACAAGCTTGCATAAGAAAGGTAACTCTGAAACAACTTCTCTTACATGTGATTTTAGAATCAGTTTCCTCCACTTCATAAAGAAAGAAATATTACATCCTTCCTATTAGTTACTAAACTTAACAGAACATTGTATCACTTAATTATGGACTGATGACTTGAAATTCAAAATATAGGCTATACTGAAAAGTGATGACAGGAGCTGAGGAGTGTGGAAAGAGTCAGATTTATAAACAAACATTATTTAAATTAATATTTAAATCTGCAACATTGAAATAAAGGGTCTTTTACAACCATTGTTTTCATGTAGCCAAGACACTGCATTACCACATCAGTAAAAGAAGGGGAGAGAGAGACACTGTTTATTGAGCAAGCATTTTCTGGTACTGAAGTACTACAGGAGACATTTTCATATAACTTCTCAATGATGATGAGCTAGATATTATTCCCTGCAATTTTACAAATGAGAAAACTGAATTCAAATTAGTGGATACATCATACTATTGATAGCCTGCAGCAAGCAGATTTGAACACAAATCAATTCAACTGCTTTTTATGCTCTCAAAGGCTCTGGATATTAAGCATACAGCATGGCTATACTCAAGTAAGGTATCTACAACAATAATGCATTGTAATCTTTATCTAATAAAATTAAAACAAATTCTGTAACCATCTTTCTTTAATATTGTTAAGTTTTTCCCAAATATACACATTTAAACAACCTACTTAGGGACTATTTAATTGCTATCTGATCAAAATAATCAATTTTTTCTATTATTATGGTATAAAATGTGATTATTCCAATTGAAATAGGAGTTGTATTTTATGCTTACATCAATGTTTGTGTGCACACACACACTGGAAAAGGAGCGCTTATCCTTAATCATTTAAATTAGTGGAATTCTCTTTAAAATATCCAAAGCATCATCCCATTAAGAGGATGTGTGTTACACGAAATGCCTTTAAAAAACTATTCTTTGCTATACTGAATAAGCCACTGCAGTCTCATAATCCCCTTATATTTCTTAACTCTTCTTCAGCCTGTGAGATAAGAAAATTATGTGTTTTAAGGAATTTTCCATAAAAGCAATTCAGGACAATGTCAATGTGACCCAACAAGTTTATTTTACTAAAGGTCCGATTCTGGGGCCAATTGGTATCCCATACCCTTTGTTCCATCCGAAAATGTTCCAGGAGGGCAGGGATGGCAGGAAGATGATCCATTGTTATAAAACCCAGGGTTGCAAGGTGGGCAATCCTTCTTTTCTCCAGAAGGGGGCAACCTAATAGCATCCGTGCGATCCTCTCGGCAGATTTTGGGCTCTATCCACTTGTACATTATCTGTGTCTGCAAAAGAAAAAGAAAAAAAAAAAAAAAAATTGCAGGTCCTGTAACATGCTTTATTTGCTTTAAACTTCCAATAACAAAAATGTTAAACTGACAGCCTAGGTA
>SJYT01036088.1:164078-202317 GCA_006410635.1 Cephalophus harveyi | reverse complement strand
AAAAAAAAAAAAAAACTTGCAGGTCCTGTAACATGCTTTATTTGCTTTAAACTTCCAATAACAAAAATGTTAAACTGACAGCCTAGGTAAGGTCCAAATAGTGACAAAACAGAGGGCCAGCTGAAGAGAATCTAAAACTTCAGTAACAAAATGAGACAGAAAAAAACACTTTCGTGGGAAAATGACAGTTACCTCCAAATGGTTTTACGCTAAGCTGCAAAGACTTTACCTCATATACACAGGGTATCATCATGAAATTCCTCTTTAAAACATACAGAACATGACTGCAACTCTTACTCTTCCAGCCACTTGTTCGCTTTATTCCATAAATGCCCTAAGTTTCTCTGTAGACTCTCTTCCTTGTATTGAGACCCACCCCTCACTACTCTCTTCCTTTCCCCTTTCTACAGCCCACATCATCTTGCTTTGCACTTAATGATGATAAAACAAAAAAGTTACTTTTTTAGTTGAATATCTCTAGCTTCACATTTCAATCCCTTATTTCATACACTGGTAGCTGTTCTCTGAGTCTTTCCAAATAACCTGAGGTTAGACTACAAGAGCCGTAGCCAAACTATTTCCTCCTGAGGCTTCTAGGCCCTGTCACCTGTGTTCTAAATGACAGGATTAAGATCTCCTCTACCTTCATGGAGGGTAGTCTTTTAAACTTTTCTTCTCACACATGCGTGTACCCAAAAATAAAACAAAATACAACTAAGTAGCCACAAGTCAGCCAAACCCAGAAATTTGTGATTATAAAATTCTTATCTTTTGGAACTAGAAAGAAACATTAAGTGAGTTAGCCATTTCAAAACAAAATGTATATGGTCAGTGAAAAAATAGAAAAGGCAGTCTACATGCAAAGAGAAAAATCACTCAAGTTCTTTTATAGCTGAACATGCTTTTTAAAAATAGACTAAAATTTATTTCATATGTTCAGCTGAAAGTACCATTCTCCTTGAAAGCAATGATAAGTCTAATATTGAAGCAGGAGAATCAAAATTAAAGACAATTCTCTATAGTTATTTCCAGTTAATAATAAATCATATATATTAAGCCCTTGAGGCCACTCAATTTTATTCTCAAATATTAATAAATTATCTTATCTGATGAAGGCTACTTAAGAACATAGTTTAAAAACTAGATGTCTCAACAGAATTATAAATAACTGTTGTTTGGGTTTTTTTTTTTTTTACAATTCTACATTTATGGCCTATGTCATGATACAGCTTAACCAGCCACTTCAACCATCTGCCTTTCTCACCATCTGCAAAAATGACTGCTATTCTTGCTGGAGTTTCCTAAATAGCTGAAAAAATTAATTAGATCCTGTATCTAATTTTATTCTCAAATATTAATAAATTATCTTATCTGATGAAGGCTACTTAAGAACATAGTTTAAAAACTAGATGTCTCAACAGAATTATAAATAACTGTTGTTTGGGTTTTTTTTTTTTTTACAATTCTACATTTATGGCCTATGTCATGATACAGCTTAACCAGCCACTTCAACCATCTGCCTTTCTCACCATCTGCAAAAATGACTGCTATTCTTGCTGGAGTTTCCTAAATAGCTGAAAAAATTAATTAGATCCTGTATCCGACAGGAGCTCTCAATTCCTCTGAGAAAGACAATATAAAATTCAGAGAATGTAAGCAAATAAACACATTGTGTTTGGGGGATTCTCTTTTTTAAAGTCTGGCTTAATAAGTATAGAAAACAAGTCTCTAATGATGATCAATTCACAAATTTGCTGATTTATTTTGACATTAACTAAAACTGCAATGAGTTATGTGTGAGGTATTGCACTGTTGGGAAGAGATGGCTCCCATATGCGAGTGGGTATGCTGCTGAGGCTGTGCACTGAAGGCTCATCCTGGAGGCACTGTGCAATCTTCCCCACCATTTCAGGAGCTCAGTTATATTATGCACAAGTTTGTAAATGAGGAAACTTCAGATAAGAGCCCCAAAGTCATACACAGCTAGTAAATGGTAAACTAGCACTAGCCAAGGAGAGTTGGTTTGGTGAAGGTAAAAATAATAAAAAATTTTTTTATTGATTTTAGACAAACTCCCTAACCACATGATTTTCAAACCAAGCACAGTATATGTTTAAAATTTAGAAAATGTGCACCACCTTTAAACACTTGGAAGTCAAATTGTAAATGCTCTGTAGTAAAAGTTTTGTTTGCAAAGCCTCTTGCTTCACATGCAGATTGATTCTGTGCCTCTCTAAGGCGGACAGATGCTTTCAATGATTAATATTAATGATATTTAGTACCAGACGGCTCACAGTGCAGGTGAAAAACCAACAATCAACTCATTCTTTGGCAAGTTGAGATAAAATTATGAAATGCTTTATGAAACTAAAACCCTAATAGAGCAAAACTTAACAGATTGCCATTAAGGCTACAGAAGAGCTGTAAGATCTGTGTACACTTATATTAAGCATGAGTAAAATATATTTTAAAGAGAGGCATCGGAGGTATCAACTGGAAGCTGGTTTTCACATAAAAATACCATTCAAATTTGAGACTGGGTTTGTTCACGGTTGACAGCTTTCTCCCTTTGGAAGTATCTGCACAAACCCACCAAACCCTTTGCAGACTGACAACTCATCTAAGCTAAATTACATGTGATTTAAAAGGATTTACTGATTGCCACTCCAGCACAACAGCCGTGTGCGTCATGATGTTCTAACTCAGAAGTTTTCAGGCAGACAGTCTCTCACTCACCTCTCTGCCTCTCTCAAACCTTGCTCCTCTCCAGCTGCAAGCCACTGGGCCCTTATCACCACTTGTCTTAGAAGTACCACACCATTCTGCCAAGGTGTGAAAGACCCCTCCTTCAAGGTCGGGCTCAACATCCACAAATGCTCTAAGCTGGTCCTCAGCCCACACTTCTATGCATCAACACTCACTAGGATTCCTTTTCTATGAAGCCTCTGCTGCTGTTTTTCCTTGTCATTTCCTCCCTGTCTCTTCTCTAAATGCTTTAAAGCCTGGGTCCTATTCTTCCATTATGTGGAAGACACCATGGGGATCTAACATTGTCCTGAAGGTTCTAGCTGGGGCTTTAGGTAAGAAAATGTTCTAAAATTAAATATAATAATAATAATAATAAACTGAATCGACACTATACATGGATGACCTTATGGTATGATAATTACGTCTCAGTAAAGCTTTCTTTTAAGTAAAGGTGTTAAAGAAGACTTGTGAAATTTTTAAATTCAGAAATCCCTAGTCGCTGAAAAATGCCACGTTGTTTTTCCATCATCCTAATTAAGAAACAAAGGCTCCAAGTACATTCCACTTGCTTTTTATTCTAAGACTTTCTTTCAAATGCTTAAACTTACTATTCAGGAAATTCTTACTAAGTATCTACTACATGTAGAAGAAAGCATTGTAGGAAATTTAAATATTAGTAAGACAAACTGTTCTGAAAGAGATTTACAAATCTTTGTTTGTAAGAGAAAGATTTACAAACTACTATAATATAAAAAGAGAAAACAACAGAGTTGATTAGAATTCTAGTCTTAAGACATAGCCACAAATAGCTATGACCTTAGAAAAATTATTTATTCTCATTAAGCCTCAGTTTTCTCATTTTCAAACTGGGTATACTAAAGTCCAGTTACACAGCTGTTGAAAAAAGAACTGGAAGCAATGCTTGAATATACACACAGAGCAAGCATGTAGATAAATATGTAAATGACACCTGCTTCTGCTATTAACACTATCACTACTATTATTATTATCATCATCATTTCCAAGAGAAACATGAAATGTCATGGTTATTCAAAGGAAAGAGATCAAATCTCTTTTGGACTAGTAGGAAACATTAGAAAGATGATCACCAGTCCACCATTCGATGGGGTCTTTCCTCCAATCTGGAAAAAATATTTCTAGTAATTTCAATAATATTTCATATGAAGTAGTTATCTACTTCATTTTTCTGGAGTCTTCCCATTTTGTCAAAATTTCCTCAAGCCTCTACAGAGGACAGAATACAACACTCTAACTGTGTTAATCATATATCACTTACAATTCTCTCATTCATTAATTCATTCAAAAGATAATTCACTACCTTCTGCATTCTGGATACTCTACTAGACCTAAAATTTTTATTTTTTTTTAACAATTAAGAACATGTTTCTGTCTATGGGAAGCAGAGAGTTCGGTGAAGGAAACAGTCATCTTTACAAGTATTTGCAATAAAGTGATCTCATATCAAAGACTCTAGAGAGTGCCATGGACTGCAAGGAGATCACACTGGTCAATCCTAAAGAAAATCAACTCTGAATATTTTGGAAGGACTGATACTGAAACTCCAATACTTTGGCCACCTGATGTAAGTAGTTGACTCACTGGAAAAGACTCTGATGCTGGGAAAGACTGAAGGCAAAAGGAGAAGAAGGCAGCAGAGAATGAGATGGTTGGATAGCATCACCAACTCAAGGAACATTAACTTGAACAAACTCCGAGAGATAGTGGAGGACAGGGAAGCCTGCAGTGATGCAGTCCATGAGGTTGCAAAGAGTTGGACATGACTTAGCAACTGAAAAACATATCAAAGTATTGCAAATGTTGATCATCACATAAGTATTAAAAGAGGTATGTACAAAATCTGTGGGAATTCCCAGGATTTCAAGACAATCTCGCGAGATCTACATTATTTAAGAGTGATGTGTTCTGGAATCTATGCAGAATCACTCTCATTTTATTGTGCTAACAGACAGTATCTCTTTCTCTTTTGGAACTAACTTGTGTGGTGATGAAAGGAACTGGGAGCCACATGGTCTAGCCTTTCCAGCCATAGAGATTAGCAGGTGAACTAAGCAGTATAACCAGAGTAGCTCACACTACTGGACAGAATGTCTGGTCTGAGATGGGCTCAAGATTCAATCAGGGCCAGTATTTTCAGAAACTTTGTTCAGCCCTCCTTTGATCAAATTCTGTAAGGATGATACTGGCTGGAATGGAGATATCAGAGTGTATTTGGCACCACAGAAAGAAGCTACCTGAGAAGGAAATCAAACTGAGCCAAGAATATCAGTGAGAAGAGCAAAGAAAGGCTTGGTAAAACTGTTTGCTCTGTGATAACTTCCCCAGTCACATGAGTCAAGGGACTCCTGCCCTGCCTGTTCTCACTCAAATTCTGAAAAGTATTTTTTAAATTCAATACATTAATTTCATAATTATCTCCAACTACAGAGGCCAAACTGACATGGTATGGAGCCTGAGTGTGACCAGATGTGGGGGTGAGAGTAGGGAGCTGCACTGGATATAACTCATGACATAAGCAAGGGCTAGAGTAGGCATGCTTTTCACAGCAGTGAGTGAACTTGAAATTTTCATATGTGTTTTGTTTTTTAAAGGTTGCTTAGAACCCACGTTTTACAAATGTTGCATGAGGTACACCTATATAGCTGTATACAAACACATGCAGAGATTCAGTGCTTGAGATCTGAGCCCAAAAGAATGTTGACTAGTTGACTGGATAACAGATGAGTATTCCTCAAGAGAGGGCATCTTTTAATATTAACAAAATATTTGATAGAGCTTCTCATTATCTCCCTGTGGATAAGACAGAGAGCTGTGGACCAAATGATACGATTAGTGGATACATGGCTAGTTCAAGAACTATATGTAAAACATTTGATTTTATAGAATTTTTTATAAACATTTCACCCAGGTTTTACATATCTCTGAAGCCTTCCCTGATTTGGTCAGGGCACCCAAAAGCTCAGACTTCTCTCCTATAGCACTAATAACAATCAGAAATAATGACTCATTTTCTATGACAGATTATCTCTTTTTCTAAAGTCTAGACCAGACATTCCCAAATTGCTGAGATCTTGGACCGGCAGAGTCAGAATTACCTGGGAACTTTTTAGCAATGTATATTCTCAGGCCATGCCCTGGATCTACTGAAACAGAAAATCTGGGACAGGAACCTCCAGGGGAGTCTGATGTTCACCAAAGCTGAACAACAACTGCCCTGCAGTCTATGGAGACATGTATCTTCTTCTGTCTGTCCTTACTTGGCTCTGCCCTCATCACTCAGCACTCTGCAAATAACCAGTGCTCAGTAAAGATTCACTGAATGAATGAGTGAATGAGTAGACACTCCACATTTTTCATGATGTGAATGAGAGTCTATTAATCAGGATTAGAATGGTTCCAGCTACCAATTAAAATTTTCCTTAAAAGTGTACCCTATAGGCAGGCAGCATACTAAAAAGCAGAGACATCACTTTGTCAACTAAGGTCTGTCTAGTCAAGGCTATGGTTTTTCCAGTAGTCATATATGGATGTGAGAGTTGGACTATAAAGAAAGCCGAGTGCCGAAGAATTGATGCTTTTGAACTGTGGTGTTGGAGAAGACTCTTGAGAGTCCCTTGGACTGCAAGGAGATCCAACCAGCCCATCCTAAAGGAGATCAGTCCTGAGTGTTCATTGGAAGGACTGATGTTGAAGCTGAAACTCCAGTACTTTGGCCACCCGATGAGAAGAGCTGACTCATTGGAAAAGACCCTGATGCTGGGAAAGATTGAGGGCAGGAGGAGAAGGGGACAACAGAGGATGAGATGGTTGGATGGCATCACTGACTCAATGGACATGGATTTGGGTAAACTCCAGGAGTTGGTGATGGACAGGGAGGCCTGGCGTGCTGCAGTTCATGGGGTCGCAAAGTCGGACATGACTGAGCAACTGAACTGAACTGATAGGCAGGAAGCAAGCAAATAACTGAGTTTCAAAAACTTGAACATTCCTGTGTCATATGAATTATAATGTTCAAAATCTGTATACCTCAAGAGCCATTTCCCTTGATGATGCTCTCCAAGCAAGGGGATAATAAGATCCAGAAGAGCATGACAAGACAATAAGAGTCAAAAGACAGTCGATGAATGCCCTGGGAAACATCATCAAGCCACCAGCAAATTGCCAGGCCACTCAAAGCAAGAATGAATAACTCTTAAAAAGATGAAACCAGAACAAATGAAAATGTAATAAAATTAGAAAATATTCGAATGGATGTGTATAATAGACATGTCTTCACTATATATGTTATCTAATTAAGTTCCCACTGCTTTTTGTCCACTTCTGAAGCTATAAATCTCTCTCTTAAAGTAAGACTTAAATCAGTTTTTAAAGAATCAGTGATATAAAAGAGATAATTAACAAGGACCTACAGTATGGCACAGGGAATTCTACTCAGTACTCCATTATGACCTATCTGGGAAAAGAATAAAGAGTGGATATATGTATATGTATAACTGATTCACTTTACTATATAGCAGAAACTAATACAAGATTGTAAATCAACTATATGCCAATTGAAATTTTTAAAAAAGAATCACTGAGTTTATGGAGTGTTGGTACACTGTTTTGCTATATATCAAGAACACAAAAAGACCATAATTTGTGTGTATCTGTGTACACAATATGCCTGTGGGTGTGCACATTTGCCCATATATATGTGTGTGTATGCATGTATGTGCACGTTGTACATTCTATATTTAATATGTCACTCTACTTCTTCAGTTTAGTCATTCAGTTGTGTCCGACTTTGAAAACCCATGAATCGCAGCACACCTTCTTTAAGCCAGGCCAACTAGATTTTATCATTCTATTCACTGACATCATTACTCACTGACATAATAAAAACATGATTTTTGAATATTTTTATTATAGCAAAAACAAGATCCATTTGTATAGTAGATCTTATTCATTCACGCTTCAGTAATGTTTTTATTGCTGTTCAGTGCTCAGTTTAGTTCAGTCGCTCAGTCATGTCCAACTCTTTGTGACCCCATGAACCACAGCACGCCAGGCCTCCCTGTCCATCACCAACTCCTGGAATCCACCCAAACCCATGTTCTTGAGTGGATGATGCCATCCAACCATCTCATCCTCCGTTGTCCCCTTCTCCTCCTGCCCTCAATCTTTCCCAGCATCAGGGTCTTTTCCAATGAGTCAGCTCTTCGCATCAGGTGGCCAAGTATTGGAGTTTCAGCTTCAACATCAGTCCTTCCAATGAATACCTAGGACTGATCTCCTTTAGGATGGACTGGTTGGATCTCCTTGCAGTCCAAGGGACTCTCAAGAGTCTTCTCCAACACCACAGTTCAAAAGCATCAATTCTCAGTCATGTCCAACTCTTTGCAACCGCATAGACAGCAGCACACGAGGCCTCCCTGTCCTTCACCATTACCCGGAGCTTGCTCAAATTCATGTCCATTGGGTCAGTGGTGACATCCAACTATCTCGTCATCTGCCATCCCCTTCTCCTCCTGCCTTCAATCTTCTTCATCATCAGGTCTTTTCTAATGAGTCAGCTCTTCACATTAGGTGGCCAAAATATTGGAGATTCAGCTTCAGCATCAGTCCTTCCAATGAATATTCAGGGTTGATTTCCTTTAGGACTGACTGGTTTGATCTCCACGCAGTTCAGGGGACTCTCAAGATCTTCTCCAGCACCACGGTTCAACAGCATCAATTCTTCAGTGCTCAGCCTTCTTTACAGTTTAATTAAAGACTAGAGTTCCAAAGAATAGCATGGAGAGATAAGAAAGCCTTCCCCAGGGATCATTTTAAAGAAATAGAGGAAAACAATAAAATGGGAAAGAGTAGAGATCTCTTCAAGAAAATCACAGACACTAAGGGAAAATTTCATGCAAAGATGGGCACAATAAAGGACAGAAATGATATGGACCTAACAGAATCTGAAGATATTAAGAAGAGATGGCAAGAATACATAGAAGAACTGTACAAAAAAGATCTTCATGACCCAGATAATGAAGTGATGTGATGTGATGTGAAGTGAAGCGATGTGATCACACAATGGTGTGATCACTTACCTAGAGCCATACATCCTGGAATGTGAAGTCAAGTGGGCCTTAGAAAGCATCACTACAAACAAAGCTAGTGGAGATGATGGAATTCCAGCTGAGCTATTTGAAATCCAAAAAGATGATGCTGTGAAAGTGCTGCACTCAATATGCCAGCAAATTTGGAAAATTCAACAGTGGCCATAGGACTGGAAAAGATTAGTTTTCATTCAAAAGCCAAAGAACGTTCAAACCACTGCACAATTGCACTCATCTCACACACGAGCAAAGTAATGCTCAAAATTCTCCAAGCCAGGCTTCAACTGTACATGAACCAGGAGCTTCCAGATGTTCAAGCTGGATTCAGAAAAGGCACGGGAACCAGAGATCAAATTGCCAACAACTGCTGGATCATCAAAAAAGCAAGAGAGTTCCAGAAAAACATCTACTTCCACTTTATTGATTATACCTAAGCCTTTCACTGTGTGTATCACAAAAAACTATGGAAAATTCTTCAAGAGATGGGAATACCATACCACCTGACCTGCCTCCTGAGAAATCTGTATGCAGGTCAAGAAGCAACAGCTAGAACTGGACATGGAACAACAGACTGGTTCCACATCGGGAAAGGAATATGTCAAGGCAGTATATTATCACCCTGCTCATTTAACTTATATGCAGAGTAGTAAGTAAGTAAAGCCACTCAGTCGTGTCCGACTTTTTGCGACCCCATGGACTGTAGCCTACCAGGCTCCTCCCTCCATGGGATTCTCCAGGCAAGAGTACTGGAGTGGGTTGCCATTTCCTTCTCCAGGGGATCTTCCCAACCCAGGGATCAAACCTGGGTCTCCCACATTCCAGGCAGGCACTTAAACCTCTGAGCCACTCAGCCATGCAGAGTACATCATGCCAAATGCCAGGCTGAATAAAGCACAAGCTGGAATCAAGATTGCTGGGAGAAATATCAATAACCTCAGATATGCAGATGACACCACCCTTATGGGCAGAAAGTGAAGAACTAAAGAGCCTCTTGATGAAAGTGAAAGAGAAGAGTGAAAAAGTTGGCTTAAAACTCAACATTCAGAAAAATAAGATCATGGCATCTGGTCCCATCACTTCATGGCAAATAGATGGGGAAATGATGGAAACAGTGACAGACTTCATTTTCTTGGGCTCCAAAATCACTGCAGATGGTAACTGCAGCCATGAAATTAAAAGATGCTCGCACCTTGGAAGAAAAGCTATGACCAACCTAGACAGCATATTAAAAACCAGACACATTACTTTGCCAACAAAGGTCCATCTAGTCAAAGCTATGGCTTTTCCAGTAATGTATGGATGTGAGAGGTGGACTATAAAGAAAGCTGAGTGCTGAAGAATTGATGCTTTTGAACTGTGGTGTTGAAGAAGACTCTTGAGAGTCCCTTGGACAATAAGGAGATCAAAACAGTCAATCCTAAAGGAAATCAGGCCTGAATATTCATTGGAAAGATGCTGAAGCTGAAACACCAATACTTTGGCCAACTGATGCAAAGAACTGACTCACTGGAAAAGACCCTGTTGCTGGGAAAGATTGAAGGCAGGAGGAGAAGGGGACTACAGAGGATGAGATGGTTGGCTGACATCACTGACTCAGTGGACATGAGTCTGAGTAAGTTCTGGGAGTTGGTGATAGACAGGAAAACCTGGCCTGCTGCAGTCCATGGGGTAGCAAGAAGTCAGACACGACAGAGTGACTGAACTGAACTGAACATAAAATAAATTTAATTTGCCTTACTCATCTTAAAGGAAATTCAGCCAAGAAAAGTTTAACTAAAGATACATTATTCCAAATTACTTTCAACCCACCTTAATGGAGGAAGGCGTAGAAACCCACTCCAGTATTCTTGCCTGGAGAACCCCCATAGACAGAGAAGCCTGGCAGGCTACAGTCCATAGGGCCACAAAAAGTCAGACACGACTGAAGTGACTTAGCGTGCAATGGCTCTCTGCATATATTTTCTAAATAGAAATAGCTCTTACTTGGCCATTAAAGGACATTCAACATCATAGTTCATACTTCATAAATCCTTGCTCTTTAAAAGCTGTTAATGTTACTCTTCTGATTGAAATTAATAGATACACTTCTAAATGAAAATGTCCATAATTTAAACTGTCCTTCCTTTGACCTATTCTAAGTACTTGCTATACTGTAAATGTAAGAATATACTTTGTCTTAAGTATTGGAAAGTAAATTTAAAAAGCTTAAGGACTAAGGGTAAGATGAACAATTATATAAATATAAAAATTACAGATCAGAACCTAAGGACAAAAATCAACGTCATTATTTCAAAGATGCAAACACACACAAGAATGCTGCATCACAGCCATCTTAATCTCAGTTTCTCCTACTAACATAGACTGGTAAGGCTAACTTTTTAATTAAGACAATGGCAGGTCAACTGCAGAGTTTGGGTTTGTATCCTACCTCTGGCTAAGTGCCATTTATGTGGTAATTAATTTGCATTTTCTAAATGCAATTACACAGCAATCTGCCATAACTGCATCAGCCTATGGCTGCATGGCTTTTATTGACCGAACCTACTGAGTAACCAAATAATTAAAGAGAAGTTAAACATTATGTTCATTCTGTGAGTCACAGAACACATTTTCAGGCAGTGCTCTCCTGATACTAATATTCCTGAAAAAAATTTAACTGTTTACAATAGCAGTAACTGACTGAGCACTCACTATGCACTGTATTAGGGAACCTTAAATTGAGTATCTCATGTATTTTCATGGCAGCCTTATGAAGTAAGTACTGATATTATTCCCACTGTACAGATGAAAATATCTGAGACCTAGAGCACACAACATAGCACTCATAAGCAGTGTGTGTTAGTCGCCGTCATGTCTGACTCTTTGCAATCCCATGGATCCCCATGTGACCCTGCTAGGCTTCTCTGTCCAAGGAATTCTCTCCCAGGCAAGAATACTGGGAGTGGACTGCTTCTCTAAAGGAACTTCCCAGCCCAGGGATCAAACCCTGGTCTCCTGCATCACATGCAGATTCTTTATTGGTTGAGCTACCTACAGGGAAGACCTAATAAGCAGTAGATGTGAAAAATCAAAGCTAGAAAGGTGGACTTAGGAGTCTAAATTCTTAAATTTCCTCTGTGTTACTTAAACACACGTGCTATATATCTGCTTATTTAACTAAGGAACAACCTGTAGTCTGTTCAAAATAGGAAAAGAGGTGGATAAATGAGGGATGTAGATGACTGAACATAGCCTGTACCTTTCCTTCCTCATCACATGGAGTGTGGATCTGGAAATAGTCTTTTGAGGTACACGGAGGGCGCTCCATACACTCGCTGGATCCTTCTTCTGCAACACAAGAATGCATTTCAGAAATGAGTAATTTATGTTGTGACTCTACAAAAAAGGCAAACATGAAAACAAGCAAACAAACAAAAAGCAGACAAGTGAAAAGTAAAAATAATCTTGCCAGAAGAATTTAGGTAGAACTAGTTAGGCCTAGAGCAAATGAAGGCCTGGATTTTTATTTTTCCTAGAGCAATAAAATGTTTCCAAGGTACATAAGAAGCATATCATAGCTTTCTAAGAAAACATTAGATTTCCTCCATTATCACTGCATGTTGTAAATCTGGAACAAATTAAGTTTCTAAGTACATCTCCATGCCAACGAATCATCTAAAAGTACAATATGAATTTTTTTTAGGCAAGTATAAACATATCCAAAACAGCTACCTGGGGGTTGTGGAACAGAAAACATTATGGACAAAAAGAAAACTTCTGCAGTAAGAAGTAATTAGAAGTCCTATTTTATCCACTAAGTATGAATTCATTTCAGGACTTTGGTTTCTGGCCCACCATTTTCATCACATCGTATGTGTGATTTCTGGCTTATGACTATACACTGTCCACAAACATAACTTTAGCAGAAATGATCAAAGAGTATACACTGGAGACTCATCTTACCTGAAAACTGGGAGTCCTCATCACACTTGATGCATTCTTTGGCTCCCTTCTCAGAATAGGTGTTTCTGGGACACACTTGGCAGATGAACGAACCTGGTTTGTCGCTAAAGGTGCCAGGCTTGCATGGAAAGCATTCTGATGTGTAGGCCACCCCTGTGTGGTAATGGGAGATGGAGCATGGAGAGAGGGCCCTGTGTCACCCTGTGTGGTAACAGGAGACAGAGCATAGGGGAAGGGCCCAACAGCAACAAATCAGTGTGTCCTTGCTTCTGCTACCAGAAGTGAAAGAGAAATATTAATAGTAAGTTCAACCCAGGTTTTTTATATACCATTAATTCAATATCAAAAATGTATTTACTGGTTGCAAAGAGCTGGGATGCATACTGAATTGAACAATGAAGTATAGAGAACAGTTAAGAGATTCAGATTTGATAGAGGTATATAATCAGTGTATGAGATTTCACAGCAAGATGGCGGAGTAGAAGAACATGCACTCTTCTTCTCCCGCAAGAACTCCAAAATTACAATTCACTGCTGAGCAACTGTCGACAGGAGAATGTTGGATCCCACCAAAAAAATATACCCCACATCCAAGGGCAAAGGAGAAGCCCCAGCAAGACAGCAGGAGGGATGGAATCACATTTAGAACCAAACCCCATACCCACCAGAGATGCTCAGAGGACTCAAACAAAGCCTTGTGTGCACCAGAAGACTCCTAAAAGACTGAGCCAGACCTGCCTTTGAGATCTGCCTTTTAGTGTTTGAGTGTCTCCTGTGGAGGTACGAGTCAGCAGTGGCCTGCCACAGAGGCAGAGGCTCTGGGTGCAGCAGACCTGGGTATGGCATAAGCCTTCTTAGAGGAAGTCACCATTAACCCCATCATAGAGCCGCAAGAACTTACACAGGACTGGGGAAACAGACTCTTGGAGGGCACAAACAAAACCGTGTGCGCACCAGGACCCAGAGACTCCACAGAGACTGAGCCAGGACTGTGTCTGCGTGTCTCCTGCAGAGGTATGGGTGGCATGGGTCAGCAGTGACCTGCTTCAGGGGCAGGGGTTCTGGGTGCAGCAGACCTGGGAATGGCCTAAGCCCTCTTGGAGAAGGTCACCATTAACACCACCATAGAAGCACCAGAGCTTACACAGGTCTGCGAAAAGAGACTCCTGGAGGGAACAAACAAAATCTTTTGCACACTAGGATCCAGGAGAAAGGAGCAGTGACCCCACAAGAGACTGACCCAGACTTGCCCGTGAGTGTCCAGGAGTCTCCGGCAGAGGCATGAGTCAGTGATGGCCTGTTGCAGGGTTGGGGGCAGTGAGTGCAGCAGCACATGCATGGGACCTATTGAAGGAGGCCGCCATTATCTTCATTACCTCCACCATAGTTTGGCCTCAGGTCAAACAACAGGGAGGGAACACAGCCCCACCCATCAACAGAAAATTGGATTAAAGATTTACTGAGCATGGCCCCACCCATCAGAACAAGACCCAGTTTCCCCTCAGTCAGTCTCCTCCATCAGTAAGCTGCCATAAGGCTTTATCCTTATCCTTCAGATGGTACACAGAATGAAAACCACAACCACAAAAAACTAATCAAACTGATCACATGGACCACAGCCTTGTCTAATTCAATGAAACCATGAGACACGCCATGTAGGGCCACCCAAGACACATGGGTCATGGTGGAGAGTACTAACAAAACATGGTCCACTGGAGAAGGGAATGGCAAACAACTTCAGTATTCTTGCCTTGAGAGCCCCATGAACAGTATGAAAAGGCAAAAAGATAGGCCACTGAAAGATGAATTCCCCAGATCAGTAGGTGCCCAATATGCTACTGGAGAACAGTGGAGAAATAGCTCCAGAAAGAATGAAGAGATGGAATCAAAGAAAAAATAAAACCCAATTGTGGATGTTACTGGTGATGGAAGTCCGATGCTATAAAGAACAGTATTGCATAGGAACCTGGAATGTTAGGTCCATGAATCAAGGCAAATTGGAAGTGGTCAAACAGGAGATGGCAAGAGTGAATGTCGACATTCTAGGAATCAGTGAACTAAAAGAGACTGGAATGGGTGAATTCAACCCAGATGACCCTTATATCCACTACTGAGGGCAAGAATCTGTTAGAAGAAATGGAGTAGCCCTCATAGTCAACAAAAGAGTGTGAAATACAGTACTTGGGTGCAATCTCAAAAACGACAGAATGATCTCTGTTCATTTCCAAGGCAAATCATTCAGTATCACAAAAATCCAAGTCTATGTCCCAACAACTAATGCTGAAGAAGCTGAAGTTGGACAGTTCTATGAAGAACTACAAGACCTTCTAGAACACCCAAAAAAGATGTATTTTTCATTATAGGGGACTGGAATGCAAAACTAGGAATTAAAGAGATACCTGGAGTAACAGGCAAATATGGCCTTGGAGAATAGAATGAAGTAGAGCAAAGGCTAACAGGGTTTTGCCAAGAGAATGCACTGGCATAGAAACACCCTATTTTAATAATACAAGAGAAGACTCTACACATGGACATCACCAGATGGTCAATAGCGAAATCAAACTGACTATATTCTTTGCATTCAAAGATGGAGAAGCTCTATTAGTTCAGTTCAGTTCAGTCACTGAGTTGAGTGTTGACACTTTGTGACCCCATGGACTGCAGCACGCCAGGCTTCCCTGCCCATCAACAACTCAGAGCTTACTCAAATTCATGTCCACAGAGTCAGTGATGCCATTCAACCATCTCATCCTCTGTCAACTGTTCTCCTAACACCTTCAATCATTCTCAGCATCAGGGTCTTTTCCAATGAGTCAGTTCTTCACATGTGGTGGCCAAAGTACTGAAGCTTCAGCTTCAGCCTCAGTCCTTCCAATGAATATTCAGGACTGATATGCTTGAGGATTGACTCCTTTGATCTCCTTGCAGTCGAAAGGACTCTCAAGAGTCTTCTCCAACAGCACAGTTCAAATGCATCAATTCTTCGGTGCTCAGCTGACTTTACAGTCCAACTCTCATATCCATACATGATTACTGGAAAAACCATAGCTTTGACTAGACGGACCTTTGTTGGCAAAGTAATGTCACTGCTTTTTAATATGATGTCTACAGTGGATATAACTTTTCTTCCAAGGAGCAAGTGTCTTTTAATTTCATGGCTGCAGTGATTTTGGAGCCAAGAAAATAAAGTCTGTCACTTTTTCCATTGTTTCCCCATCTGTTTGCCACGAAGTAATGGGACCAGATGCCATGATCTTCACGTCCTGAATGCTGAGTTTTAAGCCATCTTTTTTATTCTCCTCTTTCATTTTCATCAAGAGACTTTTAGTTCTTCTGCACTTTCTGCCATAAGGGTGGTGTCATCTGCATATCTGAGGTTATTGATATTTCTCCCGGCAATCTTGATTCCAGCTTCTGCTTTATTCAGCACAGCATTTCTCATGTTGTACTCTGCATATAACTTAAATAAGCAGGGTGACAATATACAGCCTTGACATATTCCTTTCCAGATTTGGAAAGGAATGTTGTTGTTCCATGTACAGTTCTAACTGTATGTTGTTCCATGTACAGTTCTAACTGTAGCTTCTTGACCTGCATACAGATTTCTCAAGAGGCAGGTCAGGTGGTCTGATATTCCCATATGTTGAAGAATTTTCCAGTTTGATGTGATCTACATAGTCAAAGGCTTTGCTGTAGTCAAGAAAGCAGAAGTAGATGATTTTCTGGAATTTGCTCACTTTTTCAATGATCCAACAAAGGTTGGCAATTTGATCTCTGGTTCTTCTGCCTTTTCTAAATCCAGCTTGAACATCTGGAGATTCATAGTTTACGTACTGTAGAAGCCTGGCTTGGAGGATTGTGAGCAATACTTTACTAGCGTGTGAGATGAGTGCAATTGTGCGCTGGTTTGAGCATTCTTTGGCATTGCCTTTCTCTAGGATTGGAATGAAAACTGACCTTTTCTAGTCCTGTGGCACTGCTGAGTTTTCCAAATTTGCTGGCATATTGAGTGCAGCACTTTCACAGCATCATCTTTTAGAATTTGAAATAGCTCAACTGGAGTTCCATCACCTCCACTAGCTTTGCTTGTAGTGATGCTTCCTAAGGCCCATTTGACTTCGCATTTCAGGATGTCTGGCTCTAGGTGAGTTATCACACCACTGTGGTTATCTGGGTTATGAAGATGTTTTTTGTATAGTTCTTCTGTGTATTCTTGCCACCTCTTCTTAGTATCTTCTGCTTCTGTTAGGTCCATACCATTTCTGTCCTTTATTGTGCCCATCTTTGCATGAAATGTTCCCTTGGTATCTCTAATTTTCCTGAAGAGTTCTCTAGTCTTTCCCATTCTATTGTTTTTGTTTATTTCTTTGCATTGATCCACTGAGGAAGGCTTTCTTATCTCTCTTTGTTATTCTTTGGAACTCTGCATTCAAATGGGTATATCTTTCCTTTTCTTCTTTGCCTTTCACTTCTCTTCTTACACAGATATTTGTAAAGCCTCATCAGACAACCACTTCGCTTTTTTGCACTCCTGTTTTCTTGGGGATGGTCTGGAACACTGCCTCCTGTACAATGTCACAAACCTCTGTCCATAGTTCTTCAGGCACTCTATCAAATCTAATCCCTTGAATCCATTTCTCACTTCTCATAAGGGATTTGATTTAGGTCATCCTAAATGGTCTAGTGGTTTTCCCTACTTTCTTCAATTTAAGTCTTTTCATACTGTTCATGGGGTTCTCAAGGCAAGAATACTGAAGTGGTTTGCCATTCCCTTCTCCATCTAGATAGCATATTGAAAAGCGGAGACATTACTTTGCCAACAAAGGTCCATCTAGTCAATGCTATGGTTTTTCCAGTGGTCATGTATGGATGTGAGAGTTGGACTGTGAAGAAGGCTGACCGCTGAAGAATTGATGCTTTTGAACTGTGGTGTTGGAGAAGACTCTTGAGAGTCCCTTGGACTGCAAGGAGATCCAACCAGTCCATTCTGAAGGAGATCAACCCTGGGATTTCTTTGGAAGGAATGATGCTAAAGCTGAAACTCCAGTACTTTGGCCACCTCATGCGAAGAGTTGACTCATTGGAAAAGACTCTGATGCTGAGAGGGATTGGGGGCAGGAGGAGAAGGGGACGACAGAGGATGAGATGGCTGGATGGCATCACCGACTCGATGCAGGTGAGTCTGCGCGAACTCCAGAAGTTGGTGATGGACAGGGAGGCCTGGCGTGCTGCGATTCATGGGGTCGCAAAGAGTCGGACACGACTGAGCAACTGAACTGAACTGAAGTATGAATTTGGCAATAAGGAGTTCATGATCTGAGCCACAGTCAGCTCCCAGTCTTGTTTTTGCTGACTGTATAAACTTCTCCAACTTTGGCTGCAAAGAATATAATCAATCTGATTTCGGTGTTGGCCATCTGGTGCTGTCCATGTGTAGAGTCTTGTCTTGTGTTATCTGAAGAGGGTGTTTGCTGTGACCAGTGCATTCTCTTGAAAAACTCTAGTAGCCTTTTCCCTTCTTTATTCTGTACTCCAAGGCCAAATTTGCCAGATACTCCAAGTATTTCTTGACTTCCTACTTTTGCATTCAAATACCCTATAACAAAAACATCTCTTTGGGGTGTTAGTTCTAGAAAGTCTTGTAGGAGTAGCTCTATACAGTCAGCAAAAAAAGACCAGGAACTGACTATAGTTTAGATCATGAACTCCTTATTGCCAAATGCAGACTTAAATTGAAGAAAGCAGGGAAAGCCAACAGACCATTCTGATATGACCTAAATCAAATCCCTTATGATTATACAGTGTAAGTGACAAATAGATCAATGGATTAGACCTGATAGAATGCCAAACGAACTATGGACAGAGGTTCGTGACATTGTTTAGGAGGCAGTGATCAAGATCATCCCCAAGAAAAAGAAAAGCAAAAAGCCAAAATGGTTGTCTGAGGAGGCCTCACAAATAGCTGAGAAAAGAAGAGAACCAAAAGGCAAAGGAGAAAAGGAAAGATATTTGAATGCAGAGTTCCAAAGAATAGCAGAGAGAGATAAGAAAGCCTTCCTCAGTGATCAATGCAAAGAAATAGAGGAAAACAAGAATGGAAAAGACTAGAGAACTCGTCAAGAAAATTAGAGACACTACGGGAACATTTCATGCTAAGATCGGCACAATAAAGGACATAAATGGTATAGACCTAACAGAAGCAGAAGATATTAAGAAGAGGTGGCATGAATACACAGAAGAACTATACAAAACAGATCTTTATGATCCAGATAGTCATGACGGTGTGATCACTCACCTAGACCCAGACATCCTGAAATGCGAAGTCAAATGGGCTTTAGGAAGCATCACTATCAAGAAGGCTGGCTGTGGAGGTGATGGAATTCCAGTTGATCTATTTCAAATTCTAAAAGATGATGCTGTGAAAGTGCTGCACCCAATATGCCAGCAAATTTGGAAAACCCAGCAGTGGACACAGGACTGGAAAAGGTCAGTTTTCATTCCAATCCCAAAGAAAGGCAATGCCAAAGAATACTCAAACTACCACACAATTGCACTCACACACGAGCAAAGTAATGCTCTAAATCCTCCATGCCAGGCCTCAACAGTATGTGAACCGTGAACTTCCAGAAGTTCAAGCTGGATTTAGAAAAGGCAGAGGAACTAGAGATCAAATTGCCAACATCCATTGGGTCATAGAAAAAGCAACGGAGTTCAAGAAAAACATCTATTTCTGCTTTATTAACTACGCCAAAGCCTTTGACTATGTGGATCACAACAAACTGTGGAAACTTCTTCAAGAGATGGGAATACCAGACTACCTGATCTGCCTCCTGAGAAATTTGTATGCAGGTCAAGAAACAATAGAACCGAACATGGAGCAACAGACTGGTTCCAAATAGGAAAAGGAGTACGTCAAGGCTGTATATTGTCACCCTGCTCATTTAACTTATATGCAGAGTATGTCATGAGAAACGCTGGGCTGGAGGAAGCACAAGCTGGGATCAAGATTGCCAGGAGAAATATCAATAACCTCAGATATGCAGATGACACCATCCTTATGGCAGAAAGTGAAGAAGAACTAAAGAGCCTCTTGATGAAAGAGGAGAGATGAAAAAGTGGGCTTAAAATTCACATTCAGAAAACGAAGATCATGGCATCGGTCCCATTACTTCATGGCAAGTAGATGGGGAAACAATGGAAACAGTAACAGACTTTATTTTCTTTGGCACCAAAATCACTCCATTAGTGACTGCAGCCATGAAATTAAAAGGTGCTTGCTCCTTGGAAGAAAAGTTCTGACCAACCTAGACGGCATATTAAAAAGCAGAGACATTACTTTGCCAGCAAAGGTCCATCTAGTCAATGCTATGTTTTTTCCAATAATCATGTATGGAGGTGAGAGTTGGACTATAAAGACTGCTGAGCACTGAAGAATTGATGCTTTTGAACTGTGGTGTTGGAGAAGACTCTTGAGAGTCCCTTGAACTGCAAGGAGATCAAAGCAGTCAATCCTCAAGCATATCAGTCCTGAATATTCATTGGAAGGACCGATGCTGAAGCTGAAGCTCCAGTACTTTGGCCACCTGATGGATGAACTGACTCACTGGAAAAGACCCTGATGCTGAGAAAGATTGAAGGCGGGAGAAGGCGTTGACAGAGGATGAGATTGTTGGCTGTCATCACCAACTCAATGGACATGAAGTTGAGTAAGTTCCAAGTTGGTATGGACACGGTAGCCTGGCGTGCTGCATTCCATGGGGTCGCAAAGAGTCTGACACGACTGAGTGACTGACCTGAACTGAATCAGTGTATAAGCTCAGCTATCAAAATTACTTCATTAATCAGAAATGGAGTAAATTATGATTCCTTCCAATTCTGTACCATTCTTTCCTCTCTGTGTCTACCAGTTCCCTTTTTCTCCAATGCTCACTAGTTACATACAGACAAGACCCACAAGACCCAGAGAAAAGCTGACTTTTCTTCAGGTTTTGTAAGTCCAGGTATCACCAGCAGATGTCCCTATAACTAATGAGTTAGCTTCACAGCTACTGCTGCTGCTGCTAAGTCGCTTCAGTCGTGTCCAACTCTATGCGACCCCATAGACGGCAGCCCACCAGGCTCCCCCATCCCTGGGATTCTCCAGACAAGAATACTGGAGTGGGTTGCCATTTCCTTCTCCAATGCATGAAAGTGAAAAGTGAAGGAAGAAGCACAATTATACCATAGTAAAATGTAAATCAAAGTTAAATAAAAGAGAATCACTGCTTTAAGTAAAAGTAGCTCTGATAATGAACCATGCCAGAGCATACTGTCCACTCTCAGGAGCCAGAAAATGCAGTTGGTTAAGAGAGGCAAAAAGTGTAGGAGACAGGCCAAGATATTTATTTCACTGTTATTTTTATGGATACAGTCGTGACTTGTATAAGTACTATGCCAGCAAAATGAAGTCTTCTTGAATGAAGAGAAGGCTATTAATAAAGATTGTTTTCTTTTATTTCAAGATACCTACAATTGTCATTATTTTTACTTTCTCACACAGATTAAATAATTCAGTTTAGGGATAGGAAAAACAAACAGCCAACTTGCCAGAAATAAAACCAGAGTCTCTAGGCCAATATGATGCCTAACCTGCTAATTTTTGTCCCATATCCCCTTGAACCAGCGAAACCAACAATGTAGTCAATATTTTTAAATGGGATAGGTGACTACTAAAAGAGACAGATGTGAAATACCTTCAATTGTGATATTTTTTACCAACACTGGCTTGACTGCCTTGGAACCCATAAGGATGCCTGTAGTTCTCCAGTACAGTATGTTTGTGCCTGATTTCAACATTACCTGTAAAGAAAACACAAGACACTCAGGTCAGATGAACCATGCTACTTCCAACCATACCTATATCAAAGTTAATCCCCTATACACTTTCAACACATTATAATGAAACACAATTATCTGGAACCCACAAATTTAAATCAACTACATATTGAGACTTAAGCTTTTCTTAAATTCACATTTTGTAAAAAAAAAAAGTTTGCCAACCCCAAAAATACAGTAAAGAGGGAGGAACAGAAAATTCAAGCATGGAAGAAGATAAAATGAATTTAAAATCATTTGCATGAAGACTTGGTTTATATTTAAAAGACTCAATTTAGATTGTGAGAGGCACTTAGCCCAATTACATACTGATTGCTGTCACTATTCATAAGTAAATCTCTGGGCTCTGAAAACAAAAAGGTAGTAGAATGAAAAAATTTACTTTTAAAATTACTTAACAAACAACACTGCCACAGCAACAAAAGAAAAATAAGACTGCTCTTTTAGAATAGCCTGATTTGACTCTATGGCTCCAGAATGTAAATGATACAATGTCTAATATTTGCTTCCTTTGCCACCAGAATATTTTTATCAAATTACTTTTCCGAGCAATTTCATGCTGATTCAGTCAAGTAAACTAATGAAAGTAAAAGACGCTTAACTCCTTGGAAGGAAAGTTATGACCAACCTAGAGAGTATATTAAAAAGCAGACACATTCAGTTCAGTTCAATTCAGTCGCTCAGTCGTGTCCGACTCTTTGCAACCCCATGAATCGCAGCATGCCAGGCCTCCCTGTTCATCACCATCTCCCGGAGTTCACTCAGACTCACATCCATCGAGTCAGTGATGCCATCCAGCCATCTCATCCTCGGGCGTCCCCTTCTCCTCCTGCCCCCAATCCCTCCCAGCATCAGAGTCTTTTCCAATGAGTCAACTCTTCTCATGAGGTGGCCAAAGTACTGGAGTTTCAGCTTTAGCATCATTCCTTCCAAAGAAATTCCAGGGCTGATCTCCTTCAGAATGGACTGGTTGGATCTCCTTGCAGTCCAAGGGACTCTCAAGAGTCTTCTCCAACACCACAGTTCAAAAGCATCAATTCTTCACAACTCAGCCTTCTTCACAGTCCAGCTCTCACATCCATACATGACCACAGGAAAAACCATAGCCTTGACTAGATGGACCTTAGTCGGCAAAGTAATGTCTCTGCTTTTGAAAATGCTATCTAGGTTGGACATAACTTTTCTTCTAAGGAGTAAGCGTCTTTTAATTTCATGGCTGCAGTCACCATCTGCAGTGATTTTGGAGCCCCAAAAAATAAAGTCTGACACTCTTTCCACTGTTTCCCCATCTATTTCCCATGAAGTGATGGGACCGGATGCCACAATCTTCGTTTTCTGAATGTTGAGCTTTAAGCCAACTTTTTCACTGTCCTCTTTCATTTTCATCAAGAGGCTTTTTAGTTCCTCTTCACTTTCTGCCATAAGGGTGGTGTCATCTGCATATCTGAGGTTATTGATATTTCTCCCAGCAATCTTGATTCCAGTTTGTGTTTCTTCCAGCCTAGCATTTCTCATGATGTACTCTGCATCTAAGTTNAGTTCCTCTTCACTTTCTGCCATAAGGGTGGTGTCATCTGCATATCTGAGGTTATTGATATTTCTCCCAGCAATCTTGACTCCAGCTTGTGTTTCTTCCAGTCCAGCGTTTCTCATGATGTACTCTGCGTAGAAGGTAAATAAGCAGGGTGACAATATACAGTCTTGACGTACTCCTTTTCCTATTTGGAACCAGTCTGTTGTTCCATGTCCAGTTCTAACTCTTGCTTCCTGGCCTGCACACAGATTTCTCAAGAGGCAGGTTAGGTGGTCTGGTATTCCCACCTCTTTCAGAATTTTCCACAGTTTATTGTGATCCACACAGTCAAAGGCTTTGGCATAGTCAATAAAGCAGAAATAGATGTTTTTCTGGAACTCTCTTGCTTTTTCCATGATCCAGCATATGTTGGCAATTTGATTTCTGGTTTCTCTGCCTTTTCTAAAACCAGCTTGAACATCAGGAAGTTCACGGTTCACGTTTTACTGAAGCCTGGCTTGGAGAATTTTGAGCATTACTTTACTAGCGTGTGAGATGAGTGCAATTGTGCAGTAGTTGGAGCATTCTTTTGCATTGCCTTTCTTTGGAATTGGAATGAAAACCTATCTTTTCCAGTCCTGTGGCCACTGCTGAGTTTTCCAAATTTGCTGGCATATTGAGTGCAGCACTTTCACAGCATCATCTTTCAGGATTTGAAATAGCTCTACTGGAATTCCATCACCTTCACTAGCTTTGTTCTTAGTGATGCTTTCTAAGGCCCACTTGACTTCACATTCCAAGATGTCTGGCTCTAGATGAGTGATCACACCATCATGATTATCCAGGTCATGAAGATCCTTTTTGTACAGTTCTTCTGTGTATTCTTGCCATCTCTTCTTATATTTATTAGCGGTATTATTATTAAGGAATGACATATTGGACATGTCTTCAATGCATCTTAAAAGATATATAGAAACAGTGTTCATATCTTTTACTAGGGACATAATTTTGTTGCTTCTGTCAAAAGAGGAAGTCCATAAACCATGTGTGATCTTAAGTACCACTTGGTTTCAAAAATGGGATATCTAGTTGCCATCTTCCATTTGTCTGTTTTCCAGGGCTGGGCAGTTTTTTTGTGCTTATATGGAACTTTAGAGGTAGTCGTCAGTAGTTCTATTTTTCTCTAATAACAAGAGAAGTAAAGAGATATGACCGTTCCTTTCATTAAAAACTCATTTGGAGGATTATTGTGTAATCATAATTTATTGATCTTTGATCTAGAAGAATCCAATGCCTAATGTTTACTGACTTGTGAATGATATGTAATAGAATTATAAAAATGCCTTCTGCTCTAAAATAATTTTGAATTAGAAAAAATTACAGGTAATTCTGTTTATAATCTTTTAATAGTATCTGTAGCTGTTGAATTATACGTGTGTTTAACTTACTGTATCAAGCATGTCACTTTAGATCAATTTATAGAAAATTATGTAGAAAATGAGTAGTAGCTTTTTCCGACTTCATTGTCCATATTAATTTTAACCTAAATAATTATTGACCTTATATAAACATTAAATTATTTTAGCCTTGTAGATTTTTTTTATGCTTTGTCTGAGTACTGAATTGATCATTGACATTATACTTTTGCCTTAATCTTTAGTAAAAAATTCTTTTAAGATGAAATAAAATGATTAATAATTCAAGGGTTTCAGTCCTATCAAACAGACTACACTGGAGAAGCACCATTAAAAGAAGTTGTGCCCAACTGCCTCCTCTGAGGAGATCTACCTCCTTTCTGTCCTCTGTAGCATCTCTTATCTCTAATTTTCCCACAGGAATTTGAACAAGTCTTTGATTTTAAAAATAGCTGAAAGTGTTTTGTAAGGAGATGCACTGTTTGCTTAATAAAAGGGTAGCCAGAAACTTGGTTGTAACCATCACATTAGATCAGAATTTCAGAATATTGAGTAATTAATTATGAAAATCCGCTTTTTATTTTCATTTAACCTTTCAGTATTTCACAAGCAAATATTATGTAAGTTATACAGAAAAACTATTTTTTTTAAACTCATAGTGCCAGTGTTTCAGAATAAAATAGAATTTCTGAAGCTGTGAACCTAAAAGAAAACAAAGCAAACACATTGCACTGTGGTTATATTAAATGCCTTTGAAAACTGTTATGCAGTATTCTGTTTTAATAATAGAGATAATTTTTTCTATTCTGAATTTTGGTAACATTAGAAAGTTGTTTAACTTCATTGTTCATAACTTTGAATCTTTGAAATTATTGTCACCACTTCTCCTAATTGGTTTGAGAATTTATTGTAAGCAAGTTTAGTTCCTTGAGACAAAAATGTTACATCTTTAAATTATTACCTGTAGATTAACTCACTGTGCTAATTTAAGGGGGAAAAGTTCTATTAGCTTCTTTTGCCCATAGCTCATTGTTAACCCAAGTTGTTTATTTTTTGCTGAAATTGTATTGTGTCCAGAGAGAACACATTTTCAATAAATCTGGTATTATATTTCATGTGATGGGATTTGAAGATAAATCACTACATGATAATTGAGTTGATTATGAAAGGTACTGCATATAATTTAAGTGCTCACCACCAAAATGTGACACTGTGATGTCTCAAGAGTAATCTGTATACAAACAAGCTCAGTTTTGAAAATCTGTAGTTTAACTCAGATTTGTTTGGTGATTATCTCTTCTGAAGAGTATAACATTCTTTCATTTTACTGTTAATTTTTAAAAATTGAAGTATAATGGGAGTATAGTTGATTTACAATGTTGTGTTTCTGGTATACAGCATAATAATTCAGATACATATATATGCATATTCTTTACATTGCAGTTTATCGAAGAGTATTGAATATAGTTCCCTATCCTATTCAGTAGGGCCTTGTTATTTGTCTATTTTGTATGTAGTAACTTGTGCATTTCACTTTTACTTTGAAGTTGACTGTTTTGAGGGAAATTTTGGAATCTGAGTATCGTCTCAGTATCCACAGGAAATTGGTTCCAGGACCCCTGAGGATAGCAGAAATCTCCATGCTCAAGTCCCTTGTATAAAATGGCATAGTATTTGTGTATAACTTACACATATTTTCCTATAAACTTTGAATCATCTCTAGATTACTTGTAATACCTAATACAATGTAAATGCTTCATGTTTTGCTGTTTGGAACATGATAGAACTTTTTTCCCCCAAATACTTTTGATGTATAGTTGATGAAAACTGTACATGTGAAAACTTACGGATATGGAAGGCCAGCTTCACAGAATGCCAGAATCAACTCCAAGAACTTTGTCTAAAACTAAATCTCATTATGGCTTTTTACACCAGAGAGATAAATTAGGAGCCTGTAGATATAAATGTGTACTCTCTTTAAATTTCTTAGTTATTATTAGATTGATTTTTCAAAAGCATTTTTGTGTTGTATACTCATTTTTACAAATTTTTTCTTCTTAATTTTCTGTTACCAGCTAACAAAGCAGTGGATTTTACAACAGTGAAATTCCTGCTTCAGGATTCTGAAAGTCTGCTACATGCTTTCAGTACAAGGTCAAATTATGATGGTATTCTTCCACAGGCCTTTGCTCAAGTAAACAAACTACTCCAAACATTTGCAGAGGTAAGATACCTTTAGAATGCCATTTAGAGTAATCATATATGTTATAAGAATGTATTTATCAGACAACAGTAGGTAAGCAATTTAACTCACTCTAACATACTAAAAGCATTAAGTAAATATTAAGCGAATTGAATGGAGACTGAACAATCCTTATTACAAGTTATAAAATATTCATACTCCTATGGAAGCAGTGTCACAGCAGTTGTTGGGATTTCATATTGTTTCATTTATGAATAGAAGAGAACAATGCACTGTTGCCTGACTACTCATTTTTCAGTGCTCCTGACCAGTGGATCACAGCCTGCATCAAAATACTTCAAAAATTTTTTTAAGCATGCAGATGCCATGCCCCTTACTGAGTAAAATTTCTGTCAGTGGTGCCCAGAAGTGTTTTTGTTCTTGATTCATGTTTTATTTTGAAATAATTTCAAACTTATAAGAAAATTACAAGAGTAACATAAAGAATTCTCATATGTGTCCTTTACCCCCATTTCCCCGTGTTAACCATTTATCACATTTGCTTTTGTTATTTTCTGTCTTCTACCTACCAGTCTACTTATCTATCCAGAATATTTTTTCTAAATTAAGAGTATGTTGCCGATATTATCCCCTTTTACCCCTAAATATTTCCATATATATATTTCCTAATGAATAAGGATATCTTATATAACTAGTACAATTAATCAGGAAATTAATATTGACAAAATCCAATTATCTAACTTACAGACTGTATTCAAACTTTGCCAGTTGACCTACCAATTTTTTAACAAGTCTCCTCATGTGATTCTTATGCAGTCTACCTAGCACTGATGCCTTTTGCCCCTTTAAAATAACTATGTGAGTTTTGTCCTTAGTAATACTGTATTTCTAGAGTCTTCTGATTTCAAATCTATAAAATTCAGGTCATTTTATATGCCTGAAACAGTTCAAAAAACTCAGCATCACAATTACATTGTTGATATCAATGATACTTTCATCTAATACATATATATGTGTGTGTGTATATGTGTGTCATATCTTTTTTCCTTTGAGCTATTGAATTGGCCAGGTTTTCCTCTGTGGTTTTTTTTCTGGTGACATAGGCCCCAGTACCTATGAAGTAATGAAAGGATTAGATGATACTAAACTTAGTCATAGTTACTGAGGAAAGAATTTAACTTGCTTAAGACTAAAAGAAGTATCTTTTTGATAAACTAACAGGAAATATATGTTATTTCTTGAGGAAAGAATTGATTTAAGGGGTGAATAATCTTTTGGTTTAAGATGACCAAAACATTGGTACTTATTCTTTTAAATGGCAAGTGTGACTTTTAGAGTCTTCAGTAGGGAAGAATGGACCTGGAAATTAGGAGTTGCAGCTTGAATATTTTAATTGAATTGTGTAGGGAAGAGCATATTATCCTTTCTCTCAAAGAACTGAGCCCTAAAACCCCATCTTTAGTGAAACAACCATGGTGAACAAGATGGAAGGTTTAGGATACTTACAGTCTTAGCAGCCTTTGAATGAAAATTATTGCAATAAAGATGATATCAAGATTCTTTTATCAGTTGGAAACCTAGCCATGGGAGTTTTCTTCCATGAAAAGTTTGATATTAAAATCTAGTGTTGTTTGTCGCATAATTGTATGCCTGTTATATATTGCCCACTTGTAAACATATTGGCTTGTTATTTAGTAAGTTATTTATTCTTGAATCCTGATTTTCTAGTTGTCACATTAGCAAGAGATTCAAGAAGACAAGGGACAAAAAATCTAGTATTCTCTTTAGTGCTTTTCCCTCAGCATTAAGCATTAGTCTGATTGTTTGAAACAACTTGTGTTTTTTCCACAATTAGAGCTTTCAAGTATTGCTTATACAACAGTTCATTGTCTAAGTCAGCCAAGAACATTGTGATTTAGCTTGGGCTTTTAAAATGCACTTTCAATAGCAGTTATTTTGTAGAGTACATCTGATTTATGACCTGAATACTTAGTTATGTGTCGCTAACTTGAACAACGAAAAGAGAGAGATTACCTCCAGGAATAGAATATCTAAGTATAGTAACTGTTAAAAAAAAAAAAAAAATCCCCCTTATCTTAATTTACCAAGTGTAGAAAATCAGGAAAAGAGGAATATTCATTATTCATTTGATTCTGAGAAACCAAAATGGAAAGTTAAGTAATGTCATTTTCCAGATTTTTATATGAATGGAGTAGAGGAAAGGATATATATTTTTTCTCTTATGAACCTTTTAACATCAAAAAAAAAAAAAGACTTGCCCTTCCAGAATGATAGACTATTTAAAATAAGTCTTTTTAATAAACTTTAGACTTACGTGCCTCAGACTTCCCATCCTGACTAGTTGTGTTTTTAATTTCTGGTTATTTAACCTCTCAGAGCCTTAATCCCTTCTTCTATAAGAAAGAGTATAATAATCTCTGCCTTAGAACTGTCATGAGAATTAAATTAATATTTGTAGAGCCTAGCACATAGCAAGTGCTATGTAAGTGTTTGATAAAGCAGCCTATTTGTATGTTGCATACACTTCTGTTTGAAAGCTGAGAAAAAGCATTATGTAATGATTAAACACATTTATCTCAAAACAAAATTCATATATCCATTCATGTGTATTTATTAAATTCATAATTAATGTAAACAGGCAGTTTTCTTCCTTCCTGAAAAGAAATAAAAGGGTAATATTTACCTTTATGAGCTGGAGAGAGAATATAACCACATTCATATATACTTATTCATATATACTTCATTCACTTATACTAAAGGTCAGATTCTGTTCATGCCTCTTATCAGCTGTGTGACCCTGCATAACTTATTCATCCTTTCTTTGCCTCAATAAAATGTAGATAATCATAGTATCTCCTTCATAGAGTAATTGTGAGCATTAAATGAGCTAAATAAATATAAAGTTCTTAGAAAATTCCTATACATAAGAAATGCTCAGTAACTATCAACTGTTGTTACAGTTTTGGAAATTTCCTTTTTTTTAAGTTTGATAAGCATGAAGCTAATGTTTGAAATCATACTTTTATCAATAAAGGAAACCTAGAGAAATGGAGTGATTTTAAATTCACAAAGATGTTATAGATGAGCCAAGTCAACAAACTCAATAAACTCATAGTTAAAAACTTTTTTCCATTCTATCATATGTATTTTTCACCTAAGTTAATATTTTCACCCAGGGTGATTTTTTTAAGAAAATATCATTTGAATCAATGGTATTGCTTTTTCACACTGTTTAGAAATATGCTCAGAGCTGTTGTTAAATATTTTTAATTGGTCATGCTATTTACTGTACCATCTCCTTCCATCAACTACCAAACTTCTTAAAAGAGCAGTATAGAACCATTGTTCCCATTTCTTTGTTCACTTATTTCTTAATCCCTTACAAGTAGAATTCTACTTCTATACTCTGTAATGAATAAATTGAAAATACTGTTTCATATAAGTGGAAAAGAAAAAATTTTTTAGCTCTGATTCTATTCTGGTAATATTCTGTACATAATCAAGGACAAAGAATAAATAGCACTTCCAAGAAAGGCAGAACATTTGTGATCTACAATTGGCATTCTTTCTCTCTCACTTACTAGTGAAGGACTAGCTGCATATTATGTAATTCAATTCTTATTTCCCCAGGGCAAGGCAAAACTTAAGCAAAATTCTTCGAAAAATACACCGGGTAAAAGCCAGGAAGATAATTCTCTGATGAAATCTGATAACCAAGAAATCACCGTTTTCCCGGATTCTTATCCTCCCCAACCCAGCAGGCATCAAGAAATCTGGTCTATCCTAGAGAATGTTTGGATTACACTGTATCAAAACAGGTACTAAATTAACAAGAATTTCTGAGTTTCAGGGTTTTCCATTATTGCTAGTGTTCATTAAATAGTGTTTGGGTTGTGATTTTTTTTTTTTTAACTACAAAGTGTCTTAGTTTTTAAAAACTTTTGTTGGTTTGTGTTCACTTTTGGTTGTGCTGGGTCTTGTTGCTACTCGGGCTTTTCTGTAGTTGTGACGAGCAGAGCTCGAGCAGAGCTTATTCCAGTTGCAATGGACAGGCTTCTCACTGCTTCTTTTTTTGCAGAGCACAGGATGTGGGGTGCATGGGCTTCCGTAGTTGTGGCTCCCAGGCTCTGGAGCACAGGCTCCTTAGTTGTGGTGCACGGGCTTAGTTGCTCCACAGCATGTGGGATTCTCCTGGATCAAGGATGGAACCTGTGTCTGCTGCATTGGGAAGGGGGTTCTTTACCACTGAGCCACCAGGGAAGCCCTGGTTTGTGACTTTAGCAATATAGTTTGTACTAGATTATTTTATGAGGGCCTTTTGTCAAATTATACCTTAGAGGTAGTGCTGCTTAAATAGGGGCTCAGAATTATCTGGAGAGGGTAAGAAATACATATGGTTAGGTTCTCTCGTTAGAAATTCTAATTCAGTAGCACAGGGCTTCCATGGTGGCTCAGCTGGTAAAGAATCCACCTGCAGTGTGTGAGACCTGGTGGATTCAGTCCCTGGGTTGGAAAAATGCCCTGTAGAAGGGACAGTTACCCATTCCAGTCTGGCCTGGAGAATTACATGGACAGAGGAGCCTGGCAGGCTATATAGTCCATGAATCACAAAGAGTCAGACAAAACCAAGCAACTTTCACTTCATTTCAGGACTGAAGCTGAACTAGTGCTTCTGTCTAGTGATTCAGATGTGAAACTTTGATGAGAATCATTGCCAGATACGTCAGATCATTTGCCAACATGTCAAAACCAATGACTAGTCACCAGGAGTGGCTAAGAAATTAGCAGGATCCAAAGGCTTCCCTGGTAGCTCAGAGGTTAAAGCATCTACCTGCAATGCAGGAGACCCGGGTTCGATCCCTGGGTTGGGAAGATTCCCCTGGAGAAGGAAATGGCAGCCCACTCCAGTATTCTTGCCTGGAGAATCCCATGGACAGAGGAGCCTGGTAGGCTACAGTCCACGGGATCGCAGAAGAGTTGGACACAACTGAGTGACTTCACTTTAACGTTCTTTAACTTTTTAAAGGCTTCTAAGAAATAAGATGTAAAATAGTGTAAAAAAACATCAGTCTGGATTAGGAAAAATTCATGTAAAAATTTTTTTAAAGATAAATACTTAAGTGGAGTAATACTTTTGTTACTTTCATACACATAAAGTATTCTTGTCTTAGTGAAATGAAAAGATAGAGACCATTTGTGAGTAGGCCTTTAAATAGGTTGCTGGAGTAACTTAAAAAATAATCGTAAACAACTGATTTTAAAGTAGGCCAGCACTCCCTTCCATAATTTTCCTCAAGCCCATAGTCTTTATATAACTAATATGTTGATCATACTGTATGCCTTGTAATACGATTTTGGTTTGAGAGCCCATTTTGTTATTTTGGATTAAGAGCCTCTATCCATTCTAGTTGTTTACAAGATCAGTAAAGTGGTCTTAGCACTCCATTTAAACATCTGTTCTCATTCAATTATAGATTTAGGACTGATTTTTAGTCCTTGACTATAGGTCAAAATTTTTTCAAACAAATTATAGTCTTTTATACTAAAGAAATAACTATATCTGACATGTGAGGTAAAGAAAACAATATTTAAAATTTTGTAATCTCATATAAAGCAAAGAATTTGTTTGTCCAGTCTTAATGTATTTTTAATGTTGTGGCTTATCATATATTCTTGTTAGCAGAATGTTGTATATACCAGACAGAGATAATCACTTTGAAACTGAAATAGTTTAAAACAAAAGTTCAGTTCAGTTGAGTCATTCAGTCATGTCTGACTCTTTGCGACCCCATGGACTACAGCACGTGAGGCTTCCCTGTCCATCACCAACTCCCAAAGCCTGCTCAGACTCATGTCTATCAAGTCAGTGATGTATCTAACTATCTCATCCTCTGTCGTCCCCTTCTCCTCCTGCCTTCAATCTTTCCCAGCATCAGGGTCATTTCCAATGAGTTAGTTCTTTGCATCAGGTGGCCAAAATGCTGGAGTTTCAGCTTCAGGATCAGTCTTTCCAATGGATATTCAAGACTGATTTCCTTTAGGATTAACTGGTTGGATCTCCTTGCAGTCCAAGGGACTCTCAAATTGTATAAGAGACAGGTTCTTTGCATCAGGTGGCCAAAATGCTGGAGTTTCAGCTTCAGGATCAGTCTTTCCAATGGATATTCAAGACTGATTTCCTTTAGGATTAACTGGTTGGATCTCCTTGCAGTCCAAGGGACTCTCAAAAGAGTCTTCTCCAACACCACAGTTCAAAAACATCAATTCTTTGGTGCTCAGCTTTTTTTATGGTCCAACTCTCACATCCATACAGAACTATTGAAAAAACTATAGCTTTAACTAGACGGACCCTTGAGGTTCTGAATGTTGAGCTTTGAGCAAACTTTTTCCACTCTCCTCTTTCACTTTCATCAAGAGGGTCTTTAGTTCTTTTTTGCTTTCTGCCATAAGGGTGGTATCAAGTGCATATCTGAGCTTATTGATATTTCTCCTGACAATCTTGATTCCAGCTTGTGCTTCATTCAACCCAGCATTTCACTTGAAATGCTTTGCAATTAGCAGGGTGACAATATGCAACCTTGATGTATACCTTTCCCAATTTGGAACCAGTCTGTTGTTCCATGTCCAGTTCTAACTGTTGCTTCTTGACCTGCATACAGATTTCTCAGGAGGCATGTCAGGTGGTCTGGTATTCCCATATCTTATTCCCATCTCTTTAAGAATTTTCCACTGTTTGTTGTGATCTACACAGTCAAAGGCTTTAGTATAGTCAATAAAGCAGAAGTAGATGTTTTTATGGAATTCTCTTGCTTTTTCGATGATCTAGCAGATGCTAGCAATTTGATCTCTTGTTCCTCTGCCTTTTTTAAATCCAGCTTGAACGTCTGGAAGTTCTCGGTTTACATATTACTGAAGCCTGGCTTGGGGAATTTTGAGCATTACTTTTCTTGCGTGTGAGATGAGTGCAGTTGTGCAGTAGTTTGAACATTCTTTGGCATTGCCTTTCTTTGGGATTGGAATGAAAACTGACCTTTCCCAGTCCCATGGCCACTGCTGAGTTTCCCAAATTTGCTGAGTTTCCCATATTGAGTGCGCGCTTTCACAGCACCGTCTTTTAGGATTTGAAATAGCTCAGATGGAATTCCATCACCTCCACTAGCTTTGTTCATCGTGATGCTTCCTAAGGTCCACTTGACTTGCACTCCATGATATCTGGCTCTAGGTTAGTGACCACACCATCGTGGTTATGTGTGTCATCAAGATCTTTTTTGTATAGTTCTGTGTATTCTTGCCACCTTGTCTTAATATCTTCTTCTGTTAGGTCCATACCATTTCTATCCTTTATTGTGCCCATCTTTGCATAAAATTTTCCTTTGGTGTCACTAATTTTCTTGAAGAGATCTGTAGTCTTTTCCATTCTGTTGTTTTCCTCTATCTCTCTGCATTGATCACTGAGGAAGGCTTTCTTTTCTCTCTGTGCTATTATTTGGAATCTGTATTCAAATAGGTATATCTTTCCTTTTCTCTTTTGCCTTTCACTAAGCGAAAGAATATTAAAGCAAAAACAGTATTTAAGGGGGCAGTCCTAAGATGGTGGAGGAATAGGACGGGAAGACCACTTTCTCCCCCACAAATTCATCAAAAGAAGATTTGAACACAATAAATTCCACAAAATAACTTCTGAATGCTGGCAGAGGACATCAGGCACCCAGAAAAGCAGCCCATTGTCTTCGAAAGGAGGTAGGAAAAAATATAAAAAGAGAGACAAAAGAGGTAGGGATGGAGATCCTTCCCAGGAAGGGAGTCTTAAAAAAGAGAGAAGTTTCCAAACACCAGGAAACACTCTCACTGGAGAGTCTGTGGTGAGCCTTGGAACCTCAGAGGGCAACATAACCGGGAGGAAAAATAAATAAATAAATAATTTAAACCAACAGATTACGTGCCCAATGGTAACTCCCAGTGGAGAAGCAGCACAGAGGCCCGCATCCACCACTAGCAAGTGGGGGCTGGGCAGGGAGGTGGGGTCTGCATTGCTTAGAGTAAGGCCAGGCCTGAATGCCCCAAGGGCAATCTGAGGGAACTAACTTGAGATAGCAAACCAGACTGTGGGATCCTGAGAAAAGCCCTAACCTAAGACACCACCGGACTCCCCTGGTGGCTCAGACGGAAAAGTGTCTGTCTACAATGCGGGAGACCTGAGTTGGAGCCCTGGTTTGGGAAGATCCCCTGGAGAAGGAAATGGCAATCCACTCCAGTACTATTGCCTGGAAAATCCCATGGACAGAGGAGCCCGGCAGGCTGCAGTCTGTGGGGTCGCAAAGAGTCGGACACGACTGAGCGACTTCACTTCACTTCAAGACACCACCAGGCCCGCTCACAGAACAAAGAACTGAGCAGAGCTAGCTGGCTGTAGACCTGCCCATCCCTCACCAGAGACAGGCAGGTGAGGGCAGCCAGAGCCGGAAGGGGGTAATCACAGCCCCAGAGACGCATCACCTACCAAACTGCAAGAAGGCTTCGTTGCTAACCAAGACTTCTTGGGATTCGGGACGATCGATATCTGCCAGGAGGGTCGCAGCCAGAGATCAGCTCCCTAGAGGAGAGACACAGCACACCTGAGAAGGTGTGCCAGTTGTACACCCAGAAAACTGAGTGGCAGGGATGGGGGAGGCAATAAGTTGCAGCAACCGTGCTCGGCAAGCACCTGGTTACCTGAGCTGCTCGGACATGGGAAGGGCACAAAATGCAAGCCCAACCAAGTCTATACCTTTGTGGAGTACCTGAGTACCTGAACCTGAGTGCTTCAACCTGGGAAGTGCATACAACCCAGGGCCAGCCTCAGACAGTTCCCAGCAGAGCAACCTGGAGCGTAAGCAGTATAGACAGGGAAAGCACACACGCCGTGAGCGGAGGCAAACCCAGTGTGGCTGAGACACTGTGAGCGCATGCCAGTGTTATTTGTTTGCAGTGTTCCTCCCTCCCCACAGCACGACTGAACAAGTGAGCCTTAAAAAGTGTCCACCACCGCCCCCTTGTGTCAGGGTGGAAATTAGACACTGAAGAGGCCAGCAAACAAAAGAAGCTAAAAACAGAGGGAACCGCCTTGGAAGTGACAGGTACAATAGATTAAAACCCTGTAGTTAGCACCAACTACATAGGAAGGAGCCTATAGATGTTGAGAAGTATAAGCCGAATCAAGGAACTATCTGAAAATGACCTGACCCCACACTGCCCACAACACCACCAGAGAAAGTCCTAGATGTATTTTGACTATTTTAATTTTCATTTTTATAACCTACCATTACTTTGTTAAAAAAAAGACCCTATTTTTAAAAGCAAACTTCATATATATATATATATATATTTTATAATTTTTGTGACTTCGTTTTTTTTCTTTAATATTGTATTCTTAAGAATCCAACCTCTACTCTAGATTTTTAATCTTTGCTTTTTGGTATCTGTTATCAATTTTGTACCTTTAAGAACACAATCTTCAGTCCCCATTTTTACTTGGGAGAGAGATTACTGACTTGACTGCTCTCTCCCCATTTGGACTCTCCTTTTTCTCCACCAGGTCGCCTCTGTCTCCTCCCTCCTCCTTCTCTTCTCTACCCAACTCTGTGAATCTCGTTGTATGTTCTGGACTGTGGAGAACACTAGGGAACTGATTACTGGCTGGATCTGTCTCTCTCCTTTTGATTTCCCCTGCTTTATCCTCCTGGCCACCTCTGTCTCCTTCCTCCCTCTTCTCTTCTCTGTATAACTCCGTGAACATCTCTGAGTGGTCCAGACTGTGGAAAGCACATAGGGAAGTGATTACTGACTAGCTTGCTCTTGCCTCTTTAGATTCCCACCTCTTCTCCTCCTGGTCACCTCTATCTCCTCCTCCCTCTTCTCCATGTAACTCTGTGAACCTCTCTGGGCGTCCCTCACTGTACAGAAACTTTTCATCTTTAACCTAGATGTTTTATCATCGGTGCTGTATAGATGGAGAAGTCTTGAGGCTACTGTAAGAATAAGACTGAAAACCAGAGGCAGGAGGCTTAAGTCCAAATCTTGAGAACACCTGATTCCAGGGAACATTAATCAATAGGAGCTTATCAAATGCCTGCATACCTACACTGAAACCAAGCGCCACCCAAGGGCCAACAAGTTCCAGAGCAAGACATACCATGCAAATTCTCCAGCAACACAGGAACGTAGCCCTGAGCATCAATATACAAGCTCCCCAAAGTCACACCAAACCCAATGACATCTCATAACACATTACTGGATACTTCATTGCACTCCAGAGAGAAGAAATCCAGCTCCACCCACCAGAACACCCACACAAACTTCCCTAACCAGGAAACCTTGACAAGCCACCTGCCCAACCCCACCCACAGCAAGGAAACTCCACAATAAAGAGAACTCCACAAACTGCCAGAATACGAAAAGGCCACCCCAAACACAGCAATATAAACAAGATGAAAAGGCAGAGAAATACCCAGCAGGTAAAGGAACAGGATAAATGCCCACCAAACCAAGCAAAAGAGAAAGAGATTGGGAATCTACCTGATAAAGAATTCCAAATAATTATAGTGAAAATGATCCAAAATCTTGGAAACAAAATGGAGTTACAGATAAATAGCCTGGAGACAAGGACTGAGAAGATGCAAGAAAGGTTTAACAAGGGCCTAGAAAAAATTAAAAAGAGTCAATATATAATGAATAATGCAATAAATGAGATCAAAAACACTGTGGAGGGAACCAACAGTAGAATAAGAGGCAGAAGATAGGGTAAGTGAGGTAGAAGATATAATGGTAGAAATAAATGAAACAGAGAGGAAAAAAATGAATTAAAAGAAATGAGGACAATCTTAGAGACCTCTGGGACAATGTTAAATGCCCCAACATTTGAATCATAGGAGTCCCAGAAGAAGAAGACAAAAAGAAAGACCATGAGAAAATACTTGAGGAGATAATAGTTGAAAACTTCCCTAAAATGGGGAAGGAAATAATCACCCAAGTCCAAGAAACCCAGAGAGTCCCAAACAGGATAAACCCAAGGCAAAACACCCCAAGACACATATTAATCAAATTAACAAAGATCAAACACAAAGAACAGATAATAAAAGCAGCAAGGGAAAAACAACAAATAACACACAAGGGGATTGCCATAAGGATTACAGCTGATCTTTCAATAGAAAGTCTTCAGGCCAGGAGGGAATGGCAGGACATACTTAAAGTGATGAGAGAAAATAACCTACAGACCAGATTACTGTACCCAGCAAGGATCTCATTCAAATATGAAGGAGAAATCAAAAGCTTTACAGACAAGCAAAAGCTGAGAGAATTCAGCACCACCAAACCAGCTCTCCAGCAAATGCTAAAGGATCTTCTCTAGACAGGAAACACA
>SJYT01036088.1:135603-158980 GCA_006410635.1 Cephalophus harveyi | reverse complement strand
GATCAACCCTGGGATTTCTTTGGAAGGAATGATGCTAAAGCTGAAACTCCAGTACTTTGGCCACCTCATGCGAAGAGTTGACTCATTGGAAAAGACTCTGATGCTGGGAGGGATTGGGGGCAGAAGGAGAAGGGGACGACCGAGGATGAGATGATTGGATGGCATCACTGACTCGATGGACGTGAGTTTGAGTGAATTCCGCGAGTTGGTGATGGACAGGGAGGCCTGGCGTGCTGTGATTCATGGGGTCGCAAAGAGTCGGGCATGACTGAGCGACTGAACTGAACGATAACCTTGTATGCGAGACAGCAAAAGAGACACAGATGTTCAGAACAGTCTTTTGGACTCTGTGGGGGAGGGTGAGAGTGGGATGATTTGGGAGAATGGCATTGAAAGATGTATATTATCATATATGAAACAGATCACCAGTCCAGGTTTGATGCATGATACAGGTTGCTCAGGCTGGTGCACTGAGATGACCCAGAGGGATGGGATGGAGAGGGAGGTGGGAGGGAGGTTCAGGATGGGGAACACATATACACCCATGGCGGATTCATGTCAATGTATGGCAAAACCAGTACAATATTGTAAAGTTAAAAAATTAAAAAAAAAAAACAATATTTAAGATATTTTAATCTTTCTTTTATTTAGAAAATATTTGAATACTTTACATGGTGTAGAAGTGACCTATGATATACATGCATTTGGGTTGAATGTTATAGAGCTCTTGTTAATTTCTGGATAATACACTTTATATTATAGTCCTTCAGTAAGTGAAAAGTGCTAATAATTACTTTATCATTGTATAGTTTTTAAAGCCTACTTCATTGTTTGTTGTGCCTGATTGTGTACCAGAGTCACTGTAGAACTTCTCAACATATTCATGTTTGAGCCTTTCACATAGAGATGTTTATTTGAAAATCTGGTGGACCATGCACTATTTTTCATATAAAACTACTCTGAGTACTAGTTGCTAAGTCATGTCTGACTCTTTGCAGCCCTTTGCACTGTAGCCTGCTAGGCTCTTCTGCCCATGGGATTTCCCAGGCAAGAATATTGGAGTGGGTTGCCATTTCCTCCTCCAGGGGATCTTCCTGATTCAGGGATCAAACCCTTGTCTCCTGCTTGGCAGGCAGATTCTTTACCACTGAGCCACCTGGGAAGTCCTAGAGCACTTATGCACAACCTTAAGAGGCTGGGATTAGCAGCTGCAAGCTTTTATATAAGGAATGGATAAACAACATGGGCCTACTATATCGCACAGTGGACTATTGTTTAGTATCTAATGATAAATCATAATGGAAAAGAATATTTAAAGAGAATGTACATATATATGTATAATTGGATCACTTTGCTGTACAGCAGAAATACACACAACATTCTAAGTTAACACTTCAATAAAAATATTGAAAAATTAAATGATGGAAATTTATTCAGTCACAGTCTGAAGACTAGAAAGTCTGAAATCCAGATGTCTGCAAGTTGGTTCTTTTAGGAGGTTCTGAGGGAGAATCTATTCCATGACTGTGTCCAGCTTCTAGTAGCTGCCAGCAGTATTTGTAGGTATATCACTCCAGTCCAGTCTCTACCTTTGTCTTCACATAGGGTAGTGTCTACCCTAATCCAGCATGACTTCATTTTAACTTAACTTACATGTGCAAAAATCCTATTTTAAATAAAGTCACATTCTGAGGTTGTGGGTGAACATGAATTTGTGGGGGGGGCCCTGTTCAATCCATACAGCATATGTTTTGAGTTTTTATATGATTTTTTTATGTTATATGAGTACATTTTGTTCACCTTAGTTTTTCTGTTTCATAGATGGCATAAGCATCATCTTAACAGTTATTTGGTATTTCATCAGGTAGCTAATTTACTACTTAACACTTGTTAAAAATATTGTTGGACATTGAGGTGGTTATTAATTGTGCCTGTTTCTAAAGTTGGAATTATCAGAACAAAGTGTATGAATATTTATAACACCCAGTTTCAGCAAACTAAATCTGATGTGTGATTTTTTTTTTCTTCATCCTTGTATACGGGAGTACGGTCATTACTTACATACTGACTTGAATGTGGATTGATAGCATTACTTCCCTTGTATCTCTTATGGTCTCTTAGAGTGAAACATTATTCACACAGTTTTTACAGTATTACTTTCTATTAGACCTATATAGTTGTTGACCCCTATTCTTTGCATGAATGGATGTCTGGACATTTATTTCTCATTTAAACAGATCAACATTATGAGCTATAAGTTATAAACATTATTTTATACATTAGAAGTCAAAATACTTGAATTACAGTAAATATGCATGTATGCCTATGAGCATTCTTTTTTCTATTTTAGCACGGATGTGTTTCAAAGGTTGGATTCAAATTCAACTCTGACGTCTTCAAAGATAGCATCATTTGAAGAAGCATTTGTATATCTTCAAAAGTTAATGGCAGCTGTTAAAGATATTCTGGAAGGAATTCAGAGGTAAATACTACTTAATTTTAAGATTTCATTTATTTCTTACTTACTCTTTCTTTTAGGCTTAGCGGCTTTTTCAGAGTTGCTGGAAGTCTTCCAGCAAGTTTCATAAACTAGTAGCTTTTAGATTGAACTCTTCTCCCTCTGTTGCAGAAAATGCCTGCTTCAGTTGATCATCTGGACCACAAAAATGTATCTGCTTTTTTCCTTTCTAGAAAAAAATTGGCTAGATTGTAGGCTTCATAAGGAACTTTTCTTTACTGTGTAACTGTAGCTCCAAGAACAGTGCCTGACACGTAATGTTCAGTTCAGTTCAGTTTCTCAGTCATGTCTGACTCTTTGCAACCCCATGGACTTCTGCTCACCAGGCTTTCCCATCCATCACCAACTCCCGGAGCTTGGTCAAACTTATGCCCATCAAGTCGGTGATGTTATCCAACCACCTTATCCTCTGTCATCCCCTTCTCCTCCTGCCTTCGATCTTTCCCAGGATCAGGGTCTTTTCTAATGAGTCAGTTCTTCACATCCGGTGGCCAAAGTATTGAAGTTTCAGCTTCAGCATCAGTCCTTCCAATGAATATTCAGGACTGATTTCCTATAGGATGAACTGGTTGGATCTCCTTGCAGTTCAAGGGACTCGGAAGAGTCTTCTCCAGTACATAATGGGCACTCAGTAATTACGTGTTGAATGTGTGTGAGTGCTCAGTTGCTCAGTCGTGTTGACTCTTTGCAACCCCTTGTACTGTACAGCAGGCTCCTCTGTCCATGGAATTTTCCAGGCAAAGAATACTGGTATGGTTTGCCATTTCCTCCTCCAGAATAAAAAGTAGTATATGTTAAGGTAATTATCACTGCCCTTTAAAAGAAAAAACATGCTAATATTTGTTAATATGGTTGATTTCATCCAATACAGTCTCACAGTACCACAAACTGAGAAAGTTTGAGGAGCAACTTAGTCTTTCAGTGCTTTGAGACTTAATTTGTATGTGATTATTAAATATTTATGAAGTATATAGAAAACACAGTTCTGGAAAGGTATAGAAGTGACCATGCCATCTTTCTAGTGTGAAGTCAGATGTTTTCTTTTGTGGCATTAAAGGAGAATACTTGCAGTTAATTTTTCTGTATGCCAAAATTGCTTGATCTGAATTAGACATACAGCTTGCTCTGAGAAGAATGCTATTCTTTACCAATTAAAAAACAAAACCAAAAGCTGATGTGATTTTAACAAGTCAAAGTTTTAAAAACTTGGATTTTTAAAACAATAGCAATTTTTGATTTTGCTTATTTCTTTTTAAGAGTTTTTGAAGACATCATCTCATTAATGTGCAAAGCATTTGTATCTCTTTTTGGATCACTTGGCTAATATAATTCTTAGAATGAAAGGTTACCAAAGCTTTTTGCTACTCTTAAGTTACTGACTGAAGAGGGGACAGATCCCAAGTTAAATATGATCTCTAAGTGCACATAGGTTTTTTTTTTGTTTAAGACAATATTCCATAAAAGTAGCTCTATGAAGAAGAAATACTCAGTTCTGATTTTAGCTGTATAAAAGATGTTTCACATGCTACACTGCATAAAAGCCATGCTTGACGTATTACCTTTTCTATAGAAAGTAGAGATATTAAGCTGACTTCAATTACTCAACAAATGTTTGTTGAGCACCACCTATGCTTGGCATCATGTTAGGCTCTGGGGAATCAAAGATAAATGAGAAGTAATCTCTGACTCCAGTGAGCTTGCAGAAATAGTGCTAACAGTCACATTAAAACAGATAATTACAATAGAGAGTTACTACTATTTTAATAGGAACACAGGCAGTGGAGGGAGGGAGGGTTTGGCAAAAGATGAGACTGGATGGGGGTTGGAGGGAAATGTCTTTTCAACTTCATAAAGCAGTTTCCACTTTATCCTGTGGGCTAGTATTTCACACATCCAGAGCTGTTCTGTGCCATGACAGATGTGTTTCTAGTCCAAAAAGCTATGGAAATTCTGTGTACTATGCTTTTGAACTGTGGTGTTGGAGAAGACTCTTGAGAGTCCCTTGGACTGCAAGGAGATCCAACCAGTCCATTCTGAAGGAGATCAGCCCTGGGATTTCTTTGGAAGGAATGATGCTAAAGCTGAAACTCCAGTATTTTGGCCACCTCATGCGAAGAATTAACTCACTGGAAAAGACTCTGATGCTGGGAGGGATTGGGGGCAGGAGGAGAAGGGGACGACCGAGGATGAGATGGCTGGATGGCATCACGGACTCGATGGACGTGAGTCTGAGTGAACTCCGGGAGTTGGTGATGGACAGGGAGGCCTGGCGTGCTGCGATTCATGGGGTCGCAAAGAGTCGAACACGACTGAGCGACTGAACTGAACTGAACTGATATTACCCACTGAGAAAATCACTATATATCCTTTGGTAGGTTTTATGGACTTTGCTGTAGAGAACCCTTCTTAATTTTAGAAGCTTTAAACATATTGTCCCCTGGACCCCACCCCAGAGATTCTGATTCTGAGGGTGTGCCTGGCTATCACAATTTTAAAAATTTTTCCAAGTGATTCTAATGTGTAGACAAATGTTGAGGACCACTAGCTAGTGTGCTTAACCACTTGTTGTCAGAGTGTGGAAACAGAACCAGCCTCATCATAGCTACCTGGAACTTGTTAAAAATATAGATTCTCAAACCCTGCCCTGCCTACTGAATTGAAAACTCTGGGGGTAGGGCCTGGTGGTCTGTGTCCTGATTCTGAGCACACTAAAGACCCACACAATGGGCCTAAGTGGTGCTCAGCCCTAGTGGCCAGTTATAATCACCTGGGAGCTTAAAAAAAGAAAAAAAGGCCGGGCACTAACCCTAAACCTATTCCATCTGAATCGCTAGGAGTGGGACCTGTGTATAAGCATTTTTGTTCACTCCCGTGGTGATTCTTATGTGGAGTCATGTTTGAGAAGGTATATAGCATGTACTGTTGTCAAAAACCGTATCTAAAGAAATAAATACTAGAATTTTAAAGCTGGTTGAGTTTCTCTGTCTATAAAAGAAGCATAGTAATGCCTTCCTAGAGCTTTTCATTAAGTTACTGCACTTCAAAAATTGGGTATTGGTATAACTAATCAAGCCAATGATTCTCTGCTTATTAATTCAGAGTTCTAGATCCTATCTCAGACTTACTGAAATCACTTCAATATCTGTAGATATTTTGTAGAGAAGAAAAGTTGTATTTTTAACAAACTTTCCAAGAGATTTATATACAATTTGTACAGGAACACATTTTAAAAAATTAATCCAACCTCCTGTAGTAAGTATATCAGAACTTCTTGAGCTACCAGTAGAGGGCATTATGAATAAAAAATTTGCCAATTTAAATATTCATTAATCGACAGAAACTGCTAAAATTGCAAGGTTTTTTTTAACTGTTCAGACAATGGACATTTGAATCAAAATGTATTAAAACTTAATAATTATATTATTTTGTCAAGTGTTATGTGGTCTTAAAATCTTTTAAAGTAAGTTCAGTGTAAACATTAAAAAATACACTCAAATTTGTAATGACTGCAAATTCATTAGCATTTTGGATGCTTGCTAAAATGAAATAGTTTCTTTTTTTGAGCTATATGCTCAGTGAATATATGTCAGCTCTGTTTCTTTTTATTGTGCTGTGCTCAGTCACTTCAGTTGTGTCCAACTCTTTGTAACCCTATATAGAATATAGCCTGCCAGGCTTCTCTGTCCATGGGATTCTCGAGGGAAGAATATTGGACTGGGTTGCCATTTCCTACTCCAGTGGATCTTCTTGACCCAGAGATTGAACCCACATCTCTTATTAGAGCAAATCATTTATGGTGTTATTTTAGGAACTGGTAATAAATAACCTGTTAATCAAGTCTTTCAGTTAAAGAAGTGAATGAAAATGTGTGTGTTGAACTGAGTTTGTAGCTGCCTTCACTAATGTCATCTGCCCTAGCTAAGCTGCTATTTCTTTTCTTAGAATGACTCATGCCTTCTTTACATGATATATGTGAAAATCTTTTTAAACTGTAACATATTTATAAGTGTTAGTCTTTATTTTCTCTTTAAAGCTGAGATGTTTAATTTGAAATATTAACTGTATATTTTAATTTTGATAGAATTCTAAGCTTCATTATGGTGAGTTAAGATTGAAAATATTGGTGTTAGTGGTTGTCCACACAGTTATATAGTTGGGTGCGGAATACCTAATTTGGTAAAAGTTGAAGGAATGGGAATATTGCTGATTTCTGTACTTTCTGCACACTTTTTTCTTGGGTAGGAGAGTGAACTAACTTATTTGGTTTAGAAATTGCTTCTTTCTTATCTTTCCTTTTATATGTATATAGGACAGTAGCAGCAGCAGGGTTAATTTCAGCACTTTTGTTAATATTTTCTTATATAAACACTAGTGAACCAGTCAGTATTCTTTCCATGTAGACAAAAGTGTTATAAGATTTATTTTTTAGGTCAGTACTATCTAGTTTCATTTTATACTTTAGTGAATTTATGTCTAGATTGGTCAAGTCATTCTCAACAAAAACCTTTTGCTTAGGATATGAAAATTATAAAGCTTCACTTGGAGTGAAAAATTAATTAGAGTCATATGGCAAATACTAGAACTAAGAAAACTTCTACTTATACATTAATAAAAAAACATTACATGTCCTGTGCTTAAATCAACATCTCTACAAAATTAACTAAACCAGTCATGTAAAGCAAATCTGAGGCATACTATAAATGTGTGCAGCTTCAACCTGAAAGATAATACTCAAAACAGCAATGAATGTGTGTTTTTGTGTTTGTGAAGTAGGTGGTCATCTGCCTAGTTTAGAAGCTGAGGAGAGGACAGGGGTAGAGTGAGGCTAGGAAATTGTAATCTTCCTGGATTTTTGATCATATAATCCACCTTATTTATAAAATAAGGTTGAAATTATTAAAAAGAAAAAAAACCCAACTGTAGCATTTGAATTCACAACTATAACTAGATCATGCTCAAGTGTGAATATTCATTTTATCACTTGGTTTAATATGTAAAATTCTGTATTTCTGTGTCAGTTTCATGAACTCTGGATTTCTAGCTCATGTATCCATGGATGAAGTGGTTGAAATAATGAATGTTTTCTCAGTCTCATATTTGGAGTCTTATGGGAGAGAGTTATAAATAACTTGGCACTTTCTGCAGAGGAGGGAATTTTTTTCTGTGATGGGGTATCCAAAGTTTAATTAATTTTTATCTCTTAAGGTTAGATTTTTTTTTTCTAGCTGTAATGTTTGGTTTGGTGGTTTTTAAATATAGACTGAGTACCAAATGGTGCCTTGGACATAATCTTATCTTGTATGGGCATTCATTTGTGATCACAGAATATGATTTTGGAAAAAAGAGACTTCTGCTTGAATTTAGGAAAGGAAGATGATTAATTTTTATCATCTTCAAATGCTTAATAATCTTCAAAACCTTTGTAACATCCATTACATTCCTGTTGCTTTGGTTTAAAATACTTTATAGAGCTGGTTTTCCAAAACAGTTACAATCCAGTCACAAAGCTTGGGGTTGTGTATGTGTTATTTACATATATATTTTCTTATTAAGTCTCCAAATAAATAATTTTCCTATTACTCTCTTACCCCATTTTAACATAAGAACAAAACATACACTGATATAGCCATGCATAATTCCAGGGATAAAGAATCCTACAATTACAGCAGTTTTTTATATCTATCGGAGAAGGAAATGGCAGCCCTCTCCAGTATTCTTGCCTGCAGAATCCCATGGACAGAGGAGCCTGGTGGGCTGCAGTTCATGGGGTTGCAAAGAGTCAAACACAGCTGAGTGAGTAACACTTTATATCTATCATTCCTACTGATTGATAATGATAGTAGCTTCAAAGAATATGGAGTTGTATTTGGGAGAAAATTTTATTAACTTAATATCTGTTTTGATAGCCGACCTGAGATTTTAGAAAGGTTATTTAGAAAAGATCCTTCATTTGACACAAAGATAACATTCTTTAGGCTGTTCTATAGGTTAAGTTAATTGCTGAAACAAAAGTTTATTGAAAGACGTGGAAAATAAAGACCTAAAAATTAGTGACTTTTCAACATCTCAACTCATTGCTGTGGGCAAGATTTCGGTTCAGTTCAGTCGCTCAGTTGTGTCCAACTCTTTGTGATCCCATGGACTGCAGCATGTCAGGCCTCCCTGTCCATCACCAACTTCCAGAGTTTACTCAAACTCATGTCTATTGAGTCAGTGATGCCATCTCATCCTCTATCGTCCCCTTCTCCTCCCACCTACAATCTTTCCCAGCATCAGGGTCTTTACAAATGAGTCAGATCTTCACATCAGGTGGCCAAAATATTGGAGTTTCAGCTTTAACATCAGTTCTTCCAGTGAACACCCAGGACCCATTACTCCTTGTAGTCCAAGGGACTCTCAAGAGTCTTTTCTAACACCACACTTCTTCTCCAACACCACACCACAGTTCAAAAGCATCAATTCTTCTGCACTCAGCCCTCTTTATAGTCCAACTCTCACATCCATACGTGACCACTGGAAAAACCATAGCCTTGACTAGACGGACCTTTGTTGACAAAGTAATGTCTCTGCTTTTTAATGTGCTGTCTAGGTTGGTTATAGCTTTTCTTCCAAGGAGTAAGCATCTTTTAATTTCATGGCTACAGTCACCATCTACAGTGATTTTGGAGCCCAAAAAAGTAAAGTCAGCCACTGTTTACCCATCTATTTCCCATGAAATGATGGGACCAGATGCCATGATCTTCGTTATCTGAATGTTGAGCTTTAAGCCAACTTCTTCACTCTCCTCTTTCCCTTTCATCAAGAGGGTCTTTAGTTCCTCTTTACTTTCTGCCATAAGGGTGGTGTCATCTACATATCTGAGGTTATTGATATTTCTCCCGGCAATCTTGATTCCAGCTCGTGTTTCCTCCAGCCCAGCAATTCTCATGATGTACTCTGCATAAAAGTTAAATAAGCAGAGGGACAATATACAGCCTTGACGTACTCCTTTCCTATTTGGAACCAGTCTGTTGTTCCATGTCCATCCACGTATCAGTCTGACTGAATTATCCAGCACTAGCTGGTATTTATTTAACCTTTCTCTTTAATGCTATTGAAGGTAATAGATCATCCATGACTTATGTTTTAAAATAACTAATTTCATTTTAAATATCTGAAGCTCTTATGTGTGCTTCTTAGCATTTGTAATTCAAGAATAGGCAATAAGGACCTTTATTTTTATCTTAAATATCAGCATTGTAATGCCAGTTATTCCTGTTACTCCTAAAGCATTTATCGGTGTTAATGTTCTTTTGTTTTAGTCAATAAAATCCAGTTTTATTAACAGTGACGGAGCTAAATGTTTCCCATTATAAACTTTTTGATCACACCAGAATCAAATAGTCAAATATAAAGGAAAATGACTTCTTGGAGATAAATAATTTGTTTATAGAGTTGTTTTTATTTAAAATCCCACAGATGGAGGAGCATGGTAGGCTATAGTCCATGGAGGTCACAAAGAGTCGGACACGACCGAGTGGCTTCACTTATGTGCTTCCTTGTGGCTTAGAGGTTAAAGGGTCTACCTGCAATGCGGGAGACCTGGGTTTGATCCCTGGGTCTGGAAGATCCCCTGGAGAAGGAAATGGCAACCCACTTCAGTACTCTTGCCTGGAGAATCCCATGGGCAGAGGAGCCTGGTGGGCTATAGTCCACGGGGTCCCAAAGAGTTGGACATGACTGAGCGACTTCACTTTCACTTTTATTTAAAATCAATACTTTAACATTTTCCTTTTGTTTTGTAACTGGTTATTTCTACCTAATGACTTACTGATATGATATTTACTGAAAATTCCATGCTATCAAGTCTTAGAAGTGCTAAAACTACCAAGCATTCCATTTTTCAGAGAAGCAGATGGAATAAATGTCTGATTAAATCAGTGGGATTAAGCATAAGTAAAATAAATGAAATGGTGGGGTTTAGGGGGAATCAAAGGTACTCAGTAAGGGAGATCATAATAATTTTAAATTAAGTAGTAAGTATATAGTGAATGTATGGATAAAGGCAGATGATCAGTTCTAATTCTTCCTCATAAAGTTGTACAAAAGGTTTAAAGTTAGAGTGTACCCTAGACTCTAGGATTAGTCTCAGTCTATTTTGAGAAATATCCTCTTGTGCCTCTAAAGAACTTTTAACAGTGTACTCGGCCAAACCATCTACCCATTGTGAGAAGTGATGCAATCAGTAAAACTGTTTCCAGTAATGGAAGAGGTTGAATCCAACTCAGGACAATGTTTTTTACATAGAAGATAATAAATATTTATTATACACTGGAAATCCCTGGAATGATGTTACATTCTGATGGTCCAGTCCTTGTGAATAAGGCATAAATCTTTAAGAATCAACATATACTTACCTGTAATAATAATGTAACTGGAAGTATAAGTTGTAAATTTTCCAATTAATGTTTCTTTTTTGCTAACATTAAGCTAGTTTAGTTTTTGACAACCACGTAGCTACATATTTTCCCCAACTTAATTGTTGAGCTAAAACAAGTAGAATCATCAAAAATATATTTTTATATTAAAGATTGTATTTTATGCATATTTTATTTAAACTTTTGATAACTAGCTGAAAAAGTGTGAGTACTTTTGTACAGCATTGGAGTATGTGCATGCATGCATGCTAAATCAACTTCAGTCATGTCCGAGTCTTTATGACCCTATGGACTGTGGCCTGCCAGGCTCCTCTGTCTATGGGATTCTCCAGGCAAGAATACTGGAGTGGGTTGCCGTGCCCTCCTTCAAAGAATTTTTCCGACTCAGAATCGAACCCACGTCTCTTGTCTCCTGCATTGGCAGGCGGGTTCTTTACCACTAGCACCGCCTGATAAGCCCCACATTGGAGTACAAGGTAGTATCTTCTGTAAAAGGATTTGCATTCATTTATCAGGGTGACTCTATCCTAGAAGAAGTGAAATATACCTTTTAGTAGGTTACTAGATCTGAGTTAATACTAATCCCTGCTGCTGTCGCTTCAGTCGTGTCTGACTCTGTGCGACCCTATAGACGACAGCCCACCAGGCTTCCCTGTCCCTGGGATTCTCCAGGCAAGAACACTGGAGTGGGTTGCCATTTCCCTAGAGACTTAAAGTTGCACTGTTGCAATTGTGCACTGTTGGAGATATGACCACGGAAATAAATCAATGTTGATCAATAAACAGTGACTACTGGTTTGTTTGGAAACTTGGAAAGTACAAAGTTGGAGAGTTAGTGACAGGAAAATCTGGAAAGGAGATGTGTAATGGGCACATAAAGGTGTAATGGGCATAGAGTATGAGAGTATTTGTGTCCCATGTGAATGCTCATCAAAGGCTACCCACTGCAGAGGAGCCTGTCAGTAATCAAATGGACAAGATCAGCTGTCCTGTGGATATCAATCAGCCTTTTCACCTACCCACCGGAGTATTTGGTCAGTGAGCTGATATGCAAAGGGACAGTGGCAGCCTGGGCTCTCAGCCAACTTGAGCTCAAATGTGGGACTTCTTCTCATTAAGGCTGCTCTGGCTACTACCACTGTTGAGAGCCCAAATTTCCAACAGAAGAGGCAAGCGCTAAGCATCCTATAAGGCGCTATTCCCTAAGGGATCATCAAACCACAGTGGCAGTGATTCAGATCCCTTCCATCATGAAGGCGGCAGTGATTTGTCTTCACTGGAATAGACACTTCTTTAAAATATGGAATTAACTTCTCTCACTGCCGTATTTGGAGAAGGCAGTGGCAACCCACTCCAGGACTCTTGCCTGGAAACTCCCATGGACGCAGGAGCCTGGTAGGCTGCAGTCCCTGGGTCGCTAAGAGTGGATACGACTGAGCGACTTCACTTTCACTTTTCACTTTCGTGCATTGGAGAAGGAAATGGCAACCGAATCCAGTGTTCTTGCCTGGAGAATCCCAGGGATGGGGGAGCCTGGTGGGCTGCCGTCTATGGGGTCGCAAGAGTCGGACATGACTGAAGCGACTTAGCAGCAGCAGCAGCAGCACTGCAATATTTCTATTCGCAACCCCATCTGTTGATTTAAGGAATTTGTTGGCCACTGTCTTGATAGCCAGTACAACTAAGAAACTAGTTTTGCAGCAAAAGAGGTACAGCTCTAGCTACATGGAATTCACTGACTTTATCATATATTAATCTATGGAACTAGCTTGGTAAACACTTCCAAGACTTATTCCACATACCAGTTGTAACCTATGAAGTTAGGGTGCTGTCCTAGCTAATGTATGAAACACACAGAGGGACAAACAGCTATGTATGGTGCCATTTTTCCCTTAGAATATGTAGATCCAAGAATAAAGAAAATAAGTGGTGCTGGTTTCTCCACTATTAAACTGAATAACTTTTCTCCTGGTAACAAAGTACAGTTTCAGGCATTGCTCAGTAAGGAAAACAGGAGCCACTTTAGCCATTTCAAACAAAATTTAATATACACAGTTTAATTTCAGTGCTTTTGGAAGGACTAGAAGAGCAAAGGAGAGAAAATGGGAATATCTGGCAAAAACAAAAAAGGGTTTTTAATGTTTTGAAATTTCCTGTATCGTGGTGTGCCTCTGTACCATAGGACCATCATACTACATGATTGCTATGGGTTTTTTTTTTTTTTTTTTGGCCATGCCTTGTGGCATGAGGGATCTCAGTTGGCTGGCCAGGGACTAAACCCATGCCCCCTGCAGTGGAAACGTGGAGTTCTAAACACAGGACTGCCAGGGAAGTCCTGTGATTACTGTCCTTATTTTCAAAAATTCAGCAGTTCCTCCAGATTGCTTGGAAATAATTGTAAAAGATTACAAGAAGTGGATGTGATCCTATAAAATAGTTTGTATGAATTAGAGACATTCTTCAGTCCAGTGTGTTCCATTCAATTAAGGTGTATTTGTTATGCTTCCTTTACATATATAGGCTCAGGGCCTAATGTAGAAGTAACCATCTGTCCTCAAACAAAGCAAAGGAAGTCCAACTTATTTTCAGAACTTTTAATCAGGAATTAAATTTCTTTCATAAGTGTGTAATTTTTAAAGAAGTTGCAGACATATTTTATTATAACCTAGGCCAATCCATTTTTCATACCTATGCATTTTCAACTTTCTACTGAAAAGTCACTTAAAATAGAATTCCATGTTCAGAGATTTAATTGCCAATGCTTCAACTTAGGTACTTCTGTACCTAGACAGAATGACTCATGTAGGAAGGTCCCATTGTTTATACACCTATCCCTTGTGGATTTCTACATACCTCAGGTCTACATCTTACCTGGTCTTTGGGGTGGTCACTTCCTGCTGCGATGATCATATCTGTCTATACCAACAGAGGTACTAATCTCTCTTCTCATGCTGAGATATGGAAAATATTCTCTCTTGATTCAACTGAGATACCATTGGACTTTACAGGAGGAACCTTCACTCTAAAGCTAATGAACGTATGACTAAAAAAAAGAAAAAAGTGGCACAAGGAGTTCAAGAATTCCTTGTTTTAAAACCAACCAAAAGATTAGCTTAAAAGAAATTCCGTACTTTGCTGTTTATCTAGTTGATGGTTATTTCCCTTACCTCAGCCCTCATTTCTGGGTCCATTATTTCTAAATCCCCAAACTTACTGGCTTACAGAATAATAGTCAATTACTTATTTTGTCTCATGGTTTCAGGGCTTGACTAGACACATGAGGGCAGTTCTTACTGGAGATCTCTTATGTGGTTGTGGTCAAATAGTGTTTGGAGTCATCTCTAAGGCTGTCTGATCCTGGCTGTCAGCTAGAACATGAACATGTAGCATCTCCATGTAGCCTCAGCTTCCTCCCAAACAGAAGGTTGGTTTCCAAGATCATCCCAAAATATCATGTGGTCGGTATATTGCTTTTAATGACATTACCTCAAATTATATGTCATCCTTGTTTTCACAGACCTGCCTAGATGGAGGGGCCACCACCATAGACCCTACCTATTGATAGGAAGAGAAATGTCAGTGTTAATATTATAAGAAGAAACATAAGGGATGAAGCAAAATTTTCAGCAGTTCTTTTACCAAAGATCTGTTAGTGGTCAATGCTCTCATTCTGACTGAAAGTGTTGTTTTGCTTTCATTATTGATTGCTTAACTGTGTGTAGGTTGTAGATTGACTGTTATTTTTCCTAGGCACTTTGAAGATGTAATTTCATTATCTTATATCTTCTTGAAAATAGGTTGTCAGCTGTCAGCGGAAGGATTTTTAAGAAGCTGTTACCTTATCTGCTCTTCTGTAAGATAAGCTCAAGAACTTGTTCAGTCTGTTATAACAGTTTCTGTTATAACCTATGGGTTCAGGGAGGGTTTCACTATCACACCCACTTTATACATTGGAAAGTAGGATCACAGGGATAATGCCATTGCCACAGGGATGATGTCATATGCCTAATGTCATATGGTTTATACTTAGCAGAATTGATAGGAAGACCTGTTGAAATTGGTCTTGGTCTAGAGAACTCACTTCTAAATACCCTAAACTTTCTGACTGAAAAACTTAAAGTCAGTTATATTCAAGAGATACTTTTTTAGTTGGTTTCATAGAACTTTAGAAAATTTCTAAATTTAATTGAAAAGAATGTTGGGACTTCCCTGATGGTCCAGTGGTTAAGACTCAGTTCTCCCAAAGCATGGGGCCCCAGTTCGATCCCTGGTGAGGGAACCAAGATTGTATATGCCTCACAGAGTGGCCTAAAAAAGAATATTAAATGACTGACAAAAGTACAAAATGTCTTTGCCTTAGAAGTTAATTCACTTTCTTCCTCTGTTTTTCTAAATTTGCCTTTTTCTACCTTTTATTTTTCTGAGAGGAGAATGAGTCTGCTTGGTTGAAATGAGTATCCCCAAAAGATTTCTATTGGTAGATGGTCCTGTCCCAAGAGACAGTTTTTAACAAATGAAACAACTGGGGTAATAAAAGCAGGAAAGAAAACTGTGTCTGAGGTGATACTGCTGACAGTCAACATCACGTAATTTGGAAGAGTGAAGACCTGTCTTAAAGCTTGAATAAAAATTTCCATCTTACGGACTGGACTAGGTCAAGATGAACTTAGCATCCATGTACCAATACATTGGGGCTTCCCTGGTGCTCAGACAGTGAAGAATCTGCCTGCCGATGCAGGAGATCAAGGAAACCTGGGTTTGATCCTTGGGTCGGGAAGATCCCTAGAGAAGGAAATGGCTCCCCACTCCAGTATTCTTGCCTGGAGAACTCCATGGACAGAGGAGCCTGGTGGGCTATAGTCCATGGGGTCCCAAAGAGTTGGACATGACTGAGCAACTAACACACACACATAAACAGACACACACATACACACACACAGACCCAATGTGTTGGGTCATTCATAGGGAAAAAAATAGGTAAACTGATTGTTTTGATGCATTTAAAAATAAATGATTTGCTTAAGTTTTTTACTTTGTAATGGATTGATTGTGTAACTTAGAAATACCTTAGAATTTACAAAGCATAGTTGGATTGGAAACAGTATTTCTAAGATTGAGAGGAGAAAGGAAAACAATGACTGTTTATTTTAGAGGATGAGTACACATGGTACCTTAGGTAGTACCAGAGGGATAATAGAGATATATGAAGCTATCTTTAAGCCCAAGGGGCAAATGTGGTGCTAGAAATTTAAGGGGAACACCCACAAGAAAGAAGCCTGGGACACACTGGAAATTAGTAGAAAACAAAGGACAAAGGAAGAAACTGGATGAGAAGATCTAAGACATTTTTCTTTAAACAGTGTTAGAGTGCTTATGCTTTTTTAATTTGGCTAGTGCCTGTGTAGCCAGCATGGATTAACCCAGGTTAATATGCAGATCTGTAAAAGCAGACTAAAGGTGAATTACCAGAAAGACTGAAAAGTTTAAGAGACTTGGCAGCACAGATATCTGGGAATCCCCTGGTGGTTCAGTGGTTAGGACTCAGCACTTGTACTGCCACAACCCAGGTTTGATCCCTGGTAGGGGAACTTATATTCTTGGAGCCATTTGGTGCAGCCAAATTAAAAGAAAAAAGAAAAAGAAGAAAGGAGTTTCAAAAGAGAAGGAATCTTTAATAGTGTCATGTTTTACCAAGAGGCCAAAAAAAAAACCTGTCCATTAGATTGAGCAATGTAGAAGTCATTGGTGAATTTATTGGTGTTAATTTCATAAAAGTGTAGGGGCAGATTTTAATTATCAGTCGACCAAGGGGACTTTGAGATAAAGACTAGAAACAGCAGAAGGACATCATGTAACTGTAGGAGATCACAAAGCCAAGGGAAGAGATTGTGTTTGAAATTTCCTTGAGAAAACAATGGGTCAAGTGAGTATAAAAGTTAGATAATGTCAGTATAAATGTTTCTTAGATAATATGTGAAAAAATAAAGCCATTCATAATAAATAAACTCAGAGTTACAACAAAAAAAGTAATTTTGTAATAATAATACATGAAGTTATTCTTAACCCTTTCACTACAGTAATTCTTAAATCTTCTGGTTTCTCAGAAAGGCCTTTTTGCTAAAGTTTCCCTTCTTAAAAGTAAAATCATACAGTTTTTGTCCTTTTGTGATAGGCTTATTTCACTTAATACAATGTTTTCAAAGTTCATCCGTGTTGATCGCCTGTGTCAGAATTTCCTTTTTAAAGCTCAGTAAGTGTTAGTCGCTCAGTCATGTCCGACTCTTTGCAACCCCATGGGCTGTAGCCCACCAGGCTCCTCTGTCATGGAATTCTCCAGGCAAGAATACTGGAGTGGATAGCCATTCTCTCCTCCAGGGGATCCTCCCGACACCCGGGGATAGGACCCGGGTCTCCTGCGTTGCAGGCAGATTCTTTACTGTCTGAGCACCAGGAAAGTGTATATACCACATTTTGTTTATCCATTGATTTTTTTTTAATTTATTTATTTTAATTGGAGGTTAATTATTGTACAGTATTGTGATGGTTTTACCATACATCAACATGAATCAGCCACAAGTATACATGTGTCCCTTTATCCTGGATCCTCCTCCCACCTCCCTCCCCACCCCATCCCTCTGGGTTGTCCCAGAGCACTGACTTTGGGTGCCCTGCTACTTGCATCAAACTTGACACTGGTCATCTATTTTACATATGGTAATGCACGTGTTTGATGAGCACTTAGGTTGCTTTTGCTCTTTGGCCCTTATGAGTATTACTGCTGTGAACGTGGACATAAGATATCTCTGTGAGTCCCTGCTTTTGATTCTTTTGGAGGTATATCCAGTAATTGAATTGCTGGATTATGTGTTAATTCTATTTTTAATTTTGTTGAGGAACCACATACTGTTTTCCATAGCAGTTACACCATTTTACATTCTCACCAGTGGTGCACTAGGGTTCCATCTTCTCCACATCTTCATCAATTCCTGTTATTTTTCTGTTTTTTTTTTTTTTTTTTTTAGTAGTCATCCTAATGGGTATGAGGTGTTATCTTGTGATTTGGTTTGCCTTCTTTTCATAAAAAGTCTAATGCATTTTAAAAGCTCTTTGAATCTTGATTAGTTAAATGTATGTATTACAAGTTTTTTTACTCTTCACATTTTTTCCTCATAATTATTCTAAATAGAACATTTCTCTCATATTTTTGATCTGTTGTAAACAATTTCTTTATTATAGGGAGATGTGCTTATAATAAGGTGGTAGTAAAATTGTGTCACAGCCCCGATTGCATAGGTTGCAATCGTCCAGCAGTGAATGGTGGTACCTCAGTCTCATCTTTCTCTCACTCTTGGCTCTTACCTTGGCTCTGCTCCTTACTTTTGATCTAGAGAGATCTTATTTGCCATGTTACAATGGAAGGATAGTAAGTACCTGGTAATGAGGTGGGGTTAATCAGCTAGGAAATAACATTCATAAGATATTAGGAGTGACTACGATTGTTATACAGATTTAACTGCAGTATCTGGTCTTATAGTGGGCATCATACTCTTCAAAGACTTAGTTGTGAAGACTTAGTTAAGCCTGATAGGGGTCTCAGCCACTAAGTAGAAGAGGAATGAGCTAGTTTGTCATACTTCTGGCCACTTGTAGTATGTTGTTAGTGCTAAGCCTAGAACTGGCCTCCAGCAACACCATCTCAAGTAGTAAGATTACTTTTTAGCAGGAAATACAATGCCATGAAGCAAAGCAAATAAAGTAGTTATTTTGCAATAAACTACTCAGTGAATTGCACATCAGTCTCACATTCTGGGAAGTGGTCCATCTTGCTCCTAATCTTGAGATCTGTGGCTCCTCAAAGCTGAGCCAACAGTATTTAGGATGTCAGCTGTATTCATTTGCTAGGGCTACCATAAGGAAATAGTACAGACTTGGGTAGCATAAACAACTGAAATTTGCTTCCTTATAGTTTTGGAGGCTGAATCAAGCAATGCTGGCTGGGTTAGTGTCCACAGAGGCCTCTTTCCTTGTCTTGCAAATGACTCTAAAGGAAAAACAATATAATTTATTTTGTTTAAATTTGTTTAAGTTGTTTAACTTTATTTTTTACCATTTTTAACTACATATGGTGTTCTGTTAAAATCTGAGACTGATGTATATCTCCTACTTACATAGATGATTTCACCAAATTAACTATAGAAAACATGATTTTAATTTTGCTTATAGTAAAGGACTCCAAAAAACATACTCTTTTAAGATCCAAGACTTTTTTCCCCAGTAAGTAGTCCTCGTTGTTGATTTGATAAATTTTCACTCAGTTTATCAGTGATACTGCTTAAATTCATCAGCAGCAAAATTCAGTTTGCATGTCTCTGTATCAAAATAAGAGGAACATGGCTGGAACTAGAGGTACTAAGTGAAATAAGTCAGACAGATAAAGGCAACTATTTCGAAGAAAAAGAACAGAGCTCAAGGGTCAAAATGATCTGAAGTTGAATCCTCGTTCCATCCATTTACTAACTCTGTCACCTAGACAGGTTAATTAACCTTTTTATATTTGTTTCCTAATCTAGAAAATGGAGTTAATAAATAGTTGCTTTGTTAAATTGCAGAAATTAAAGGAGATAGCATTTGTTCCCTTTCTGGCACTGGTTAGATGCTCAGTAGTATCCTCAATAATAATGTTGATTCACAGTAAAAAATAAGCCTTGAGTTGGTTATTAGCTTTGGAGAATGTACAGTGAGTTTTTAAAATAATGCTATAAACAAACATTTTTACTTTGTTTTAATTAACTTTTTTATTGTGGTAAAATACACATAGCATCACCATTTTTAAGTGTTCTTAAAAATGTATTAGGGCTTCCCTGGTGGCTCAGTGGTAACCAGTCTGCCTGCAGTGCAGGAAATGAGGGTTCAATACTGGGTGGGGAAGATCCCCTGGAAATGGAAATGGCAACCCACTCCAGTCAGTATTCTTTCTTGGGAAATCCCATGGACAGAGAAGCCTGGCGGGCTACAGTCCATGGGGTCAGGAAGAGTTAGACACAACTGAGTGCACATGTGCATAAAAATGTGTTAATGGAGTATTAAATATATTCATATTGTTGTGTAACCATCACCACATCCGTAACCATAACTCTTTTCATCTTGTATAACTGTGACTCTGTTTCCATTAAATATAGTAACTTCTCATTTCTTCTTCCTCCCAGCCCTTGGCAGCACCTGATGCCTGTCTATAATTTTGATTGCTCTAGGTATATACACAAAAGAATTGAAAATAATGTCTTGTTATCAAGCAAAGGGCTTGCTGACCAGATTTGCATATAAGCCAATACTATGGCACCAGCTTTTGAGAAGAGAAAGGGCTTTATTGTGAGGTTTAACTGGCAAGGAAACAAGGAGGCGTGGCTCTCAATTCTGTCTCTTCATTCTTGGTTGAATGTTCATGAGGCAGAAGAAGAGGGCTGGTTTGCAGAAGCCCTGGAGGGGCAGGTATCCAAGGCAGGGCTTTGGAGCCTGTCCGTTTGTGGTGAGGTTAGGTTCAGCAGCTTCAGAACCAGATCTTCCTGCACCACGGACCCTGCACTTCTGACAGGGTTCTGGTCACATCTGGCCCTTTTGTTCCGGGGAGGGGAAACTTTGGTTCTGGGTGTTACTTGAGGTCACATTTTTCTCTTCTGAGCATGCTGTGGCTGCGTGGCTTGCGGTTTTGGTCTGTTTGTCTCTGAAAAACAACTCAGTATCTTGTTAGAAACAGGATAGGGCCAGTTTGGGCTGGTTCTGCAATTATAGTCTCAAAGAGATATTTACATGCCTATGTTCATAGCAGCATGAGCCACAGTAAGTAAAAAGTGAAAGTAATTCTTGTCCGTCAACAGATAAATAGATAAGGAAAATGAGGTGTGTACATACAGTGGAATATTATTTAGCCTTAAAAAGGAAAGGAATTCTGACAGATGCTATGACATGGATAAACCCTGAGTAGCATGGATGAACAGTGAGCTGAGTAGAATAAGTCATATAATTACTTTTTAAGCTTATTTTTAATGTTCTTCAACATGAAAAAACTATTTAGAATATTATATTAATGTTAAACTGCCTTGCCAGCAGGGAACATAATTTATTCAGTTCTGTGGGTTGTAAGTTTTGATCTATAAATATCCATGAATATGCTGTGTCTTCTTTTGAATTTCTAGAGTTAGATATTAAACTTGAATATTCTAGACTTATTTCCCCACTCCTGAGTCTGATGCTTTACTTTTTCTATCTAGGAGGAAAGTTTTATTTGAATTTTTAAAATCCCTATTTAAAAATTAGTCCATTTTAATACATTATTTGAGTTTTAATTTTAGTCAGATTATTTTATTAACTTTTAAAGATTTTTGAGTGGCATACTCTTTTTTTTTTCTTTAATGAGATGGGTAGATATTTATCTAATATTGGATGAGATGGAAATGAAGTTTGTTTAATTCAGATGAACATGCTGCTTACTTAATGTTAATTGCTCATCGATAGAGACCTCAAAGTGCTTATGTGGTTAAGAGTTAGAACTTCTAGTGAATTTGGTTCTGCTACTGACTTCCTTTGTGGCTTTGAGAAAGATCTAACAACTACAAAGATTTAGTGTTGGAAAGTACACAAAATAGTTGGCCAGAAGCATTTGTTAAAAGGCAAATTAACCGGGTGACTATTTCATACAGAGTCTTTTGGACTCTGTGGGAGAGGGAGAGGGTGGGCTGATTTGGGAGAATGGCATTGAAACATGTATGATATCATATATGAAACGAATCGCCAGTCCAGGTTCGATGCATGATACTGGGTGCTTGGGGCTGGTGCACTGGGACGACCCAGAGGGATGGTACAGGGAGGGAGGAGGGAGGGGGGTTCAGGATGGGGAACACATGTACACCTGTGGCAGATTCATGTTGATGTATGGCAAAACCAATACAATATTGTAAAGTAATTAACCTCCAATTAAAATAAATAAATTTATATTAAAAAATAATAAAAGACTATTTCATTTGATTTCATAAAATCACTTAATGCAAGAAGTTGGAAGGGTTATCCTTTTTTATTAGTGGATAAAACCATGGGGTCCAGAGTCAAACTAACAGAGATTTAGGTACCTACCACCACTCTGTAGTCTTGGGCAAGTGTTTTACAACCCTAAACCTTGGTTTCTACGTCTGAAAACTAGTTTTCATAGCAGGTAATATTTATTCACATGTGCCAGGAATTCTGCTAAACATCTTAATTTTAGACACATTATTTTATTTCCTTCATATAATAACCTTATTCAGTAAATGCTACTTTCTCCTCATTTCACAGATGAGGAGTGGGGTACAGAAAAGTAGGTAACGTGATTAACTTGGTTTGTAAATACTCTTCTAGCTGCAGATTAAATCCTGCTTCAATCTGTTCCCCAATTCTGATTCCAAAATTCTAAAGTAAAATTTTGTGATTATAACAACTTGAGGATAGGTAGCCATGTCTTCTAATTTTTTTATATTATATAGCTCTTAGTATCATATACATTTGAGACTATTGTATACATTTGATATGTATTTATTGTTAAGAATTTCTCTTAGAAAACATGTAGATATATTTATAAAAAAAGAATGGCCACTTTCTCTAACGGCTAGTTCTTTCTATTATTCTTTTTAAAAGTTGCCATTGAAGGGTAATTTTAGGACTTTCATTCTAAGACTCTTTTGTCTTCATGCTGGTATTTTTTAAAAACAAATAAGAAAGCTATAGAGAAGGCTGACCTCTCAAGAATTTTTGTGTGGGGAATTACTTAAGACATGAAAGTCCATAAACCATTTTTCTCCATTTCATTTTTTTGTGTATTTTCAACAAACTGTACTTCCAGTTAGTAAAAGATGGCAATTTTTGTTTATACCAGGCCAAATTCCATTCTCATAAACTCAGAGTTCATTGGCCTTATTAAAGTCTAAAAGCCCTAATTGAGTATATTTTAATAAAGATTATCTACTCAATTTGGGGCTCAGTTTACCTCAGAACATTTTTTAAGAGTAGTCGGTTTCATAATAAATCCTACAATGTATATCCTTGTTTTTAAAAATAGCATTATAATTTTATTCTGATTATATCAGTAATATATCTGTGAATGATGCTGACATCCCAGTAACCCTTTCCTCATTAGAAGGTAATTCTGTGATATTTGTCAAATAGTTCATTGAATTGTTAAAGTGAGTGAATTTTAGGGTATGTAAACTGTACCTCAGTAAAACTGTTAAAAAATAGAACCATGCCAGAAGTTGACAGTTTTTTCAATTTTTTGCCAATTGGAAAACTAGGATGATTTAATTATTTTCTTTATTTCATACTGTGACTATGTTTTGTTGCTATAGATAAATAACTGATTTACCTAAAACTAATTTTTTTGTGAAGTATTTCAGGACAGAGAAATGTTTACTTTATT